>OV121075.1:51053709-51546209 GCA_921293005.1 Nemoura dubitans
TTGGACAGATCAAGTGGCGGTCCCGAGCGCTACCCGCGTGTGGCCGAAAAGCTAAAACGAATGGTGGACTCACATAACTTGACGGATGTATGGCGCGATTTTCATCCACAGGCGCCTGGTTTCACCTTCGTGGGCAATGCTCCACATTTCTCCGGCTCCCGATTAGATCGATTCTATGTATCGCCTGGAGTGGCTAGCCGGTTGGCTGGTATTCGGGTTTTGCCAACCTTTTCAGACCATCTAGCAGTGAATATCCGGCTCAAGACTGAGTTACTCAAAACAAAACCCCCTTACTGGAGATTTGACAACACGCTGCTAAAAGATCCAGAATTTGTGGAATGTGCCGGTGAACTAATTGCCTCCTATGGTGAACCACAAATAAGATCAGCGCACTCGACACCTGGAGAGTGGTGGGATGCGCTCAAAAGTGAAGTTCAGGACATCACCATAAAATTCACAACGTCTCGAAAACAACATTTGGATGCTGTCTTCCGGGCACTAGAGAGCAGAGTCAACGACATTGTCTCAGCTCCTTGCCTTGGGAACCACCAGCTTGCAGACCTGACCAAGGCAAACGCAGAAATGAAAGATGCTTTCACACGAAAGAGCGAATCAGTTCTCACAGCAGCACACCACGAACACTTATTGGCAACTGACAGACCGGCCAGCTCAGTCCTGGCCAAAGATGTCAACGCAGCTTTTAAGCCCCTCACCCACTTAAGGCTCGATGATCAAATAGTGTCTGATGGCCCGTCGCTCTGTAAAGCTGCCAGGAGACATTTCGTCAACATCTACTGTGGACACCCAAAAACCCTCGACCCGGACTCACCCTTGTTCGAGTCCTTGCCTATTATTTCAAAGGCAGATCGTGACAACCTCGAAGCACCACTATCTCGCCACGAACTAAAGACAGCCCTGTTCGAGCTAAACAAAGGAAAATCCCCTGGGATAGACGGTCTTACCCCAGAGTTCTACCAGCATTTCTGGAGACAGCTCGAAGGCAATTTCCACGAGGTTTTCAGCTCTGCCATGGAGACGGGAAGGCTCCCTGTCACGGCCCAAAAATCCGTACTAACTCTTCTACCAAAGTCAGGCGACCGTCTTGAAATAAAAAACTGGAGACCAATATCCCTCCTTACCACAGATTACAAAATCCTGGCACGAGCCATCGCAACCCGTCTTAAAAAAGTACTATCCTCTTTAGTTCATCCTGACCAGGGCTACTGCGTTCCCGGAAGAACTATATATGATAGCCTGCATTTGCACAGAGACTTAATAGAGTATGTAAACAGAGAAAACTTTCCTCTCGCGCTCCTCTCTTTAGACCAACAAGCAGCCTTCGACAGGGTCGATCATGCTTACCTGTTTCATCTCTTGAGTGTGTACGGTTTCGGAGAAGGCTTTTGCGCTAACCTCCGAACGATGTACAGAAAAGCTACGTGCTTTGTTCGAGTTGGTACGAGCCTAACAGCTCCGTTTCCCTTCGAAAGAGGCATAAGGCAGGGATGCCCGCTTTCTGGGCCGCTCTTTTCGCTAACTATAGAGCCATTTCTAAACTTGTGTCGCCGGAAACTAACCGGCATGACCCTCCCCGGAATCACGGAGCGTAGACTGGTGGTATCGGCCTACGCAGATGACATATCAATATTCATCTCTGAGGAGGATGATTTTGATATTTTCCACGCAGCGTACACATCATACTCAGGCCAATCAGGTGGCACGCTAAACGTCCAAAAATCGAGAGGCCTTTGGGCTGGAAGTTGGAAAGGAAGACTCGATACCCCACTAGGTTTTACCTGGACATCAGAGGGTCTCAAAATCCTGGGCCTCATGTTTGGTAACAGTCAGGAGGCCACAGCACAAAACATCACCCGCCTCGAAAGTGCTTTCAAGCGAGCGCTTAATGTTTGGCGGCACCGAGCTTCAGCAATGTCCCTTCGAGGGCGAGTGCTGGCCGTAAATCAGTTCATCGCTCCAAGACTTTGGTACACCCTCCAAGTTATCTCTGTAGAAGCGGCCCTGCTCGCCAGATTTCAGAGTCTCCTTGTGGACTTTGTATGGGCAGGCCGACGGCACTGGACGAAGTCCCGTGACCTATGCGTACCGATCTTTCTGGGCGGTCTCGGCTTGGTCCATCTGCAGTCGAGGGTAACTTTCTTCCGCATTTGCTTCGCCTATCGCTATTTATGCTCCGACTGTGAACATCCAGGACATCTACTAACTAGGCACTTCATAGGCTCTCCAAACCGAACAAACCTTGGCTGGCAAGTTCTGTTCTGCCCCAGCCTTCTTCGTCCTACTGGTCGAGGTTTGACTTCCTTTCATAGCTCTGTCATGCGGGCATGGGGCACACTCAATGTAAAACCTGAGACTCTCGCCATCACAGTGCAAGGGCTCAGGAACATACCACTCATCATGTCCTCTCTCATACCCGCAAATTCGTCGATTTTCATTCCATATTGGCACTTGATAAATTGCAACACCATCGGCGATTTATTGTCAGGAAAAGAGTGGAAAAATCTCGTCGAGGTAGCGGGCTTTGTAGAGCTCGAAGATAAGCACAAAAGTGCGTTACTCTCTAACTACAACCGAATCAAGGCTTTCTGTCAGCTGAGATTTCGTGATGTAGTTCAGACGGAAGGACCCGAACCATGGCCGCCACCGCTAACCTACTTTAGCCCAAGTGATGCAAAACGTGTCTCTTTTGACATGCTAAACCAAAGAAAACTCCTTCAAAGGGACATAGAAGCAGATCATTTTAGCGTCAATGGCCCCCTACAGGGCCATTGGTCTGACGATGTTGTACTTTGGTCGGCAATGTGGCGAGCCCCAACCTTCGGGCTAGATGCCGAAGTGGCTTGGCGCTTTGCGAAGAACCGCTTAGCAGACACAATTTTTTTGTGTCACGCCCGGAAAATTCGTTCCCGTCTGTGTCCCTGGTGCCATGTGGATGGAACCGCGTGGCATTTGATTGTCGAGTGCAGAAAAGCCACGGCCATGTGGAGATTTCTGAATAGTCTATTCGCAGTTCTACTAAAAGATCAGCGAGTACTCCTGAGAGACATACAAGTTGGGTTCCAAACAGCACGCTCCGGAAATGGCCAGGAAACCGTTCTGGCAAATTTTCTTCTCACATTGGCCAAGAGTACTGTTTACAGGCTGTTAACCTGTTATTTCAAAGACCACCAAACCCCGGCTGCTTACGAGGCTGTATTGAAAGCCCGTCTCAAGGCTAGAATTCTGAAGGATTTTGCTTGGCACGCGGGGAGAGGTGATATTAGCATTTTTGTCGACACTTGGTGCGTAAGAGAAGCTTTATGTGGATGTAGTCCTGAAGGCATCACTTTCATGTTTTAAGCTGCTAGGGGAATGAGGTAGATCGCCCGCAAAGCGGGATGGATATTGGAAAGTGCCATCCTCTTGATGGCACTAACCCGTTATGCTTCTCTCGAAACCCTCTCTTCCATTGATTTATTTTTCTTTAATTTCTTTCTACTTTCCACTTCTAATGACTCACCGTCAGAAATACATTGTAAATAACATTTGTGTGGAGCACAGTCACCAAAGAAAATTGTTATCTTTCCGTATCGTTTATTAAAAAAAAAAAAAAAAAAAAACACACACACACACACACACACACACACACACACACACACACACACACACGCACGTCAATTTAATTTCGCGATGAATGTTAGATGAGTTTTTTTTTGTTTCTCTTTGTTTGTTTTAGGTTTTGACACGGCGATGTCATGGAAACGATAAACATTACGCCAGGACTTTGGCGTGTTTCCGGTTCGGAGCGGAAACTTTCAAGGTTTACGATATTTACAGTAAATGTGGTTGGTAAAGATAGATTGTTGAAAAGGCATTTGGTAAGAAACACATTTAATTTGAAACAGAAGTTCAATATGCAGAACCCTGCGGTACTCCAAATTCATCTAGGCCGTGGTTGGTACGGAGTTGTTACTCTCATTAATAAACAAAACATTTCAATGCATTGGAATCAGTCTTTTCGCTACAAACATCTAAAATCTTACTGTGACATAAACGTATTAGATGTTCTTTCTTTAGAATCTTGTAACCAACGACACATAACTTACGGCCATTGATAAGCCAATTTTATATTGATATCTTCACACAAGTCGTGCTCTGATAAAAGATTCTGCCTTTTTTATAACCAATATAAAAGCAACAAAAGTTTAAAAAAAATTAGTCCATCAATTGCCGTTTTGTCTAATCTTTTCAATTTCAAAATAAAATTTTAAAATTATAATATCGATTCCAAATTTTAATATTGCGAAGTGATCGCAGTCAAAAGTCAATACCGAAAGTTTGAAGCGAATCGGTGCCAAGGGAAGGTAATTACGGCCAAAAAACTACTCCCAGAGCCCACGATGACGTCATAGAGGGCTCCACATAAATTCTGTTAGTGGCCTCAAAAAAGTTTGATTTTTTTTGGCCTATGCCACGGGTTATAAAGATGAAATCTTAAACTGAGCACAGCTTGACAGGAGATGGGATATGTCCTATAAGTTACGGCCATTGCTACGGCAATTATATATGTTGGTATATCTGTGATAGCTGTGATAGTTTTGTTTTCCTGAAAATGCCACAACTCACATGCCTGTTTTTACCAAATTTGTCAACTCGTAGTTTAAAAATAATAATAATAATAAAAAAATTTTAAAAAAATAAAAAAATAAATAATAATAAATCCTAGTTGAGATCCCAGCAAAGGAATTACAACTGAATTCGCTGCATGTGTTTGGCTCAGTACATTCGTCTAGTTCATTCGCGAATTCCTGGTCAAAACCACTTCAGGGCTTCGAACAATGCCATTGTCAACACAGATATGTATCTTGACATGCGTCAAGAATTTGCACCAACTCTGTCCCTTTCACAGCCCTGTGTTGCCAGTTTTCGGGGAAACCCCTTCATTGCCAATCATCAGGTAGGTAAGCACACAAGAGGGACGAAACTGACAACGCAGCTATTTGCAAGGATATCCGTCAGTTGTCACTCTCGAAGAGAACACAATGGAGCTTAGCAGAGCTTACAAGGGTCGGCACGCGTCTTCCTAACCCAAAATCTCTAGTGGTTTTGACCAGTAATTCGTGAATGTACAACAACTAAAGAATCCAATTAGCAAGTTGCGTAAAACTGACATAGTTGCAGCAAGTACATAATAAAATAATAAACCGCTGCAACTTTCAAAGAGCAAACTAGAACATAAACACCGTACGTTACAACAAAGTTGAGAAATTTCCGAGTACGAACCAAACTCAAGATTAGCTGCATGAGATGCATACATACCTACGTCTAAATATAAGACAGTTTAAGTAGTTTATAGCCAAAGTTAATATAACGGCCACGGGCCGGCCCTACTCGGCCCGAACCAAAGGGCGGGGTAAATCCAGGCACGGAGTGATTACCATGGGGTCGCGTGCCCCCCTGCCCCCCCCCCCCCCCCCCGCCAGGGGCAGGCGTGATAAGTTCGGGTATCGGGGTGCGTGTCGCACGCAAGGGCCTTGGTTCACGGCCCGGCACCGACACCGGACGGGTAGAGGGCAGACGACCCGGCAGGGAAAGCGTCGACTGCGCGGCCAAACCTTCGAACAGGTACCTATCCCGTGCAACCTTTGACCATTGCTAGCCGGAATACGCAACTAGCTCAGCGCTGTATGTATCCCGTGCAACCTTCGACCATTGCTAGCCGGGATACGCAACTAGCTCAGCGCTGTATGTATCCCGTGCAACCTTCGACCATTGCTAGCCGGGATACGCAACTGGCTCAGCGCTGTATGAATCCCGTGCAACCTTCGACCATTGCTAGCCGGGATACGCAACTGGCTCAGCGCTGTATGTATCCCGTGCAACCTTGTGAGTGTGAGGATTCCGAAGATATTTGTTTCGTTGCGATCGGATAACAGGTGTAGCCAGGAAAGTGTATCCAGTAAGAGGTAAAATCTCAGCTGGAATTGACATCTTTCAATGTACCGGCATAACAGGGTTGTTTTAAAACGATTGTAAGTAATTGACGGGTGAACTTTTAGAAATGAAAATGGTTCAATTGGTTGCCAGGAGTTTGAAGATTCCGAAAATATAGGTTTCGTCGCGATCCTACCAAAGGTGTGGCCTGGAAAGTGTATACCTTACGAGGTGAAGGAAACGGTCCGAGTTCGCAGCTCAATGAACAGACTTACGAGTGTATTCTGGTATTTCCCTTACAAAAATTTCCTTTTCAAATACTTGACAATGTTTTAGAATACTATAGCTAAACCCCACTCTCCGGCCATCAACGCTCTCCAACACCAAGCAATATCGATGCGGGATGCCGGGTGTGTTTTACATTAAGAACAGTCATAAGTTGGTGTAGCTTCGTCGGGGAGCCGCCAGGGTGCGGGGCGCACGGCGTCCTGAGGCCCTCGGTTCGAGCACTGGGCATGGCGTGCCGGCACCGAACCTGACGTCGTCTCCCTCTCTCCCTATCCCTATCCCTCTCTCTCTCTCTCTCTCTCTCTCTCTCTCCCTCTCTCTCTCTCTCTCTCCCTCTCTCCGATTAACAGCGTCCACACCATAGAGACCATATACAGTTTTACTCCAGAGGGCTGTGGAAATGTTGCCACACTGGCAGTTGGTTTGGTGAGGGCAAAATCCATAGACATTCTGGTTTCATAAACCGACGGTTAAGCTTAACTATAAGCACAGATAGAAGGGTTACCCAGATGTTTCACTCCCGTACTAAAGCAGCTAGGCGAAAGCCCTCCGCCCGCAATAATAGTTTCGCCGGCAGTCGATAGATGGAGCCACTGTTTGTTGTTTTATCACCTGTAACCAAGGTAACAGTAACCACCCGTGTGGTCACAGTAATTGACCTTGTGCCATGGCCTGGTAGATGATGATAAAACAGGTTGCCAACGCACCCCAGCGATTGCCGGCCAAACTACTAGCATCAAGTTTTTGCCGTAGCCATGGCTGGATATGGTAGAATATCTGCGGTAACCCCATGTCTGTGCAATAAGTTAAATTAAATTATTAGTTATCAGCTTCTGTAAAGTCATCTAGGGCTGCGTCTAAAAATTTAATTTTAACCCTTAAAATTGACATTAGCGGAGTAAATCATGATCAGTTTCATAAAATACTTGTCATTTTGACATACAAACGAACGCTAGATTCGTCCTCAACGCCTTGACACATTCGAAAATTTTCAACTCCACGAACTCATGTCTATGAATCTATTTGCCAAATTGAAAAAGAAACTTCTAGAGTTTTACTCAAAGCCTTCCATTGTCGATAATTTAAACTCATGATCTCTTGCCTGTGGATTTCGCCACGTAAGCCAAAAGCAGAGCTGGGGGGCGATTGTGTAACTTTGTGGTTTCAAACCCATTCGTTTTCAATATCACTGCCTATGGTTTCACACGGGCAGTGATTTGAAATCGAATGATTTCGAGCTAAATCGAACGAAATAAAGTTACACAATCGCACCCCTGGCCCCCTATCAACATAAGCATATTAGACCTCTATGGCTGACACACTGGCGCTAATACATATTGTAATGTCGAGTGGGAATCTTCCGCACTAATCTCGATCTCGACTTGGTTGCTTTTCTTTCGAGTTTCTCGTGTGCACTGACAAAGTTTCCGAAGTTGGCAAACCTTTGCGCCGTGCACGACATCCCCTTTCATATGTACAACGGTTAAATTTTAAAATTGTTCTACAACAACTCGGAGTTATGTGTCAATGTTTTGTCGTTTCTGAAAGTTCGTAGCACGTACTTCGATCTAGCGCAAGAAGCAATTAACTTTTAAATATAATTAGGCAATAATCATTGTTTGCTTTGCGTTTTGTAGCGTGTGACGACGCTCAGTTTCTGGAACTGGCTTCGTGGCACTGGTCTAATGGCGTCGGTGAATGAGAAGTTGAGAAGGAGAGCGGTGTTTCACGGTTGTTTTCCGCTAAAGGGTTGAAAGGCATGAGCATCGAATGAATGACAGCGCAATGTCTGGAGTCTTCAGGACAATACTTTCCTTCTGAACGTGGCAAATACTATCTATGGTTGTTGTGCTCACCGATAGGGGCGGGCGCGGCGTTGTTGCGGCCCGACCGAGCCAGCGAGACCATCGCCTCAGCGACCTAGCGGACAGAACCTGAAACACACGAGCAAACGCCTAATCAGTTGTCTTAGGATCAATTGTGGATATTGCAATTGTCTAACAAAGCTTGTCAGGTGTACCTATCCTCAGTTTTTTGTGGTCAAAATGCGGAAAATGCTTTCCGCTGCAGCGCTAGCCGTCATATTCGCGTGCCTTTGCCTTGCATCTTCAAGATGGCGGCCCTCATACAATAGCATGTTCTCTAGCCGTATAAATGCCATGCTGATTTTAACCCCCCCGCGCTAATGACGGCGTAACCATCGAAGCTAGCAGCCCAAAAGCAAGCGCGGCTCCACCAATAAAACGAATTCCGTAAGGATTTGACATAGCCAATACCAACAGATGCGCCGGCATCCGTCTGTGACATAAGGACTTTGGTATCTAATTGCCTCCACCGTAATCTGTGTCCCAAACCACATCTTTCTCAGCATCACCCCCGTGCAAGTCTTAAGTCTGTTCAATGAGCTCCGAATTCGAGCCGTTTCCTTCACCTCGTAAGGTATACACTTGCCAGGCCACACCTTTCGTCGGATCGCGACGAAACCTATATTTTTGGAGTCTTCACACTTCGCACAACCAATTGAACCATTTTCATTTCGCAAGATTCACTCGTTAGTTACTTACAAGAGTTTTAAAATAACCATGTTTAGCCGGTACATTGAAAGATGTACTTAAGGGTAATTCCAGCTAAGAATTTCCCGCTTACCGTAAACACTTTCCAGGCCACACCCGTAATTCGATCGTTACGAAACAAATATCTACGGAATCCTCACACTTTGGACAACCAATTGAATATTTCAGAACCTCGAAAGATCTCCTGGAAATCCATAAAAAGTAGAATTCAATTAACCTCAACAACCATCAATGAATGGCCTTAAGCCCCAAACAGACACGGCAACCAGTGGCGTCCTAGCTGCTGTCTTTGTAACTGCTTTGTCTTTGTAGCCAATACACACTGCGCGTTGGAGCCCTCGGGGCAGAGCACGTCAGATTCCAAAGCGCTGTGTGTACTGCGATTCCGTCTCGTCCTCGGCCTCTCAGAGCGTTTCGGGCCCCGACGAGCCCAGCCCTGAGGGCTCCAAAGCGCAGTGTGCATTGCGAATCCGTCTCGTTCTCGGCCTCTCAGAGCGTTTCGGGCTCCGACGGGCCCAGCCCTGAGGGCTCAAATCGCAGTGTGTATTGCGAATCCGTCCCCTTTGCGGGGAGCGAAAACAAAGCTCGGTCCAGACTCCCCATTCCTCTGCCCGTCTGGGTTCCCGTGCCAAATCCCCCCTGCCCCCTCCCCCCCTAAAACGCCCCCGCACCGTCACTAAGTGCCGACTCGAGGACGGGAAAACGCCGACCTGACTCGGCAGGACTCGGCAGGACTTGGCAGTACTCGGCGATTTGAGAGGCGGCCCAGTTGTGAGAGATGCACTTGACAAGGCGTTGTCTGGAATTCCTTCCAGGATCGAACCTTCGAGTGTCCGCTAACTGCACTCGACACGGGCTTTTGCAGGCCAGAGCTGGGATTTCACCACTCTGACTTTGCCGTTCTCGGCTACAAAATTAAAAAACTAACACGGACAACAATAGGGATTTTATCCACCAGAACCGATAACGGCATTAGGTAAACGTTACAAAATCGCTAGGCAGGTGGGCAATTGTATTACTTAAGGTCATATTCCACCACGATTGCCACCTGCTGATCCATGGCCCTCTAAATGGTTTTGTTCCATTGGTGGTGATAGTAAATGTGCGGTAAGAAGGCCTAGGATCAGCAGGTTGCAACCCTAGTGGAATGTGGCCTTCTAAATGGTTTTGTTCCATTGGTGGTGATAGTAAATGTGCGGTAAGAAGGCCTAGGATCGGCAGGTTGCAACCCTAGTGGAATATGGCACTCTAAATGGTTTTGTTCCATTGGTGGTGATAGTAAATGTGCGGTAAGAAGGCCTAGGATCGGCAGGTTGCAACCCTAGTGGAATATGGTCTTTTGTGATTTGAAAATCATTCGTTTTCAATATCACTGCCCCGTGGTTTAACATGGGGACAGTGATTTGAAATCGAGTGAATTCGATCAAAATGTAATGGGAACAGTTGCACAATCTCCCCTCTGATCTGCTTCACTGGTTGTACTGGGTTCTTAAAGCTGGGTTAACAGCTAGCAATGTCAGTGACACTATGTCATCAACATTGGCTCTGCCACCAATCAGAGACGCTGGATGTGCATGACGTCATGTTCGCGACTCTGCCACGGAGTCTCTGATTGGTGCAGAGCCAACGTTGATGACGTCGTGTCACTGATAATTATAGCTGTAAACCTCTACGGAGTACACGACGATATGCATTCACTTTTTTATGAGCTTCCAACAGGTACGCTCATCTTAAACGCAAAAAAATGGTTTTGTTATAAGAGGGAGAAACTCAACTCTGCGTTTAACCTAATCTCCATTTCACGTCGAGAATAAGAGTGGATTTGCATCTTCCTCGAGGACCCACTGCTGCTAGACACGAGCCAAGAGTTTCAAAACTCACAAGCCATGTCTTGAGTCGGACAAAAGGCTCTGTGGGCAGTTTTAGAAACTCGTAACTCGTGTCTAGCAGCAGTGGGTCCTCGAGGAAGATGCATATCCACTCTCCTTCTCGACGTGAAATGTAGTTTATAATATAATTTCGCCACGTCTGGACTAAGACGCCTAAACCCACGCAGCTCGCTCCGTGACAGGTCGAGGGCCGGGACAGCTGCATCGATCCTCGGCGCGTGACACCCCGTGCGAAAGGCGGGGGGGCAAAATGGGCGCCCCCCCCCCCCCCCCCCCCCCCCGGGGGTGAACCCTGCCCCGTCGACGCGGCGTAACGCATGGGGTTCACCCGGCGACGGGTTGCGTCGGTTAAGGGCCAGGTTTGCAACGGCTCGTTAAGAAACTAACGGGTCGTTAACGAAAATATTTATTAAATATGTGACGATGTTTAGATAAAATGATAAGATAAAATTGATAAAATTCCGTTTCGTGTCTCGTAGACGCAATGCTAAATTTCCACCGCATTTAGATTGGCTTTTCATGGCAGTTTGTCCGGAGCTGGCCTTAAAAAATTACCCCGGGTACACAGTTCGAGAACCTACTGTGATGCTTCAGGGGCAATACAATTAAAAACTTGAGTACATCCTCGAAAACGCACGATAGAGTACGGAGATGCACACAGAATTGACGAAGATTTGAGGCAAGAAAACGATTTCAAAGTGAAATACGATGTGAATATGATGATTCAAGTCGTCCAATGGACTTTGGTACCAGTTTGCTACCAATATGGTACCAATATTTTACACTGCCAGTATGATTGCAAAACTGTAGAAATGTAACATTGCGTCTACGAGGCACGAAACGGAATAGCACGCCCCGGCGACGGGTTGCGTCGGGTAAGGGCCGGGTTTGCAACGGCTCGTTAAGAAACTAACGGGTCGTTAACGCAAATATTTATAAAATATACGACGATGTTAAGATAAAATTGTGTAAATTGTGTGATTGTGTGTCTGTCTAGCCCAATGGCGCCCAGGACATTTTGTCGCTTAGCACATCGCAACATTTTGTTTTTTAAATATCTCGTTATTACCAGTAATTTCTAACAGGTAGAGTATCATTAAGGGGCTTTGCGATACACAAGGATAGACCACCCCCCGAAAGCGAGCTATTAGTACATTTTTTAAATAAAATGAATCAGATTTCAGCCTTCACTCCATTTCACGTCAATAAGGATAGTGAATCTTCCTCGAGGACCCACTGCTGCTAGACACGAGCCAATAGTTTCAAAACTGCCCATTGAGCCTTTTGTCCGACTCAAGACATGACTGGTGAGTTTTGAAACTCTTGGCTCGTGTCTAGCAGCAGTGGGTCCTCGAGGAAGATGCAAATCCACTCTGCTTCTCGACGTGAAATGGCGTATAGATGTGACTTAAGAGGCTTTCATATAAAGAAAAGATAATTTCTGTGTTATGATGAGGCTTGCTATGAACTATCCATAATCGAGAAGGAGAATGGATTTGCGTCTTCCTCGAGGACCCACTGCTGCTAGACACGAGCTGAGAGTTTCTAAACTGCCCACAGAGCCTTTTGTCCGACTCAAGACATGGCTTGTGAGTTTTGAAACTCTTGGCTCGTGTCTAGCAGCAGTGGGTCCTCGAGGAAGATGCAAATCCACTCTCATTCTCAACGTGAAATGGAGTTTAGCGTGTTAGAAACACAGATCTTCTGATATCACCGAAGTTAAGCACTGCTGTGCTGGGTCAGGCAAAGGATGGGCTACTAACGTACTCATGGCCAGCTCTCAAAGAGAGAGAGAGGTTGGGGGGATTTAAGTTAATACAACAGCAATGCACTCTCCTTGCTCATCAACCTCTCGACAGCATGGACTAGTGGAGGAATTATGATGTTCGATTTGTACCGTACTGCGGAAGGGAGGGTAGGCCAGTGATTTGCCCTTAACGCTTTCCGACTGAAACAGGCTACGTGCCGGCGCCGGGTTCTCCCTCCCCCTTCTAGGCTAGGTTAGGTTCCTAATCATACCCCTACCATTCACTGCGAACACTGCCCAGAACCAAACTGGAAGGGAGCCGAGGGTGGACCCGGTGCCGGCACCAAGGCCTGCTACCGTCCAACAGCACCAAGGGCCGGCCACCGCTTAGCCTTGTCCCTTTGACACACTGTGTTGGCGCCATGTCCCAGATGGTGGTTCGTTGAGCCAAAACGAAAAGGCCACTGACCAACCAAGCCGGCGCACGTTCTCGCAACGGCGTGGGCAGGAAGCGGCCGTAAATCCGTCACTCGCCAGCGTCGGCGGTGATTGGTGGCATTTATAAACACGGCCAGTGTAATAAAAGTCTCGCTCGATTGTTGGCGGCGGTGTTTGCGGGGCCGGGGGACAATGGGCCCAGAATAGACGCGCTTCGGAAGGTAAATCGTGCAGTTTTCACATTGGAGGATGTGACAGGCGATCAGTTGATAGGTCCGCGTCGACGCTTTGTCCTCAGACTCGATTGAATTCGATAACGGTAGCCACGGTGGCCGTTAAGAGCGTTGAAAACGATAGGATTCACAAGCCAGGCTGCGTGGCCAGGGGTCGGTGCAGAGGTTCACGCGGGAACTTCCTACACCAACAATTATTAATGTACAAATCTGGAAAAAAAACCATAGACCGAGATAGAATCAATTGATGTCGGATGGTAGTTTTTAATACAAGTTATGGTAAACTTTTTCCATACGAGCCACGTAAAAAAGCCGTAAAAAAGGTATTTTAGGGACTTTTTGAAAATGCACACCTCTGTCATTTTTGAAAGTTTAATAACCTAACACACCATCCGACATCCAACAACCCTTCAACTACACGTGTATTTTTTTCCAAAACTCTGTGTTAGTATTTGCGGCCAGCAGAAGTTCCCGCGTGAACCTCCGCGTACGACGAAAACACTGGCGTTTCCTTTCCTCCTAATTGTGAGAATAATGAGAAAATATGGTTCAATCGATTTATTGATACCGCATTAGCTAACTAGATAATTTGATGTATCGGGAGCTTTCTGTAAGTTGTTATCTTTGTTGGGATTCTATTAGATAAGCGTGCACAATATCGTAAGAGGTTTTTTTTTTAAAGAGGATAGACCATGTTAGGCGATTGTTGTTCGTTTAATGAACACAACATTCCAAATGAAATATCAATGTGATGTTAGCTTCTACCATGCATTCCGTTTGGTGAATTGTAAACGCGTCTGTGAATTTAGAGCGAAACCGCAATGTTATGTGTTATTGAACCTTTCGAATAAAACATAATATTTTGGCTTGAGCATACTATAGTCACACGCTGTATGGGATAGGCAATTTCAAGCCTAGCAAAAATTACAACCTTAGTGTTTCTATATTGTAATGCTGTCGCTGAGCCAAAAGTAGCTTGAAGACACGATATAAATTAACACGTGAATACATATAACTATAAAGCTATAATATTAATTAATTGAAAAACTTTCAATATTCAATAAAACCATCACAATAGACCATCACAATAGACTATCATAATTCATAACCAGGCATTTCAATTTAAATCTCAACGCGAATAATTCGCGTGAGAAAAAAATAAACGCGAAGAAACCTCGGCGTTTGATAAAAGTTTAAGATAAACCTATTTTTACTCACCAAACAATGAAAGAATCCAAGTTTACAGCAGACATTTCCAACAATGTTTTATCTTGGGTTCAGTTTGACAACGGTGTCCAGGATTATCAATTAGACCCGTTTAAATCACTTCCAGAATGTCACACAGCACAAATAATTATTTCAACACAAATAAAGATATCTGAACAGCATAACGACTTTGTAATAAGTATGTTTTACAACTTTAATACACATTTCACACGATAAATAACAACTATCTTAACAGGTTTCTGTCCGCTAGACGCCATGACAGTGAATCACCTTGACATTTGAGCGCATGCTCGCTAAATCAAATGTTGCCAACATCAGAAAATAAAAATGTCCTGCCCTTATTCGCGAATCAGCTGTCTGTCAGCCCGTTGTCATGTCGTCGCATTCGTAGCTGGTTATAAAAATGTCTTGTATTTTGCGATATAGGGGTCAGGTTCTTTCCCGGCGAAATTTGGAAATGGTTCAGTTACGAAGAAACATGGTAAAATAATTAAACATCAAAGACTTCATCGTTATAGACATGAAAATCGTTTCAGTATATGTAATTTTGTGTAGTACCTAGTCCTAACCTAGATGCAGGTATTCCCACTGGTATTCCTACTGAGGAAGCCTGCTTAAATTGTCATATTATATACATTTTATATCACCAAATCTGACTCATTCTACATGAAACGAAAGAACTTCAACAAGACCTACTTTAGCTTCGATCACTGCTACCCTAAGGGAAAGGCAACTCCAGCTATTCCCCATTCTATGTGATTTAAATCTCAATGGATGCTGTAAAAATCTACTAACTTCGGTTTGGCAAGTGCTCATATTTAAACTGTAAAAACCTTGACGCTTCATCATACAAGCACGCTTGCATTAGTCAAGATTTATTGTAAACAATTCCCAAAGTGGTAAACTCTAAACATTCTATAGGTAAGATCCAATGTTGGTCGGTAACCTGTTGGCATCGCTTTACAATTTCCTCAGCTGTCACAAGGTCAAGAACAGCTGCAGCGGCTATCCCCTACGGCGAGTAATGATGGAAGGTTTAGGAGTAGCTTGCAAGACCTTCTTGATCTTATTTATTCCCTCTTTCAGTCGGACACAGTTAAGAAAGCGACACCAACCGCACACAAACACGATCTTCTCGGACCTCCGGACCCCGTCTCGAACCTTCGGCCCGTGAACTTCCACGTCCCACAGAACGAGTCTGCCGCCGAGCGAACCTTCCGAGAGCGGCGACAGGAAGTTCAAGCGTGGAACCAGCGGTTCTGGACGAAGCACAACTCGAATTTCGCGAAAGAGCGCGAAGAATTCGCGGCGTCGTTAGGGAAAGAAGTGACGCCGACTGCCGATCAAATGTCTGTGTTTTACAAAGAGTTTCTCGACAAGAACTGGACACTGCACATGAAGTACAACGTGGATTGGTATCGGAAAAACCTCGGTCTGGTGTACCTTGCGTTTAAAGTGGAAATACACAAACTTCTGAAGCGATCCTAGTCTGAATAGAGATTTTTAAGCATCCTGTTTTTTTGTACAAATTGTAGCTGCTTTAGCTGCTGCTTCAGTGATCAGGCTTTTGGGTTGGCATCTCTGACCAAGTGACTTAAATTGCGTATTTCTGAAAATGTGTGCATACCTATCTACCTACTTCTTTTGCGGTTTGTAAATAAATCATTAGGTACCTACTGTCCATCATTAACAACCAATATATCAAGCCCCTTAGTCACATTTATTTTTTTTTTATTATAAAAATTGTACATTGATAGAGATATACATAATAAAAAAGTTTCTTGGGTATTTTAATTAATTTTTTTAAAGTGGTGTACCGTTCTATCATAGAGTAATGAAACTTACGTAGGTTTCATAACTATGGTTCTATCTAGTTCACCAAAGGTCCTTAGCCATGCTTGTTTTTACAGCTACTATGATTTTAGAACTGCAGTGATCTTTCAAGCTAAAGGTTGCTATTTATTCCTAGCATACTCTTTATCGACAGAATCACTGCAATTGCTCCCAATTACCCATGAGCCGTGCTGCCAGTTCTTCCGAGCTCGGTGTTACCTTGGTGAGGGATGTTTGCTATGCTTTAATTACACATTGCTGGGCTTCTTAATTCCATGCAAAGCCTTTACAAATAATTGCCCTGCTAGGATTGTGATTATGTGTAGTTTCCCTTGGAGATGTGGTTCGTGATCTCAACCGCATACTAATATTAGATCGGCCTTAGATGCTGACACTCAACCTGCGGCCAGATCATTGTCTACGAGTACGTGGACTTCTTTTCCAACTAAACAGTCAAGATTCATCGGATCAAGCTACGATCGGATCTGAGATCAGATGCAGTTAGCTGATTTGGGTGATTCGGGAAACCCAGCAATCGGGGTTGTTATTCCAACAGCGAGCGGTCTTGTGTGCAACTTGAATCTGGTTCCCCTCGGTGCCCGATTTACGCCTACGCTGACGAGGCTGTAGCCTAGGGGCGTTGCGTCCGAGGGGGGCGCCAGAAAAGTCACCGCTATAAGATAGTTTTGACAAGAAGGGAAAAAATATCGATGGTGTACAGGCAGAACGGCGTAAGCGACATTTTCACAATTGTTCAGGAAGTGAAAAGAACCTCTCAATTAATCAATTGTTGATGAATCAATTCAAATTTTTTATGGGTCCTTCTAATTTTATTTTATGAATTTTCTGCAATAACAGAAATTATATTCATGTTGCTTGCTTACGGTGGTTACGCCCCAAGAAAAGAAGGCGCATGCCTTTTTTCCTGTTCCTGTTTCGACATGATGTCGCTTACGCCCAAATTAAAACGTGAATACCGGCTAAAGTAATAGACTGTCGCTTACACAGTAATTTTTTTTAGGTTACTGAAAAAAATATTGAGCAGGATAACAACCAAAACATGGATTTTGCCAAAAATGTCGCTTAGGTACGCCCTTCTGCCTGTACACCATCGATATATATCTCTTAATGTTCTCTACAGTGCAGAGAACCCAGGAAGTCGAGTTTTATTGAACTGCATTGTTTTACAATAAGAAGTGCTATGCACAATGGTAGTAATTTTAAGGAAAATTTAACCGTCGATCCGGACAATAGTGCGTGGCAAACGACAACAATGTTCTATTTTAATCTTATTTAAATTACGAAAGCTCGTAATTGGCTATTCATTTTATTATTATGTACACAAATTAGCCTCCCAAAAGTGTTGTCCATTCCGGGATTTGAACCCGGGTCCCCAACTTTCACGGCTGGTGCTCAATGTTCTACATTGAGACAATGTTGAACAATGTTGAACATTGAACAATGTTGAGACAACAATCTCATTGTTGTAGACAACAATGTTCTACCCGGCTCCTCGGTTGCTTTACTATTGTTGAACCTCAGTCTTATTTTGGAAATTTAAGGAAATGATCATGAGTTTCAAAGATACCAGCGTTGAAACATTGGTTTCAAGGTTTTTCTCTCGTAATGTTTATTCTCAGTAATGTATTATAATTATATTATAGTAAATAAATAACGTGGCACAATGGTCAGTAGCCGCGTTAGCTGTGATGGGGATGGTTGTGTTCATGTTCTTGATACTGAACATAGTGAGCAAAATTAGTTCCATGACCTCTGGTGCCTGTGTCCTGTCTTGATCCATCAATCGATTGTTAATAATTGTGTGAATTGATTTCAAAAGTGCGATTAATTTTTCAACGCTGGCAATACGTATAAACCACCTCAGGTCAACAATGGCTGAGAAAAAACTCTCATCAATCTACCGCATCAGTTATCAGAGTAGTTATCAGAGTAGGGAATCCTAGTTTCAAGTTTCTCATTACTAGGGCTTCGCGTCGCGTTCAAGGAAGAGCGTAATTTCATTGTCAAATTTGCAATAGAATGCAGTCCCTAACACAAATTTGCAATAGAATGCAGTCCCTAACACAAATTTGCAATAGAATGCAGTCCCTAACACAAATTTGCAATAGAATGCAGCCCCTAACACAAATTAATAATACACATTCAAGAACAAATGCAAAAGTCACATACAGATTTATAAATTAGAGTTTTTATATTGGAATTTATATAACCAAGGACACTGATCACATGTTGAATCAGGCGTCGAAAATCACGAAAAATCACTACTTAAATGCGAATAAAAACCAGACGGAACGTCTTACCAATCTAAGATTTTCAGGAATGATAAATATCCATAAGGGCAACATGTGTACAAATTTGGGCAAAGATTGGTTAATAACCTTGACAGTTATAAAGACGCAACATATTGAAAAAATCGAAAAATTTCGTAAAAATCGATTTATGCAAAAAGTTCCGAGCCGATCGTTTTCAAAATAGTGGCAGATCTAAGTTCAGAGATTTTGAAGGTGTCCTACAATTTTCATCAAAATCGCTTCAGCCGTTTGGTCAGTAGAGCGCGGACAAACAGAAAAAAAAAAAAAAAAAAAAAAAAACATGGGATACTTTTTCTACGGGTGGTGTAATTAAAGTCTTCGCTCACTTCGTTCGCTCATCCAATTAAAATATAATACCACACCATGATAAAATAATACTATTAATAATTCAAGTTAAATTTCAATCACGAGCATGATCCAGTTACAAGACCCCGAGGGGAGTTAATTGGCTTGAATTTTTTTATTTATTCATGTCATCTTACATTGAACAGGGTAGTACCGTGGTAAGGTGGTAGGGGTATGGTAAATAACAGTAATGTATGGTAACGTAACTCTAAAAATAGTGCATGAATACAAGAATATAGGTTACGTTTTAGGAACATGTTATAGGAATTTAACGCGCTATAGGAACAAAGTAATACTATTAATACAAGGAATACTGTTAGCCTAATGTATAAAATAGTGGTTATGCTATAGTATATGATATAGTGGTATAGTATATTGTAGATTTTACGCTATGATTCTAACATTGTTCTAAAGGCTTTTACAGTTAGCTCTAGGGCCTGGGATCTGGTCAGCTCTTCCAGGGAGTTCGAATCTATTATTGTCCTGTTTATTTGGGAGAATTTCCCCCAGTCTCCCTTGGAGCCCCTTTCTCTCAATTTGACCCTGTGACCTGTCGGGATCACATTTCCTTTCCATTCCTTCCATCCATCATTTCCATCTAAAGCCCTTTTCAAATTGCAGAGTCTTGCAACTCTCCTTCTGTCCTGTAGTGGTTTCCACCCTAGTTTTGAGATCATCTCAGTGGGGCTTTCCCTGACTCTGACTGGGTCTGTTCCCACCTCGTGCCTGCAACTCCATTACCCATTACGGCCTGTGACTCTTCTAGCTGCTATTCTGTAAACCTGCTCCAATCCCTTGACATCCTGAGCTTTGTGCGGGTCCCACACCGCAGCACCACATTCGATTATTGGGCGTATGATGGACTGGTACGCCTTTTCCTTGGTGGCTGTCGTGGTACCTTTTAGAATCCTCATCACAAAGTTTAGGTTCCTAATAGATTTCCCCGTCACTTCCTCGTACTGCCTCTTCCAGTTTAGCTCTTCATCGAACCAGACTCCGAGGTACTTGTAAACATTTTCTATCTGTAACAGTGTATCAGTGGGGGTGATCCAGCCAATGTGCGGGGGGGGGGGATTAACCCCCATCCACCCACCCCGTTCCAAAGTTTGCAAGAATGAAAACGCCAAGGAGTTTTTTAAGAGTAAATATGAACCAGCCATTTAGAGACTCTTTGGATCTCAGACTCAAATAGCGTATTAGACAGGCTATTCGATATATTATTAGAGATCAGTGGTTCATGGTCCACACTTTTTTAAGCACAAGGTTGTGGAACATGGTTTTGGACAAGGGTTTTGTGACAAAATGTGCCCATGTAATTTAAGCTTTAGTATCAACTAAACGCGCTTCGAATTTAAACATTGGCTTCAGTCGGGCGAAACCGGCTCACGTGGTTTATCTTATCCAGGTTTGCAAATGGCGCTGAGGGGATAACCACAGTTTTCGGTTTGTAAACAAAATATGAAAGGATTCGTGCATTCAACTCCTGTTCCTCAAATCTACAAAGCAGCTGCAACTATTGCCGAATTGGTGCAAGAGAAAGGACAAAGCATCAAGGAATTGGTTTTCAGCAAGAAATACAGCCGAATTGTAAGTAACTTGAGACTACCAGGGACCCTCCCTAAGGTGCACGTGTTCAGATTTTGTTCCCTTGTTTTTATCTCCAAGAGCTCTATTTCAGCTCCTAGAGCTGAAAATAGTTCAGTTTTCATGTCATAAATGATGCTTAATGAGATTTGATTAACTTCGTTTTAAGGTTTTAATGAGATTGCAACTAAATTGATTTGGCCGGCTGTAAACGTTTGCGTATTTTTTTGTTTTCTTTCACAGAACACGAAAGGTCTTTACGCTCTTATAGTGGAAACCCTTCAACATGAATCGATTCTCTGCGATATCATACGCGAGAGCAAAATCCTTGCCGACGGGCGAATGAAACCGTGGCTAGCTAGAGTTTTGATCACCGAGTTGCTGTGGGGCAAAAAGAAACTTCCGCCAAACGATTGCAAGCCGATTCAAGCAGTGCTAGATTTACAATCCGAGTTTATAGCTATCGTGAAGAAAGCTGTGATAGATGGGACACATGCGAATGAACCACGGATTAACAAAGGTAACTACCACCGACCTTGTTTACTTTTCCAGGGATCTGCTTAGCCACCTACAATATCTGCTGCAATGCAAGACCACATGATGAATGAAGAGGATCCCTTATTCCATAAGGATTCGGGCAAAATTTTCGGACTCTTTCTGCTTTATAGCTTTGCCATGTTTTCAATGCCGTTTATATCATTTTACCTCACTCAGTATTACATGGAGTTCTATTTTGAAGTGTTCGGATTTGCCAATACGGTCTGGTCGGTTTCGGCCGCAGTTGTAACAGTTTGGCTCATAATCATTGCGTATGCGTATCAGGGACTGAGAGAAGATGTGGAAATCTCGACGACAAAGAAAATAGACTAGTGACAGAATGAATGAAACGATTACATTTCCGCTAAGTCTTCCTCTTTGTTAGAAAAATTTTCTTACCAATTCACACATTGTTTTAGAACAAAGTTGACCATGAATATACCTACCATAATTTCTTTTGGATAATGAGGATACTGGATACATATGGTAATTTTAAGATTTAAAAAATAAGGAAGTCATCTTCTTTGTTTTATGATCTCTTGACAGTTCTAATTAAATTTAAACGTCTAACTTTAATCGTCATAACTTCAATTTAAATGATCGTGGATTGTTCATTATGTTAATGGACGTACCTAGTAGTATATGTTAAAGGTAGATAGGACTGTAGGAGGTAGCTAGAAAGTGGTGATGGGGAACAGAGGTGAGAAAAAGGTACTTTATCTAGATGTCTTTACGTATTTAATTCTTGTGATAGATTTAATTTTGAACTTGAACAAGAAGGACATACCTATTGTAGAGAGGTATAAGCAGTGGCATTGCACATGAACATTCATACTTAGATCGTGTAAGTTTCTACTAGTCTTTTGCTAAATTGCAACGCTTTGATGTGGGTACATAAACTTGTTTTCATTGTATTACGATTTACATAATTTTCACTGTACATTAAAAAAAATTATATGTTGAAGTCAACAATAAAAGCTCAATGTATACATTATGATTGCATTTAAGGGTCTTCTCATTTAAAGAACTTGCAAACAATTTGAAGTATAATATGTACATCAAATGATATTGCATCACTAGGTATTTAAATACCAGACCTAGAAGCATTCACTTCAAATGCACATATTCCAAAGTGTTCTTGTGTAATAAACCTACCAGGTGAGAACATGTCTTAGGATCTTGCAGTTCCAAGCGGATGCTGGCTGCTTTCTAATCGTTCCTCTCCGTCTCAGCCCTGGCCAAGCCGCGGTACGTTCGGGTCAACACGCTGAAGATGACCATCGACGAAGCGATGGACGCGTTCGTGGCGGAAGGTCTGTACCCTGGCGGCTTGCGCTGGGCATCTAGCGTCCTCTTGGCCCTCAGATCTATTTTTTGGTCCGAACTCCAGCAAACAAAAAAAGGGTCTATTTTGAGTAAACTTGCTTTGCCCAGCTTGTTAAGACTATTGGAGTGAGTGCTTACTCGGGCCACTTCCCGCTCAAATTTTACCTCGTACTGGATACCAACTTGTGGCCACACCTTTTGTCCGATCGTAACGAAACCCATGTCTACGGAATCCTCACACTTTTTGCAACAAATTGTGTGATTGCAAATCTCAAAAATATTCATTTATCTAGTATTTTCAAGCATTCTATAACAACCCTGTTACGTCAAAATATTCAGCGTATCCTTGGGCCGCTTCCCAAGCAGAATTCACCTCCTACTGGATACCAACTTGTGGCCACACCTTTTGTCCGATTGCAACGAAACCAGGGTCAACAGAATCCTCACACTTTTAGCAACAAATTGTGTGATTTATAACCACAATATACCAATAGAAAGTTAAAATAAAGCTTCAAGAATTAATCACCAACAAACAACCACACCAATAGCAATGCAATAGACCCAATGCTACAAGTGCTGTAACTTTCAATTAATGATATCTCTAACAAAGTTTAAAACATTTTGGTGCTTGCTTTACTGGAGAGATTTCAAACATTGAAAGGATCCTGGTTTTCCATTTTAAACTGAATAGAAAGAAATGGGAACATACCTAGTTGAAAATCTATTGCCAGGTACACTTTTGATTTACCACTTCTGATTTAAGCCCACTTTGAAAGGACCATTAAAATTTAGGATGCCCAGGTTCAAAAACAATTATAGGTTCTTTTGTTAACATTTGTACATCAGCTAGGCTGTCATCCTCAAGGCGGTAAGGCCATTCATTGATGGTTGTTGAGGTTAATTGAATTCAACTTTTCATGGATTTCCAAGAGATATTTCGAGATTCTGAAATATTCAATTGGTTAACAAAAGTGTGAGGATTCCGTAGATATTTGTTTCGTTGCGATCGGATAACGGGTGTGGCCTGGAAAGTGTATACGGTAAGAGGTAAATTCTTAGCTGGAATTTACCCTTAAGTACATCTTTCAATGTACCGGCTAAACATGGTTTTTTTAAAACTCTTGTTAGTAATTAACGAGTGAATCTTGCGAAATGAAAATGGCTCAATTGGTTGTCCGAAGTGTGAAGATTCCGAAAATATAGGTTTCGTCGCGATCCGACGAAAGGTGTGGCCTGGAAAGTGTATCCCGTACGAGGTGAAGGAAACGGCTCGACTTCGGAGCTCATTGAACAGACTTAAAGAAGTAACCAGTACATGTCACCAAACATCAGGAAAACAGGGTGAATTTTATTAAGAATTCAAATCCCAGTAAGGAATATTATGTTCAAAAAGTAAATGTCGTTTCGAAGAGAGCTTCTCTTGGTGCTCGGTGCCACAGCCTAACGCCCCTCGTCTTGCCCCAGGCTGGTACCGTGGCCTAACGCCCCTCGTCTTGCCCCAGGCTGGTACCGTGGCCTAACGCCCCTCGTCTTGCCCCAGGCTGGTACCGTGGCATAACGCCCCTCGTCTTGCCCCTGGCTGGTACCGTGGCCTAACGCCCCTCGTCTTGCCCCAGGCTGGTACCGTGGCATAACGCCCCTCGTCTTGCCCCAGGCTGGTACTGTGGCCTAACGCCCCTCGTCTTGCCCCAGGCTGGTACCATGGCATAACGCCCCTCGTCTTGCCCCAGGCTGGTACCGTGGCCTAACGCCCCTCGTCTTGCCCCAGGCTGGTACCGTGGCCTAACGCCCCTCGTCTTGCCCCAGGCTGGTACCGTGGCCTAACGCCCCTCGTCTTGCCCCAGGCTGGTACCGTGGCATAACGCCCCTCGTCTTGCCCCAGGCTGGTACTGTGGCCTAACGCCCCTCGTCTTGCCCCAGGCTGGTACCATGGCATAACGCCCCTCGTCTTGCCCCAGGCTGGTACCGTGGCCTAACGCCCCTCGTCTTGCCCCCCAGGCTGGTACCGTGGCATAACGCCCCTTGTCTTGCCCCAGGCTGGTACCGTGGCCTAACGCCCCTCGTCTTGCCCCAGGCTGGTACCGTGGCCTAACGCCCCTCGTCTTGCCCCAGGCTGGTACCGTGGCATAACGCCCCTCGTCTTGCCCCAGGCTGGTACCGCGGCTATCCGGACGAGCCGTCCGACTACCGCAGCTTCCTCGCCAAGATGGCCGACATCGGCGAGATGGAGTTCGTGCAGGACTTCCACGTGCCCGAAGTGTTTGCGTTCCCGCCGAGGACCGAGTTCTACCGCCACGAGCTCTACACTTCCGGGTGTCTCGTGCTGCAAGACAAGGTGGGTTTGGCCTCATACAGGTTTGCACGACAATCCCAGGGTGCCAATTCATAATATACATTTACCTTTTCTGTAGTTGTGACTTGTGATTAGGGGTTTCAATAGATTACGATTAATCGATTTGATTAATCGATTACAGTTAATCGATTCTATTAATCGATTATGACAAAAAACCGATCAATCGATGTCACTAAAATAATCGAAAACATCGAGATTCCAACAAAAACGTCAAAAATTTGAATATTTGCTGAGGGCGCACTTTTTAAAATTCTATTTACACAAAATCCAACAAAGCTGTGTAGCGCTGGCTTATCTGTAGCTTTTTGTAGCGATGGAGGAAATCATTCTCGTGACTCTAACCTCAAATTTGAGAGAGAGAGCGACTTTTCGGAAAAATCTAAAAAACACCGTTTTAGATATTTATTACAGTGCAAATGTGAACCTGAAAAGTGAAAATACCTCCGATTTACAGAATACTTCATGTCGTGCCTCAATTCCACGAATTTGTTTTAGAAAAAATCGGTTATCGGTTTTCATTTCGATTCGTTTCTATCCAATTGGAAAAAAATAATCGTTTGACATCCGTATTTGTGATTGTGCCTAATTCTAGTACATTACGTCACTGCTTCGATTCCACATGTTTCCTTTGCGTCAGAACGTCCTCCGTTTTTTGTCAGACACGTGATGTTTGCAATCAGCTCCGTTTGCTTTATACACACTTAAAACCCGACTTTAATTGGACTGAAATGTGTGCATTATTCGACGGCGAAAGTTACAAAAGTCCTGCCGGAACGCTGTTTTGATTATTTGAACATGCTATCATTTGATAATATCGATTTGAAAATAATAATCGTTTGACATCCCTAATATATTAAGCAGGGTTGGGTAGTGACGTGAAGAAAACTAGTTTTCGACATCACGTAGAAAACCGCATAGAAAACTGTAGAAAACGTAGAAACCGTAGAAAACTGTTTTCGTATTGAAATTCGGCGCCAATCATGGCTGCTGTCATGTCCAAGTTCGTGGTGATGGGAATCCCTGAGATGGGTGCAAACTCAACCATGGTGGGAGGCAGGCCACCTCATACAATTTGGGCTCTGCAGGGGTTTGAGGCAGTTAAAGGAGATAATAAAAACGCGGCATTTTGCATGGTCTTCACCATTAACATTCTTTACCATTACAGATTGCAGATTTTTTTAATGTTATTATTTTGAAGTTCTCTTGTCCAAGGTTTTATAATAGGTATCTTGTATCTTACAATTACCTGTGTGATATGACGCGAAAAATTTTCTTTGGAACATTTTTTCAAATTCAAATTTTTTTCAAATTCATTTTTATAAATTTTATTCAAGTAAGTTTATGTTCTAGATTATGTCCTGACCCTTTTTTGTAATCGTTAATGGCTAAGTGCCTGGTTAGTGAATGCATGTCGATGTAGAAAAAACGACCTACTTTGCATTTGCACTGTGATGCATCTTAACATCAATTTAGTTTTCTACGTTTTTTTCTACATCACGTTTTCTACTGTAGAAAATATGCGTTAAATTACCCGTTTTCTACGCCGAGTTTTCTACCTACCCAACCCTGACATTAAGCCATGTACATAGAGTGTTGATTCGGTCTGATTTTGTCCGAATGCGAGCTATTTGGCCGAGCTCCGTGCTGCGGCCGTGACTGAAATGCCGTTTGCCTCCGTCTGCTTCGCAGGCGACGTGCCTGGCTGCCTTCCTGCTGGCTCCGCCGCCCGGCAGTGTGGTGCTGGACATGTGTGCCGCTCCCGGCCTCAAGACCACGCAGCTGGCGGCCATGGCCAGCAACCAGGGGTGAGTCTGCCTCCGCTAAAGGCACGGCCCCCTAATGCAGCCGCAAATAAAAGTGCAAGTTTTATTATTATGTACACAAATTAGCCTCCCAAAAGTGTTGTCCATTCCGGGATTTGAACCCGGGTCCCCAACTTTCGCGGCTGGTGCTCTAACCGCTGAGCTAAATGGCCATTAAATTTGAGAGAAGTAATTTGCATACAGGGTGAGAATTGAATGTCCCCATGGGGGTATGGTCCAGAGTCTACGAGAACTCATAGTGGCTCTGGTACCGCGTGATGCTATACTGCAACCACATTTTACATTCAACCTCGAGTAACTCCAAATTAACGTTGGATGCGTTGAATTCTCTTTTAATCTTATTTAAATTACGAAAGCTCGTAATTGGCTATTCATTTTATTATTATGTACACAAATTAGCCTCCCAAAAGTGTTGTCCATTCCGGGATTTGAACCCGGGTCCCCAACTTTCGCGGCTGGTGCTCTAACCGCTGAGCTAAATGGCCATTAAATTTGGGAGAAGTAATTTGCATACAGGGTGAGAATTGAATGTCCCCATGGGACATTAAATTCCCAAATTTAATGGCCATTTAGCTCAGCGGTTAGAGCACCAGCCGCGAAAGTTGGGGACCCGGGTTCAAATCCCGGAATGGACAACACTTTTGGGAGGCTAATTTGTGTACATAATAATAAAATGAATAGCCAATTACGAGCTTTCGTAATTTAAATAAGATTAAAAGAAAAGTGCAAGTTGTTTGCAACTGTCATGGGATAAAAACAGTTAAACTCTTTAAGGGACCATTTACTTTTTAAAATTAATTTTTACCATAGATTCGTAACTATAATATGAATAGGAGTCGACGTATTTGAAAGAATTTTCTGAAAGGATGGATTTTTAATTAACTAGGGCGAACGCAATTTGTGTTGCGTTGAAGATGAGCGTAGCGGTTTGTATATAGCGCATGAAAAGATTGAGGCAAAAAGCCTATGAAAATCATGGAGCAGCAAGCCGGACCATTGCTTTCTCAAAAATTCTGATCACTTAAAAATGTAAACGATTCTGACCGTTCTTTGTTTCTGTCCGAGCTGTCGGGTAGCGGAAATATGCTCATTTTGAGATCATTGAGCAATGTTCTAATATCTGTCAAATCTTGAATTCAACTTCAAGTCCAAAAATCTGGTGTGATGTTTCGATTTGGTTCCGATGGTTACTAAAGGCAATAATCGAAATTGGCAAAATTTGATAACAATACGCACTTTTAAATAAGTATCCGTACTTTACCAAACATCCCCAATTGTCGAATATTGCTATTTTTTCTGCTTTGAAGGGAAGAGGTATGGAGGATTTTCTTGAAAAACGCAGGGGGTCTAAGTTGAGAACAAAAGTAGACACCCTGAAAATTTCATCCCACTCGAAGCAGGCGTTTGGCCTGTGGAGCGCGCGCAAACACACATACAAAAAAAAAAAAAAACACACCAAGTGTTTTTTTTAGCATTAGTGAAATTGATGATTTCGCTTCGCTCGCTTCGCTCGCTACGCTCATCAATTATCCAAGATTTCTGGCGTTCCGCGCGGCGCGATCTGCGAGACAAGTTTGATTCTCTTGTACAGTTTCACAATCCCCTCCCACCATTCCGAGCACTGCCGCAGCCGCTCGGTCCGGCACGCTCAGAGGGGCACTGCACGAGAAATATGCAGCACGCTAATTACATACTTGAGGTAATCCGCTTACAGCGGCTAAACGGTTGGTCCTATCAAAGTGCCAAATTATTTCAACACAGAGGAAGGATGGAGGACTATGCTCAAATTATTTGAACGATTTTGGACCAGAGGTTTGTCTTGGTGCTAGGGGTCGAAAAAGCGCAACGGGTTAAACGTTAATGGGAGTAGTTTTTCTAAGCACCTATGGCAGCTGGCGGCAATGGTCAACAACCAGGGGCGAGTCTGCGTCCGCTGAGGCACGGGCCGTTCTGCGCACGTTCCCGCTGGAATGGATCTAGGATGAACTTGCACTGACGGGAACTAGGATAAATTAGCACTTGGGTAATGGACGACTACCGTTCCAGAGGCAAAATAATGTGGGCAAATAATTGCCATTAGAATAACATTGCATTTATGTGGGCAAATAATTGCCATAAGAATAACATTGCATTTATGTGGGCAAATAATTGCCATAAGAATAACATTGCATTTATGTGGGCAAATCAGTGATTGACTCTGAAACTGTAGTCGTCCATTGGTTTTAATGAAATGATTTAAATATCTCTTTTAAGGCTTAAATAACCTTTAGGTTACCCAGACATTCTACCATACCTAGCTATGGCTACGTCACAGACATAAGGTTACCCAGACATTCTACCATACCGAGCTATGGCTACGTCACAGACATAAGGTTACCCAGACATTCTACCATACCTGGCTATGGCTACGTCACAGACATAAGGTTACCCAGACGTTCTACCATACCTAGCTATGGCTATGGCTACGGCGGTTTAAACATCATCTACCAGGCCGTGGCACAAGGTCAAATATAATCAAGGAACCCAATGTTCCACAGATAGTTACAGTACCTTGGTTACAGGTGATATAACAACAAACAGTGGCTCCATCCCTTGACTGCCGGCGAAACTATTATTGCGGGCGGAGGGCTTTCGCGTAGCCACTTAAGCTCTGGGTAACCTTATATCTGTGCTTAAACCAGTAACAAAACCCTCCCAATCTTACCAAATCATACTCGATCATACTTATTGTAGGTATTCGTAGAATGTAAATTAGCATCTAGCCTGTATTATAGTTCATAATGTAGAATTAGTATACAGACCATAGGTTATATTATAGGTACTCTAATGAATTTGTAAATCTGTAAACACCTATTGGTGGGCTTTGCCCGTTACAAATAAGTACTCAATACTACTTCATACGTCATGAAATACTTTATACATTCATACATTTAATACTTCATGAAATTCGATTAAATCGAATCAATTAATAATTGATTAATCGATTAATCAAAATAATAGATTAATCGAAATAATAGATTAATCGAAATAATCGATTAATAAAATAATAATAGATTAATCGAATAATAGATTAACGAATAATAATAATAGATTAATCGAAATAATCGATTAATCTAATAATAATTGATTAACGAATAATAATAGATTAACGAATAATAATAATAGATTAATCGAAATAATCGATTAATCTAATAATAATTGATTAACGAATAATAATAATAGATTAATCGAAATAATCGATTAATCTAATAATAATTGATTAATCGAATAATAATAGGTTAATCGAATACCTAATAACAACAATGAAAGTGAACGCCGCTATGCCCTCGTCGCCAGCACACTGTACGCGGTGGAGAAGTCGGTCCCGCGCTACCGCACGCTGCTCGACTTTGCCGCGCGCCACGGCGCCGAGATCTCGGCCGTCAACGCGGACGCCTCGACGCTGACTTGGGCCACGGTCGCCGACGTCGAGTTCGTGTTGGTGGACCCGTCGTGCTCCGGCTCCGGCATGCAGCGGCCCGCGGACGACGACTTCGACGGGCAGCGCGTGCAGAAGCTGGCCGGCTTTCAGGTGCGGCCACCGATCGGGCACGAATCGGGCACAAATCGGGCACGAATTGAGCATGAATCGGGCAAGAATAGGGCACGAATTGGGCCAAAAGCGGGCACAAATTGGGCACAGTTTTGGCACAAATCGGCCACAAATTGAGCACGAATCGGGCATGAATCGGGCACAAACTGCGCTCAAATTGGGCACAAATTGGGCTCGAATCTGCCACAAATTGGGCACAAATCGAGCTCAAATGGGGCACAAATTGGGCAGTATGTTCAAGCATTATATAGCAACCCTGTTACGTCGCATTATTGAGCGTATCCTCGGGCAGCTTCCCGCGCAGAATTCACCTCCTACTGGATACCAACTTGTGGCCACACCGTTTGTCCGATCGTAACGAAACCAGGGTCTACGGAATCCTCACACTTTTGGCAACAAATTGTGTGATTTTTTTTACCACGAAATACCAGTTGAAAGTTCAAATAAAGCTTCATGAAATAATCACCAACAACCACACCAATAGTCTTAAGTCTGTTCAATGAGCTCTGAAGTCGAGCCGTTTCCTTCACCTTGTACGGGATACACTTTCCAGGCCACACCTTTCGTCGGATTGCGACGAAACCTATATTTTCGGAATCTTCACACTTCGGACAACCAATTGAACCATTTTCATTTTGCAAGATTCGCTCGTTAATTACTTGCAACAGTTTTAAAGTACCTATCCTTGTTTAGCCGGTACATTGAAAGATGTACAGGTAAATTCCAGCTAAGAATTCACCCCTTACTGGAAACACTTTCCAGGCCACACCCGTTATCCGATCGCAACGAAACAAATATCTACGGAATCCTCACACTTTTGGCAACCAATTGAATATTTCAGAATCTCGAAATATCTCCTGGAAATCCATAAAAAGTTGAATTCAATTAACCTCAAAAACCGTCAATGAACGGCCGTAACAATTGTCAACAGGTGATTCTCCTGGAGCGAGCGCTGATGAACTTCCCGTCCGTGAAGCGCGTGGTCTACTCGACGTGCTCCAACTTTGCCGAGGAGAACGAGCAGGTGGTGGAGAAGGTGCTGAAGACCGTCAATCCCGACCCGGCGCTGCCCAACTACCGACTGGCCGACGTTTTGGTACGTCACACGATGCTTGCTACCGCCACAGACATAAGGTCGCCCAGATGTTCCACTGCCATACTGGAGCAGCTACGCGAAAGCCCTCCGCCCGCAATAATAGTTCAGCCAGCAGTCAAGGGATGGAGCCGCTGTTTGTTAATATATCACCTGTAACCACTTGCTACTTTAACCACCTGAGGAACATTGGGTCCCTTGATTATAATTGGCCTTGTGTCATGGCCTGGTAGATGAAGCCATAACTGTAACTACCTGAGGAACATTGGGTCCCTTGATAATTGACCTTGTGCCGTGGCCTGGTAGATGAAGCCATAACTGTAACCACCTGAGCAGTGTTGTGACTTTTCTAGATAAAATTATCTAGATAATTATCTAGATAGTTTTTTTTTAATCTATTATCTTTATCTATATAATATTGTGCACTGTCATCTTTATCTTTATCTAGATAAAAAAAACCTTTATCTAAACTCCCTATTTTAGATAATTGATAATAGATGATTTTGGCCAATTTTATTCCGAATTTTGACACTGTCATTCAGGGTGTCATGAATTTCCAAAACCATTGCCATCCCAACAAAAAGTATCAAACATGTCTAATCTTGAGAGTAATGATTCGGGAATTGACAATCCGATTCCAAGAGCTCTTGTTGTACTGTTAGGTAGGTGTAATATAATATTATCAGTCACTAATGTGGCTTTTGGAATTACGCAACAATCCAACATCATTTTCCAATATTCCCAATTTCAAAAATTATCTATTATCTAAAGAAAATTATCTAGATAGATATTTTCATCTATTATCTTTTATCTAGATGATTTTAAAAGAATCATCTATTATCTTTTCTAGATAAAAAATTTGCCCATTATCTTCATCTTTATCTAGATGAAAAAAAAATTATCTAGTCACAACACTACACCTGAGGAACATTGGGTCCCTTGATTATAATTGACCTTGTGCCATGACCAGGTAGATGAAGCCATAACTGTAACCACCTGAGGAACATTGGGTCCCTTGATTTTAATTGACCTTGTGCCGTGGCCTGGTAGATGATGTTAAAACAGGTTGCCAACGCACCCCAGCGATTGCCGGCCAAACTACTAGCATCAACTTTTTGCCGTCCGTATCCGTAGCTGGGTAACCTTATATCTGTGAGTGGTACTACCGTCCACGAAAGCACCCAGTTTGTCCCCTCGCATGTTAGCGGGGCCTAGCGGACGCTTGCCGAGCTTTGCATGAGCCCTCGCCTGCGAGTTGGAATGGTGGCTGTCGACGGATGGAGTCCCTGGTAGGAGAGCCGTCTGTTTCGCTCGCTCTGCCCATCATCGCTACACAATGCCAGGGCTGGAAAAAACCCAGGTTTAAAAAAAAACCTGTCCAGTGGGTTTTATTTGGCTTTTTTGGGTTTTTTATTTTGCTTCATATGAGTCATTCTCTAATACTTCATTGCCAGAGTTACAACGTGCCTCTCTGTTGGTTTTAGTTGATTGAGTTGTTAGACTGCAACTTTTGCCTGAGTGCTGGCGCTTGGAGCAGGAGCTAGCCTGCTGAACAGCTGATTATATTGGCAGGTTAGGTCAGGTCAGGTTAGGTGAGGGCTGTCCTGTCTTGTGAACAGAGGCCTGTGGACTTACAAGTTATAATGCCCTCAGGTAGCGCTTGGGCGTTAGCTTGCCCACGAGCGGCATTTAGTTCAAAAAATTGACGACAAGTTTTGCAAGGAAGTGTTTAGTGGCAACCTATTTTACCCTGATTTTCCTTGTTTTTGGGGTTTTTTTTTTGGGTTTTTTTAAGCTGGTTTTTTTTTGGGCTGGGCAAAATAGTAACGACCCTGCACAATGCCCTCTTTCTGTTGTGCGCCGGTAGCGCTCGTCGTGATGCCAACTCACCCTGGTGCCTGCCGGGGCAACTTCTAGATTCTCTAATTTACACGCGGCTAGATAGATTTTATCTGGGTTGATTCCATCTGTGGTCATAGCACTCCCATCTCTCATAACGGTAAGTTGTTTTGTTTCTGACTTATATATGTAGTATGTAGCTATTTTTAAAATTGAAACTCTGTTCCTTGCCAATTTTTTTCATCAGTTGTAATTCATCAGTGATCATTAAACTAGTAGAAAATACTGTATTTTGCCATGCACAAACTCCATCAAAAGAGCACCATTTCTTCTTTACTATCTTTTCAGGTTTCTTCATTGCTTTCATTTCATCTTCTTCGATATCTTTCTTCGATGCAAGCATTTTCCTTTCCCCTTATACCTCTCAGATCTCTTGGCCTTCTACACCTTTATAATAACTAGAAATACCTTTAATCCAGTAGGTATCATTTGATTTAATTTATTATAAAATCAATGTCTGATCATGTGAACATAACAGGCCAAAACATTTAATCTATGTTATTTTCAGATTTAAACCCACTCTTTATCTTCGGACAAACCTTGCTAAAGACTCCAATTATTTCATTTTATGTTATTTTATTGTGCAATTGATTACATTGTATACCTACTTCATTTCACGTTAAGAAGGGGAGTGGATTTGCATCTTACTCGAGGACCAATTGCTACTAGAAATGAGTCCCAAAACTGCCCACAGAGCTTTTTGTCCGACTCGAGACATGGCTTGTGAGTTTTGAAACTCTTAGCTCGTGTCTAGCAGCAGTGGGTCCTCGAGGAAGATGCAAATTCACTCTGCTTCTTAACGTGAAATGGAGTTTAGGTATTATATATGGTCGTCGTCGAGTATTCTAAAAGTAGTAGGAGATGATATAATATATTATTTGAAATATAATATAAAATAATGGAAAAAGACGTAATATTGAATGTAATCGGTTGCAGACGGACTCGTGGCTGAATCGTGGCTCGAGCGATTACGAGTGTGGCTCGAAATGTCTGTACGCGAAGGAGGACGTCGACCTCACCACCGGCTTCTTCATGGCGGTCTTCGAGCGGATCGGCAGCGGCAGTTTCGAGGCCAACGGGCGACGGAAACGAATCCGCGGGAAGAAACGGAGGGAGCTGACGCACAAAGGGGCGGAGGGGGCGGGGGCCGGAACGGAAGCCGGGGAGGCGGAGAGGGATGAGGATGAGCGGGAATGGGTTAGCGATGGTAACGTTGAGGATGTTGACGTTAAGGAGAAACGAAAGAAAAAGAAACGGAAAAGAAATGATGGCGAGGAAAATGGGAAAAATGACAATGAAAATGATGAGCAGGAATTGGTTAGCGACGGTAAAGTTGAGGATGTTGACGTTACTGAGAAAAGAAAGAAAAAGCAACGGAAAAGAAATGATGGTGAGGAAAATGAGAAAAATGAAAATGAAGGTGATGAGCGGGAATTGGTTAGCGACGGTGAAGTTGAGGATGTTGAAGTTAAGGAGAAACGAAAGAAAAAGAAACGGAAAAGGAATGGTAACGAAGAAAATGGGGAATTTCATGGAGAGGTTGTGAATGTGGATATTGGGGAGAGAGGAGAGAGATCTGTTGAGGATAGGGAGGCGAGAAGGAAGGAGAAGAAGAGGAGGAAACGCGAAATGCTGGAGCAAAGCGGTGAACGGTCTGCCGCGGAGGTGAACGAGGATGTTGTTAAAAGGACAAAGAAGCGGAGGAGTGATAAAGAACATTAAAGTTGTTTTGATTTTGAGTGTTGAGCGACGAGATTTTTAACTTGGCTCGAGGTGTACAGAAATAATAAAAGTTTTTGTTGAAAAGGTAAAGGCATCGTCTTTTAAATGTTTCATTTCCCCTGGCGATGTTGTCGAAATTGAAGTGCAAATTTCTTTACCTGGACGGCGATTATGTAACTTTTTAGCGGTCGGTATCTAGGGATAATATTCGGTATCCAGGGACATTTCAATGCTAATTGGTCGAGATAATGAACTTCATCTCAAACGAAATTTTACATAATCGCCACCCTGGCACCTTTTGTCTGCCATCTGAAGATTTGTCTTCATCTTCCCTTAGCACCTACAGCTCGTTACCTATTTTTTAATGACCTTCCTCAATACGATTGTTAATTGTTGTCCAGTCTGGCGATTACGTTGCCGTTATCCGATCCGTTCCGATTGATCAAACCCCTTTCGTAGTCGATGTTAATTTTTAACTTTGCAACAGGGAACGGCAAAGGCAGAGTTACGTATCTGCAGTATCTGCAACGCAACTTTGCATTGCGATTAATTGTGGAAATAACAGAGTCTTGGCATAATATTGAATATCTATGCTTTTAATATTTTTTATTATACCTGCATAGAACGTCAACATTGAGCTAATCATGAATTATGATCGAAATAAGATATTGTGGAATTTTTGACATTTTCAAAGAGAATATACTATAGAAGGAACTGTTCTATCCCACAAAACATATTTTATTCCATAGCTGTCAATATTTCTATTTATTATGTGATTCCTGTTGTGACACTTGCTAGTGAAGTCAAATCAAATAATGTGTATATTAACTTGGAATGATCACCTTGCCAAATTAATAGCTATCTGACAATTGTTTATAGAAAAACTATAAGTGACAGTGCCACAAAATCAACTCACCCAGGAAGTATACAAGGCTGTCAAATTAAAGGCAAGAATAATTTTGGTGCTATGTTTAGATTTGCTTATGGGTGAGCTGTTTTGGTGGGGCGGTCGCTAATATAGTTTGCCGGTAAACAGTTGTTTTGGTAAATATTCTTTGGCCAAGGTGACGTCATTCCACCTAATAGTAGGGAAGTAAATCTGGGACATGTTTTTTTTGTATAAATTCTCCAATTCATTTTTGACTGAGGTGGCGGAAGGAAGGGGGTGGATTATGTGGGCCCATAGAGTGGTTGATTTGTGCGTAAACTCACGTAAACCCAGTTTATCTACCTCTTTTTCATGCGTAAACTACGTTTACTCACCTTTTAATCAAATCATCACCTTTCCTAACCAGATGTAGTGATTATTTCAAGGATCAGCTTTGTTTCCATTCAATAGTAAGGGTAATCGGAACATCGAATCTTCGATCACTGCTCCGGTACGGGATAGGCAACTAGTGTGCCGTGCCAGCTCTCACTGCTCCGGTACGGGATAGGCAACTAGCATGCCGTGCCAGCTCTCACTGCTCCGGTACGGGATAGGCAACTAGCATGCCGTGCCAGCTCTCACTGCTCTGGTACGGGATATGCAACTAGTATGCCGTGCCAGCTCTCAGTGCTCCGGTACGGGATATGCAACTAGTATGCCGTGCCAGCTCTCACTGCTCCGGTACGGGATAGGCAACTAGTATGCCGTGCCAGCTCTCAGTGCTCCGGTACGGGATAGGCAACTAGTATGCCGTGCCAGCTCGCACTGCTCCGGTACGGGATAGGCAACTAGTATGCCGTGCCAGCTCTCACTGCTCCGGTAAGGGATATGCAACTAGTATGCCGTGCCAGCTCTCACTGCTCCGGTACGGGATAGGCAACTAGTGTGCCGTGCCAGCTCTCACTGCTCCGGTACGGGATATGCAACTAGTATGCCATGCCAGCTCTCACTGCTCCGGTACGGGATATGCAACTAGTGTGCCGTGCCAGCTCTCACTGCTCCGGTACGGGATAGGCAACTAGTATGCCGTGCCAGCTCTCACTGCTCCGGTACGGGATAGGCAACTAGTGTGCCGTGCCAGCTCTCACTGCTCCGGTACGGGATAGGCAACTAGTATGCCGTGCCAGCTCTCACTGCTCCGGTACGGGATAGGCAACTAGTGTGCCGTGCCAGCTCTCACTGCTCCGGTACGGGATAGGCAACTAGCATGCCGTGCCAGCTCTCACTGCTCCGGTACGGGATAGGCAACTAGTGTGCCGTGCCAGCTCTCACTGCTCCGGTACGGGATAGGCAACTAGCATGCCGTGCCAGCTCTCACTGCTCCGGTACGGGATAGGCAACTAGTGTGCTGTGCCAGCTCTCACTGCTCCGGTACAGGATAGGCAACTAGTGTGCCGTGCCAGCTCTCAATGCTCCGGTACGGGATAGGCAACTAGCATGCCGTGCCAGCTCTCACTGCTCCGGTACGGGATAGGCAACTAGTGTGCCGTGCCAGCTCTCACTGCTCCGGTACGGGATATGCAACTAGTATGCCGTGCCAGCTCTCACTGCGTTCAACATGTATGTTGCCGTTCTTACGTTATCTTAAAACTGAATAAACATTTAAACAAACAAACAAGGGGATTATTTAGCTACTTCTAAAATTCAATTTACTTATTAAGAATGTACTAGTAAATGTTTAATCTTTTAAATAGCAATACATAACGACATAATCATGGTTATAGAGTTGATCTGACCGATGATCACAGCTGGCAAGGCCTATACTTTAACGTTGCATGGGAATCATACAGCGCTGAGCCAGTTGCGTATCCCGGCTAGCAACGGTCGAAGGTCGAATGTCACGTAGTGTAGAAGGCTGGCAGCGATATTTGAGAGTTACGCGAATTAATCGACGAACTCACGGCAATTCGTTAGTATAATATTTATTTACTACAATGGCAGTCGCAAGCCGCAACCCTTTGAGTGGCAGCGCCAACAAAACAGAGCAAGCGTTCGGGCAAAGGATTTCGCAAGTCTAGTAAAAGCTTAACTGCCCGTAATTTTTGCACCCGACTAAGCTTCATGGTGTTAATATTCATCCCCATTGGACACATACACTCAAATATATTAAATGAATCCCTCAACTATTCAGTTTCCGGCACCAACATGCCTCTAAGAAAGCGTAGGGGTTCAGGTTCGCGCAGTAAATAAATAATGACTGCATTTTTTACTCGAGTTTACGCAATTAGTGCTGTTGGTGAAATGCAATGTCTTCTTCTTCGGCATCCGGGAATGGAGATGCTTTCATCGCTGCTTGCATAAGGGAGACCACCTCGATTTATCTAACTTTGTTTGTTTGTTTGTTTATTGTCGTAAAAATTCATTTGAATGTACAGACATGTCACATGTTCTTAAAATTAGAATTAAATCTTTGTTATATAGTACATTTGTAAAAACAATCATTCAAGTCCTAATTTACGAAGCATTTCCATATTTTTGGCGTTCTGACAAAAACACACAAACTTTAAAAATTAATTAATAATAACAATGTATTATATCTACTACTCATCAATTTATTATCGGCCATGCGTAATTTCCATCCTCAGTGTGAGATTCCACACATGAAACGCGTAATCTTACCGAATACAAACAATTATATTATACAAACTGTAGCCCCTCCCCCCCCTCCCCCAACCGCTACTTTAGGGTTTTTTAAAACTTTTGACCATCGAGTTGAGAGATTACGCACCTTTTCCGATACAAATTAGCCACTGGGCTCAAACATACAATATTAAGTTTTAGCCAGCTGCAAATAATTAATTGTGTTGAGCTTCCTCTAATGCTCGAATCGCCGGGTTTTAAATGGTGCACTTATAGCCAATACACACCCACGCTTCCGAGCCCTCAGGGCTGAGCCAGTCGGATTCCAAAGCGCAGTGTGCATTGCGAATCCGTCTCGTTCTCGGCCTCTCAGAGCGTTTCGGGCTCCGACGGGCCCAGCCCTGAGGGCTCCAAAGCGTGGAAAAAGCGTAGTGTGTACCGGCTATTACGCCGAAGACTTAAATGGACTAACAGGGGCGCCGACGTTTCCTATGTCCAAGGGGTGCCGAAGGAACACACCCATTTGGGGATTGGGTTGTGGGACCCATCCCTATAAGATAGACTGTCCCGCAGTGCAGCTACGTAGCTTGGGTTGCCCATATGCTGTGCGTTTATAAAGGTTGCTTAGGGGTGCTATAACCCTCATAGTTTTGACTTGACAAATAAACAGGGGTGTTTTTTGGCCTTCTCATTAACTTCTACCCATATAAAAACATTTTTTTTGCAAAATGACTTTGTAGAAAATTTTGACCTGACCTTCTTAACAAGGAACCGAACTTTTATCTAAGGGGTAGTTGACAACCCTCAATCCAAAGGGCAAATCAGATTTTATGCAACTTTTATACTTGAGCCGCTAGATCGAATTTTAACTTCAAATCGTGAATAACTTCCACATTTTTGCGTTGAGAAGAAAACCAATGTGTTCATTGGACTTCCCATGAAATTCTACCCCTATTTTCATCCCTTGATGGATGAAGAGAGTAAGGCGAATTTCAAACTTTTTTTTCTTTAAATCGCGAATATCTCCCAAAGTTTTGGCTTTAGAAGGAAACGGATGGGTGCATTGAACTCCCCGTGAAATTCTACCCCTAACAACACCCCTCGTGGGGTGAAACCAACTAGTCGAGAATTTTGGCCTTGAAATATCGAAAAAAACCGTGATGTATACATCACGGTTTTTCTCGATTTTTGAAGATTTGCCCATACTTTGACCTAAGGGGTAGTTGACCACCCTGAACACGATGGGCTACTCAGATTTGACGTAACTTTAATACTTTGGCCGCTAGATCAATTTCTAGCTTTAAATCGCGAATAACTCGCACAATTTTGTGATGAGATGAAAGTAACGGTGTGCATTGGACTCCCCATAAAATTCCACCCCTAAAAACACCCCTTGCGCCTCGAAAAGAGTTGCCCGAATTTTCGGTCTCCAAATCGAAAAACTCCGTAATGTAACCCCTTTGGGTATTTCATGATGCATGAATATTCGCCCACACTTTGACCTAAGGGGTAGGTGACCACCCTGAACACGATGGGCTACTCAGATATGACACAACTTTAATAGCTAAGCCGCTGGACTGATTTTTATTTTTTAAATGCAAATAATTCTCAAAGTTATCAATTGGGAATGAAACAAGGGTGTACATTGGACTCCCCAAGAAATCCTACCCCTTTGTATACCCTTTGCAGAGCGAAAAGTGATACTTAAATTTAAGAGCAAGACCTTAGAGTATTCAGCATCTTATAGCCAAAATATTCCAATCTCAATAGCACTTTGTGTTCAGGCGGTCAGACCTCAGGGAATATAGTTCTTCCTGTGGTTCTTCGTGTTCAGTGAATAGCTATTAGTGTCCAGTGAATAGCTCCTCGTGTTCAGGGAATGGCTATTAGTGTTGAGGGAACCGAGACTCCAGCAGTTGAGTGCAGCGGACACCTTCGCTGCCTCCACCGCAGCAACTTACAAGACGAGTCCGAAGAACACCTCGAGGTCGGCATCTCCACCGACCCGGCACCTCCACACACAGTCAAGTGAAACCAGAATTCGATTTGTATCTCGCCTCCGGGTCTCTTCACTGCTTTTAGCGCACTCTATCAGCTATGCGATGAACTTACTCTGCTCGTATCGTATACTCTAATAGCCACGCGAGGAGCCTGCCTAGCCACGTGATGAAACTCCTCGATTCTGTAATTTATAGGGAAGATTTTTTTTTATAATACTCATCTGCTCGGATGGCTCTGAGGAAAGTGTGCATCTCGGAAGCGAATTGGTAGCGCGACCGAGGTGCCTGGGGTTCGATTCCCGGCACAGGCGAAGATTTTTGACAGACTCATGAGAGTCCAGTCCCTCAGCGCTTGCTGTCTCGCTCACCCTAATTCCACTGAGGCCCTACGGTGGCCGGTGGGTGGTGACGGACGCAGCCTGACTTCACCGTGCCCCTTCGGGGGCTTCGGTGCCATGAGGACGACCCAGACACGAGAGCCATTCGAGGAGATGTTTTTGTCATTTTTAATAAGACTTTACAATGACAAAAATATAAATTATGGCAGGATTTGATCCTAAGACCTTTGCAATACGAGGCCAGCTTGCTACGTACTTGCTACGCAGCGATGAATGAAAGTTAATGGGTAAATGTTCTACTTGAGTTGCAAATGACAAAGTCAATGTGAAGGTTCGACCTATGGGTATTTCGTACCTGAATACCTCTAAGGGCGCCGTGGCTCTGGGTAGGAACTTGGGGCTGTAGTGCGAGGGGTCCCTGGTTCGATCCCCGGTGAGAAGGTTTCTTTTTGCAGTGACAGTCGAGTGAGGGGAAATACTTATTTTCTACAGAATTAGTTCCAATACTAAATCAGTTACAAACACGCTAAAGACGGATGTAAAATCTGAATTTTACATTTTATTTCACTGTAATTTCTTTGTAATAAAAATGTTGTTTCATTGTATTGCACCATTCAAGTAACTTGCAGATGTACAACAGCAGCAACAATGTCAGAAGATCACAATGCACGTCAGTCCAAGGTCACTCTACGCCACTCTGACGCTTCTCTTAGCGTTCCCGAGCTTCGGGAGTCTTGGCCAATGGCATCGCAGCGTAAAATCCCTTCGAAAACCCCTCGAGAAAATAGTGCAAGTTGTGCGAGTTTAAATTTTCTGTAAATATCATGGCTAGAAAGTGATAGCAAGAGATTGGACAAGGAATGGGTCACCTGTTTGTTACCTGTCGGACACTTTCGGACCTTTGACAACTTAATTTTACATTAATTGACTTTCAGTTCCTTTCAAAGAAATAAAACATGAAGAAATAATTGGTTAGCCAAACGTATAATCACCTTTCATTATTATAATATGTACAAACAAGCAATTATACAAATTAATATACAAACAAAATATACAGCACTTTTACAGAACTATATATTTAAACTCTTCCTCTTTATTTATAAATTAGGAATAAAGCGGCTCAAACAAGCCCACGATTTGTGGGCGCGGCGGAGGTCCCCTGTCCGACGTCCGTTTCGCTTTCAAACTTTTCACCGTCGCGACTCTTTAAAACTCGCCTCCGCGGCGGCCGGTTTACATAATATTAATAAACGTACTATGCCTTAAACAACTAAGCGTAACATATCAACTTTCTTGTGTGGTGGTGGGGTAAAATGCATAAAGGCTTCTCTGACAACATGATATATAACATAATAGCAAATTAACATCAGTAATATTGTTACCTAATATTATAGGTACTTTTGAGTTGATACAAAAATGCTGACGGATCGATTCTGACAGAGTTACGAAAAGATTGAATACAATTTTCGTGTTTTAAAACGAGTTTACTTACATATGTGATAAGAGAAACATAATCGAAACAAAATGCTTCTGAAGGAACAAGCTTTATTTTGCATGTCCACAGCATGATTGAAATATTTCTTAAATTGTTGAAAATATTTAACTTAGCACATATAAATAATAAATCAATCTATTTGTCAAATCATTTCCAAAATCAAGCCAATTATAATACTTAACTAGGTACTAAATAATCATCTACATATCTTAAACTCGAAATTAAGAAATAGCCTCTCATTCGCTGCTTTGTCTTCACTAAAGAGCCTTGATTTGTCGATGTTTTGCCCCCGCAAAGGAGCGGACTCTGCACAACATTTCCCGGAACGGGCGATTCCAAAATGAAACGCAGCTTCCGACATTCAGAAACAATTCCGACTGGCTGTTCAATTATACAAATCGATTTGAAACGATCGTGAAATTTCGAGGCATTGTCCGTTCCATTGAAAGATCATAAAAACTGCAAATCAAGGCTTCTTAGTCCTCTGCACATCGAACCTTTTCTTCTGCATCCACTGTCTATCTTGAACCACTGGGCTTGTGGGGACTTGTGGGGCTGTGGGGGCTTGTGGGGGCTTGTGGGGGCTGGGGGGGCTTGAGGGTGCTTGTGTGGGCTGGGGGGGGCTTGTGGGGGCTTGTAGGGGCTTGTGGGGCTGGGGGGGGGGGGGCTTGTGGGGACTTGTGGGGGCTTGTGGGGGCTGGGGGGGCTGTGGGGCTGAAGGGGAACGGGGGAGGGAGCTCTAATACTGACTGAGATTCCACGGACATGCATTGTGTACATTCTTAGAATACGACTACGTAAGGTTATATGGCACACACTGTTCCTTCAAACGCGTAACCAACGCTCGCTGGCGGTTTAGACTCCGTCACCGCTCAGAGGTACGCCGGGGCAAGTGAACTAATTTGCAATATTGGGCAAAAAAATTGGCCAAAACATTGTTTCTTTCGTGGATATTTTGGTGAGGGTGCCAAAGCTGTGGACAATGGACCGGAAGACTGAAAACGGCATTGAGCAACTGAGTCGCGAAAGAATTATCCGTCATTCGCACCACCGCTAGGTATCACCTCTAGGTCAGTGCAGGTTTGCCAATGTTACGTCTCTTATACTGCCAGTTCAATATCTTGTTCAACTTTTGCAAATTATCCTGTTTTTGCCCGGCAAAATATCCAGATTTGCTAGGCATCTTCGTCCATCGATGCAAGGAAAACAAAACTGCACGAGCTAGTTGCCCAATTTTGCCAGACAACTCTCCATACAAAACTTATTTACTCTGGATTCCGATCCAAACACTAGAGCGGACCTAAATCGCTCACGGAATAAAAAACCAAACGTCGCAAGGCGAAGTTTGTTAGCCCTCCGAGCTTCATTTCGTTTGCTTTCGAATAAAAACCAGCTCCTTACAAAATACTTTCGGAAGACAGTTATTGGCTCCTTGACTGAACGAAAGGGACGAAATATGTACACAAGATTCGTATATTAAAATAAGTGCTTACAAAAAATACACTTCTGAAATGTGAACGGGGATTGCTAATCATTTTTCGGAACGTCTCAAGTTCGAGGTTTTGATGAAGGGTGTAGGACGGAGGCAATTTTATTATCTTTCAGTAAAAATAAAACTATGTTTTATAATTGAAAGTTAACTTATAAACTTATAGACAATAACTCATACTTGTAATTTTTATGGCTGTAGTAAGGGCCCATCTTTTTCCAATCAACGCAATGTACAGATTGAAGACCCATTTATAAAATCATCACTATCTCCTCATGTTTCTCATGTCTTCATAATCAATTAAGTAAGCCTCGAATAAAGAACACCTTAAAGACTAGAGAACAGTTTTGAAAAGCTCAGCTTTTAATCTTAAAACGTCCGAATTTTATACAAATTAATTCCTCTCGACATCCGTTTCGAATTCGGCCGCCGACGCTTTTAACGACACTTGCGAACTTCGAGTCTTCAGTCTTGCGATTCGACTACCTTTGACGACTTTGCGCTCCCCGAATCTGACGTCGGAGTTTGTTGGTTGTGATTTCCGTACTCTTATTCATACCGTCGATTTTTGCTAAAATTTATGTTCGAGCTATGCGGTAACGTAAACCTATTTCTCAGATTACTACTGTGAATAATGAAAAAGTTTTTATGATTTTCTTACGAGCTCAAAACTGACAAATACCTCTGTAGCTTCAGTTTTACACGATTGCTGATTTTCAAGCAATTTAAGTAAAATTGCAAAAAATTCTGGCTGTCAATTGGGCAGCTATGCAACATTCGAGAGGAAAACTGTTTTCCTCAGCAGTCAAAGCCTCCAGTTTCGTCAGCCAAGTAATACTTGAAAGGCTCGTCACGAAATCCAAAACAGAAACATCGTACATACGGCGAAAAACCCACGGACCATCGCTTCAAAACTCGACGGAATCTCCGCGACCGTTCGCGTTTCGACTCCGCGAACACGAAAACAACCTCTCTAGACTTGACTAGATGAACAATCGCTGTCCATTCCGAAGGCGGCGTCCGTCCGACGCCAGCCAATCAAACGCCTCCAAACGTCCGACGCAATTCTCCCTCATACCAACCGTAAACTCGACGATAAAAAAAAAAAAAAAAAAAGCGCAGCCTAACGTAATACTTAAATTAGCTCGATAATCCTATTTACAAAACACGGCGACAACATGGAGTAACGAACAATAAATAACTTAAGAGTGAAGCGTTTTTCTTTCTTATTGCCGCAGCGGGGACGCACCACGACAGACTTAGCTGAAGTTGGACGCCTTTTGGTGGCGGTTGCGACGTTTGCAAGACTGGCAGCACTCGCCCTTGTCCTTGGACAGCGATTCCTTTGCGCACGATCGCGAACATTGCTTCTTCTCGCACTTTATTTTGCCGTCCTGTGAAAAATAAAAACACTCGATTTCAAAGATTTGCGGTTTTTGTACCTACTGCATTTCTGTGACAACCGAACCTGTGACCCTGGCTAACTATTTGCTACACTTTGTATTATTTAGGAAGACACCATTCCGCTAGGAGCGCTAGTAGTCACTGTAGCTTACATAACCGCCAATTTGACAAAACTGGAATCCTGTCAACATCTTATACCTTATAATAATATTACCAAAGCTTATGTTTTTATCTCTCAACTAGTTATTCGTTGATATTTTTACTCAAAATTATGAAATAGATTCATGTTGTAATTTTTTTATTGGTAGCCGAAATAGCGTTTTGTTTTCCCGCCATTAAAATTTAAATTCACGAGTTGGTAGTTCGTGAGGGGGCAGGCCCTGCTGTGCCATCTTCTCTCACGGGCTGGACTATACCTATTCTCGCTGTACACTAGAATTAATTTGAGTTTGCTACTTTTTGGGGATCTCATATCATAGCATACCATACCATAGAATCGAATGATAAAAGTTTTTGTCATTACCATTAAAAAATGTATTTATCATTACAATTATTTACCATTTTACTCTTTACAAATGGTAAAGAGTCAAATGATAATTTACTTTGAAGTCCACCAGGCTGTGGTAATCTTAGGCTAACATGACTGTATTGAATGATTCTATATGGTGGTGATTCTTTGATGATTGCCCAAGATGTCTTGGTGATTTACGTTTTGCCGATGTTGAATTTAGTTTAGAAGGGAGACGAGGTTACACCCGGTGCTGTCATTGACACCCTTATGTGTCCGGCTCGAGACATGGCTTGTGAGTTTTGAAACTCTAGAGCTCGCGTGTCTTTACTAGAATTAATTTGAGTTTGCCCCTTTTTGGGGATCTCATATCATAGAGTACCATACCAAAGAGTCGAATGATGTTTGAGTCAAAGTTTTTGTCATTACCATTAAAAATGGTATTTATTTAAACAATTATTTACCATTTTACTCTTTACAAATGGTAAAGAGTCAAATGATACTCTACTTCGAAGTCCACCAGGCTGTGGTAAAGCAAGGCTAACACGACTGAACCTATCTATATGAAAGCAAATGGTTTTCCTCCATCTTAAGACTGAGTTTAAACGAACGCACTGACAACCACACGCCACCAAGACCAGTGTTGTAAAGTTCCTCCACCCAAAGTTCAAACGAGAGTTCGTTTATTCGTTATGTAAACACGACTGTAACGGCAGTGGGTCCTCGAGGAAGGCGCAAATCCACCCTCCTTCTCAACGTACAACAGAGTGTTTATATTGTTCGTTCCATTTTTCCAGCTTTGCCTCCCTTGCCATCAATTGCATACTGGTACAGACTAGCCCGTGAGATAAGATGCCACAGCAGGGCCTGCCCCCTCACGAACTACCAACTCGGGAATTTAAATTTTAATGGCGGGAAAACAAAACGCTATTTTGGCTACCAATAAAAAATTACAACATGAATCTATTTCATAATTATGAGTAAAAATATCAACGAATAAATAGTTGAGAGAAAAAAACATAAGCTTTGGTAATATTATAAGGTGTAAAAATGATGACAGGATTCCAGTTTTGTCAAATTGGCGCTCACATCAGCTACAGTGACTACTAGCGCACCCAGCAGAATGGTGTCTTCTTAAATAAAATCAAGTGTAGGATCAGCAGGTTGCAACCCTAGTGGAATATGGCTATAATCAATATGTAGGAGCTTTTTCTTGCGTTCCTAAAATTTCCTTGCACACCACATTTCCCTCAACCTTCACGATGCCAAAGTGGAAAGACACAAATCCACTCTCCATCTCAAACGTGCAACAGAGTGTTTAAATATTAATTATAATATTTTATTTTATTTATTAAAACCATCGTAAAATTTCGGTTTCGTTTCGTATCCAGTTCAGGCCACTTTTTATTATTTCGGTTTTGGTTCGGTTCAAAGCCCTGGGTAACCCTGGGTAACCCTGGGTAACCCTGGGTAACCCTGGGTAAGCCTGGGTAACCCTGGGTAACCCTGGGTAACCCTGGGTAACCCTGGGTAACCCTGGGTAACCCTGGGTAACCCTGGGTAAGCCTGGGTAAGCCTGGGTAACACACGGGGGGCAGTGATTTGAAATCGAGTGATTTCGACTCCAAATCGAACGGAAAAAAAGTTACATGATCACCACCCCTGGTTCATATTTGTCCATTCTGTTTGGCGCCCACCTTGCAGCGACAGGTGACGCACTTGTAGTCGCCGAACGGTACGATGCGCGGATGCCACTCTGCGCCGTTCTCGCGCAGACCGTTGGCGTCGCAGCCGCCGCTCGCGAGGACGTCGTCGCGCGTCCGCGGCATCGGCTGCTCGGCCGCCAAGTCACGGTCCTGCGGCAACTGCCGGGCGGGAACCGAGGGAACGAGGGGTTAGTTTGCGGGCACAACAACCTACAAGTGTGAACGCGTCACGATTCAAACTAAAAACGACAGATTTCGAGATTTTTTCATGAACTTTGAGTTATGAGTGAGAGACTTTAAGTCGGAGAGCGTTTAAAATCGACTCTAAGTCGAAGAGCCTGGAAAACCGGCTCTAAGTCGAAGGGCTTGGAAAACCGGGTCTAAGTCGACGAGCCTGGAAAGCTGGGTCTAGGTCAAAGAGCATGGAAAACTGGCTCTTAGTCGAAGGGCTTGGAAAACCGGGTCTAAGTCAAAGTGCTTAGAAAACAAGGTCTAAGTCGAAGAGTGTAGAAAACCGGCTCTCAGCCAAAGTGTGTGGAAAATCGGCACTAAGTCGGAGAGCGTGTAAAACCGACTCCAAGTCGAAGAGGGTGGAAAACCGGGTCGAAGTCAAAGTGTGTGGAAAACCGGGTCGAAGTCAAAGAGCGTGTAAAACCGGGTCTAAGTCGAAGAGTGTAGAAAACTGGGTCCAAGTCAAAGAGCGTGGAAAACCAGATCTAAGTCAAAGAGGGTGGAAAACCAGATCTAAGTCAAAGAGTGTAGAAAACTGGGTCCAAGTCAAAGAGCGTGGAAAACCAGATCTAAGTCAAAGAGGGTGGAAAACCAGATCTAAGTCAAAGAGGGTGGAAAACCGGGTCCAAGTCGAAGAGCGTGGAAAACCGGCTCCAAGTCGACGAGCGTGTAAAGCCGTGCCGTGACTCCTCCCCCTCGGACTCACCGTCGGCGGCACCGAAGGACACTGCCGACAGCACGCCCCGTTGGTCGGCTTGACGGCGAGATGCGCGGGACACGCCAGCTTGGGGCACTCGACTCGCAGGCACGAGGCGGTGGGCCCGGCGCCGCCGCACGTGCAGACGGCGCAGAGGTCGAAGCCCATCGGCGGCACGTAGGGGTGCCAACTGCTGCCGGCGCGGTAGAGCTCGCCGGCCATGCGGCAGCCCTGCGTCGTGTTGGTGCCCGTGTCGCACGCCTGGTCGAAAGGAAGGCCATTGGTCGAGGTTGTTTTTATTTATTTATTTATTTTTTATTATAACTGCAAATTGTACATTTGTACAGGTGGCAGATTTTTTTCCTCTCCTAATACAACATGTTATACATATAGGTAATACATTCAATCAATTTATATTATTTTTTAAATACCTAACTATCTAATCTTAATCTAAAATTTCGTAAGTTAAAACTGTCGCCTTGGATTATTTTATCTTCTAAATCATTCCACTCTCTTCCCGTTCTTCTTACAAAAGACCATTTTCCGATATCCTTTCTTGACGTCTTCACTAGCACTTTTCTTGAATTTTTCTGTCTTAGCTTGTAACTTTTTTCCCTGTCTGGTTCAATCCTTTTCTTCAACTCCTTCCAGCCCCCATTGCCATTCAATGCTCTATAGAAATTCACCAGTCTGTCCTTTTTTCTTCTACTTTCCAGAGTTTCCCATCCTAATTCTTTTATCATTTCAGATGGCCTTTCCAATACTTTTTCCATTTCTCCCTTTTTGTTTATTTCAAATCTTATTCTTTTCATTCTTCCCATTACTCTTCTGGCAGCTAGTCTTTGCACTGCTTCTATTTCTTTTATATCTTCTTTCATAGTGTTCATAGTTTCATAGTTGTTCAGAGTGGGTAAAAAGTAATCTGGCTAAAATTTGAACTAATTTTAGCAGTATTAGATCTGAGACTAGGACGACCTGCTAATGCCTCTGCTAATGCTGGTGAAACAAGAATTTTTTAATGTATTACATGCATTTTCCCTCAAATAAAATCATAGAGGTGTACGTGGTGTACAATGTCTGGACAAGAAGTTATCCACCGGATAACTTGTTATCTCCACAGTCAGTGCCAATCAGATATCTCAATGAGAAGCTATCCCGTAGATAGCTTGGTTATCATCGCACTGGTTAACGCAGGGGTGCCAACTGCTGCCGGCGCGGTAGAGCTCGCCGGCCATGCGGCAGCCCTGCGTCGTGTTGGTGCCCGTGTCGCACGCCTGGTCGGGGATTGGAAGGGCATCGGTTTATTATTTGTTTATTTACGGGCCGTTGATTATTGATTGAGACCTGGGGTGCGATTATGTAACTTTTTTTCTTTTGATTTGGTGCGTAATCATTCGATTTCAAATCACTGCCCCCCCCCCCCCCCCCCCCCCCGTGTTAAACCATAGGCATTGATATTGAAAACGAATCGTTTTGAAATCACGAAGTTACTGATCGGTCTCCTGGAGTTTATTTAAGCCACGGTTTTGCCCGATTTTTGCATAGGTTTAACATTTTCACAGACCGTCTACTGGCTACACATATTAACGTAAAATATTGAAAAAAATACACATGTTGTTAATAGGAAACTATCCGCTATAGTAACTTCGCCATTTATAGTAAGATCGCCATTTAAAAGGGGATTAAGAGGCAACAAAACGCCAGTGTTTTCGTCGTACGCGGAGGTTCACGCGGGAACTTCTGCTGGCCGCAAATACTAACACAGAGTTTTGGAAAAAAAATACACGTGAAGTTGAAGGGTTGTTGGATGTCGGATGGTGTGTTAGGTTGTTATACTTCCAAAAATCACAGAGGTGTGCATTTTCAAAAAGTGCCTAAAATGCCACATTTACGGCATTTTTACGTAGTTCGTATGCAAGAAGTATTTTGCCCGTGTCATACACCTGTTGGGGATTGTAAGGGCATTGGTTAGGAGGCAACACAACTATTTCAAACTGGGATTTGAATGCTAAATCAAAAGTCTCACTGGTTTCCCAACGTTTTGTAACATATGCTAGTTTCTTAGACTTTATCAAGGGTGATGGCTCGACTGACGTTAAAAACGTGGAAAAAAGAACAAATAGTTTTTTTTTTTAAATCTAGGCTTCCTAAATTCTAACGATCCTGTCAAAGTACAATAATAATCAGGAAATTTAAATTTATTCTACCTAAGTTTTAGAAACCATCCGAAATCCCAATGAAAGAAGACTGCGAAACGTTGGCTTTTTCTACTCGATGCTAAAATCGAGTTTTAAATGCAACACTGTACAAGCGTCGGTATGCACTTTTTATTTTACGAAAAGGCAATTATTCGCGATTGTCTTTTAAGAGGCAACGAAACGCCAGTGTTTTCGTCGTGGTCCTGATTCAAACTTGGTACACCCCTAAGCAGATGGAATAAGTGTGAAATGATCCAAGTCCTCGTGTCTTATTTATTTCGCATGCGGTGACCAAAGTCGAAAATTTATCAATTAAACCAAACCATTAAAGTATTGGTCGTGTTGGTGCCCGGGGATTGGAAGGGCATTGGTTAATACATTTTTGTAGAGGTGAGAACCGAAATTCCAATGTCTGGACAACAGTCAATCAGATACTTCAATTTCAAGTTATCCTGCAGATAACTTCTTATCTAGACATTGTAATTTTGGCCCTAACCTAACTAAGCCAATCAGAAACCTCAATTTCCAAGTGACACTGAAGAGTTAAGTGACCCTGAATGAAGAGTTAAAATGTTGAGGGGTAGGTATGTTATAGCATTCCAGGGGAAAATTTTCTAAAAAAAAGGCCATGTTTGCCCTTATTTAAGTCTTCTGTCTACAACATACTGAAATATTGAAATGGAAACACCTGGTCGGGAGGAACGGCATTGGTTTATTATTTGTTTATATGGGCGTTTATTAGCGCATGCGTTATTGATCGAGACCGGGGTAGCGATCATGTAACTTTTTTCATTCGATTTGGCCCGAAATCATTCGATTTCAAATCACTGTCCATGTTTAACCATAGGCGGTGATATTGAAAACGAATCGTTTTGAAATCACAAAGTTACATGATAGCCCCCCTGGAGTTTATTTGGGCTCCAGCCTGGTTTTGCGGTAACCTTATAATCTGTGACGTAGCCATAGCCAGGTATGGTAGAATATCTGGGTAACCTTATATCTGTGACGTAGCCATAGCTAGGTATGGTAGAATGTCTGGGTAACCTTATGTCTGTGACGTAGCCATAGATAGGTATGGTAGAACATCTGGGTAACCTCGTATATCCGTGACGTAGCTATGGCTAGGAATGGTAGTAATGGTAACCTCGTACATCCGTGACGTAGCTATGGCTAGGTATGGTAGAATGTCTGGGTAACCTCATATCATTGATTTAGCCATAACTAGGTACCTACAGTAAAACACCCAATAACCTTATATCCATGACGTAGCCATAGCTAGGTATGGTAGTAATGGTAACCTCGTATATCCGTGACGTAGCCATAGCTAGGCATGGTAGAACATCTGGGTAACCTCGTATATCCGTGACGTAGCCATAGCTAGGTATGGTAGTAATGGTAACCTCGTATATCCGTGACGTAGCCATAGCTAGGTATGGTAGAATGTCTGGGTAACCTCATATCATTGATTTAGCCATAACTAGGTACCTACAGTAAAACACCCAATAACCTTATATCCATGACGTAGCCATAGCTAGGTATGGTAGTAATGGTAACCTCGTATATCCGTGACGTAGCCATAGCTAGGCATGGTAGAACATCTGGGTAACCTTGTATATATCTGTGACGCAGCCATAGCCAGGTATGGTAGAACATCTGGGCAACCTCGTATATCCGTGACGTCAACGTACCGGACAGCACTCCCCAGGTACCGCCACCTGTCTGGCGCACGTCAGCCTCGGACACGTCATCGCGGCGCACGTGACCTCGCGGCGCTGACAGCTGCACATGGCGCACGAGTCGAGCGCCGAGCGCCACTGCGCGCCGTCCTCGCGGAAGCGCCCCTCGTGGTAGCACGCGGCGACGGCGTTGCTCTCGGCGCCGTCGCCCTCGGCGCCCGGGAACGTGTCGATCTCGTTGTCGGGCAGCGCCAGCGGCAGGCACGAGGCCGGCACCGGCACCTGGGACATATCGACGTCTTTGTAACTTCGATTCGGATGGGGAAGTCCCAGGGATCTGTTGGGCTGGGATTGGGTTACGTTTTACTACTGTAGGTACTACATCTCACATTAAAAAGGGAAGTGGATTTGCATCTACCTCGAGGACCCACTGCTGCTAGACACGAGCCAAGAGTTGCAAAACTGCCCACAGAGCCTTTTGTCCCACTGAAGACAAGGGCAGCACCGGCACCTGCGACATATCGACGTCTTTGTAACTTCGGTTCGGATGGGGAAGTGTCCCAGGGATCTGTTGGGCTGGGATTGGGTTACGTTTTACTACTGTAGGTACTACATCTCGCATTAAAAAGGGAAGTGGATTTGCATCTACCTCGAGGACCCACTGCTGCTAGAGTTGCAAAACTGCCCACAGAGCCTTTTGTCCCACTGAAGACAAGGGCAGCACCGGCACCTGGGACATATCGGTGTTTGTACTCGCTCTTGTGACTCGATTTCACGTCGAGAAGGAGAGTGGATTTGCATCTTCATCGAGGACCCACTGCTGCTAGACACGAGCCAAGAGTTGCAAAACTCACAAGCCATGTCTTGAGTCGGACAAAAGGCTCTATGGGCAGTTTTGAAACTCTTGGCTCGTGTCTAGCAGCAGTGGGTCCTCGAGGAAGATGCAAATCCATTCTCCTTTTCAATGTGAAATGGAGTTAAGTTGTTATTAAAGATATCATGATAGATGTTATCAAAGATGCTATGATAGATATAGAGAGATGATCGATAGATTCACAAAGCAGGGTTATCATAACCCCGGGGGTAAATTTGTTGATGAGCGTAGCGAGCGAAGCGAAATCATCAATTTCACTACTGCTAAAAAAAACACTTGGTGTGTGTTTGTTTTTTTGTTTTTTGTTTGTTTTTTGTATGTGTGTTTGCGCGCGCTCTACAGGCCAAACGCCTGCTTCGAGTGGGATGAAATTTTCAGAGTGTCTACTTTTGTTCTCAACTTAGACCCCCTGCCTTTTTCAAGAAAATCCTCCACACCCTTCACTTTCAAAGCAGAAAAAAGAGCAAAATTCGAAAATTGGGCATGTTTGGAAAAGTACGGAAATTTATTTAAAAGTACGTATTTTTTTTTCAAATGTTCCCAATTTCGATTTGCCTTTAGAAACCATCGAAACCAAATCGAAACATCACACCAGATTTTTCCCAATAAAAACCAACCCAATAAAACCCAATAAGAACCATTGGGCATGAGTTACATCTATGTATTAACATGCACAATGCTCAATGATCTCAAAATGAGCATATTTCCGCTACCCGACAGCTCGGACAGAAACAAAGAAAGGTCAGAATCGTTTACATTTTCAAGTGATCATAAGTTTTGAGAAAGCATTGGTCCGGCTTGCTGCTCCAAGATTTGCATAGGCTTCTTGCCTTAATCTTTTTTTGCGCTATATACAAACCGCTACGCTCATCTTCAACGCAAAACAAATTGCGTTCGCCCTAGTTATTACCATGGTGAAGACCACTAAAATGCACTAAACACTGAATGTTTATATTGGCTAACAAAATATTTAACCCTGATTTTAGCCCCAAAAACTTGACCCTACACTAGAATTAATTTGAGTTTGCCACTTTTTGGGGATCTCATATCATAGAGTACCGTACCATCGATTCAAATGATTAAGTTTTTATCATTACAATTAAAAACATTATTTATCATTACCATTATTAACCAATTTACTCTTTACAAATCGTAAAAGAGTCAAATGATACTTTATTTCAAAGTCCACCAGGCTGTGGTAATCTTAGGCTAACACAACTGTAACCCTGTTTCGCGAATCCAAGCCATGAAAAGTGATTTAGTGATTTAAAGAGAGAACGCACCTTAAGCACCCGGGTCCTGAGCAAGACGTGGCCGGTCACGTTGTCCCGGACTTCCAGGTAGTTGACCGAGGACTCGACCCGGGCAAGCTCGGTGCCGGTCAGCGAGTCCTCGAAGCCTTCCAGCTGGTTGCCGGCGAAGTCCTGCAGGAGGCGCCGCGAGATGGGGGCGCCGGGCGCGATGAAGGGGATCTCCTCCAGGTACAACGCCAGGCCCGGCTTGTCTTCCGGCAGGCCGGAGAGGAACACCTGTACGGAATGGCGGCCCAGTTAGCGGGGGAATCGTTTCGGACTGGGCTTCGAACACTGAACAAAGTCTCATACGCTAGAATCGGGGAAAACCACGCAACCGTTTCGTTCTCTCTTAAGAGAGCTCCTCACAGTTAATCCACTAACCCACAACTCCCATTTAAACGTTGAATGCAGAGGTCCAAGCGAACAGAAAAATGAACCCCTAAATATGTTCCAATCTTTGATTTTAAGATACCAGTAGATGAAGGAAGAGTATATCTAGTCATGGATAATCACCAACATTTAATATTTTCACATATGTGTACGGTGCAAACTTTCAAAAATCGCACAAATGAGCTCATTTATACGACTTTTGAAAGTTTGCACCGTACACATTTTGTTAAATATCGAATTTTGGTGATTATCCATGACTCGATATACTCTTCCTTCATCTACTGGTATCTTAAAATCAAAGATTGGAACATATTTAGGGGTTCATTTTTCTGTTCGCTTGGACCTCTGCATTCAACATTTTAGAGGGGGTGTGGAGGATCCTTAAAAGATAGTGTTAATTTCAAATTTATAAGTTTATAATATCTATCTGGGCATTTATTAAACTCTCTGTTATCAGGATAATGCAATGTGGCACAACAACAAAAGTGTTTTATCAAATAAAATGTGATAAGAAAAGATTGAAATCATTTTTTCAAGTTCTGTAGATTCGGTTCTATGTAGCTGGTCGCTGTAGACATAAAAATAAAATAAATCTCCCCAATCATTTTTTGCCTCTTTCTATTATTTGTCTCTGCATTTTTCTTTACTTTACTATTTCTTTGCTATGTCGAATTATCGTTTAATAAAAGGACCCCTTCGAACACGAGAATCCAAGCAAAGAAGCACAACAAATGCAAAGATACACAAAAACCACTAGCGGCTTCAAAGCTAGCAAGCGAATCCTCGAACACATTTTCCTGGACCTCTAAAGATCAGTCTTCAATGTTTTATGTGCCTCTACCCTCTTCAGTAACACAAAAAATTGAAAAAACGAGCAATAAACAATGAAAAAAAAAGCACAAAAGATGCAAATACACAAAAACCAGTAGCGGCTTCAAAGCTAGCGAGATCTTTGAAAAAATCGATTAAAAATCGTTTGATCCAAGCAAAGAAGCACAACAAATGCAAAGACACACAAAAACCAGTTAAGCGGCTTGAAAGATAGCGAGCGAATCCTACTTTTTAATGTTTTATATGTGCCTTCTTGAGTAACACTATTTTTCTAGCCGAAGTGTAAGTTTAATAACGGTACTCTTTCCAACACGAGAATCCAAGCAAAGAAGCACAACAAATGCAAAGATACACAAAAACCACTAGCAGCTTCAAAGCTAGCAAGCGAATCCTCGAACACATTTTCCTGGACCTCAAAAGATCAGTCTTCAATGTTTTATGTGCCTACCCTCTTCAGTAACACAAAAAATGAAAAAAACAAGCAAAAAACAATAAAAAGAGAAGCACAACAAATGCAAAGACTCAAAACCCAGTATGTAGCGGCTTCGAAGCCAGCGAGATCTTTGAAAAAATCGATTAAAAATCGTTTGATCCAAGCAAAGAAGCACAACAAATGCAAAGACACACAAAAACCAGTTAAGCAGCTTGAAAGATAGCGAGCGAATCCTACTTTTTAATGTTTTATATGTGCCTTCTTGAGTAACACTATTTTTCTAGCCGAAGTGTAAGTTTAATAAATAATAATGGTACGCTTTCCAACACGAGAATCCAAGCAAAGAAGCACAACAAATGCAAAGATACACAAAAACCACTAGCGGCTTCAAAGCTAGCAAGCGAATCCTCGAACACATTTTCCTGGACCCCTAAAGATCAGTCTTCAATGTTTTCTGTGCCTCTACCCTCTTCAGTAACACAAAAAATGAAAAAAACAAGCAAAAAACAATAAATAGAGAAGCACAACAAATGCAAAGACTCAAAACCCAGTATGTAGCGGCTTCGAAGCCAGCGAGATCTTTGAAAAAATCGATTAAAAATCGTTTGATCCAAGCAAAGAAGCACAACAAATGCAAAGACTCAAAACCCAGTATGTAGCGGCTTCGAAGCCAGCGAGATCTTTGAAAAAATCGATTAAAAATCGTTTGATCCAAGCAAAGAAGCACAACAAATGCAAAGACTCAAAACCCAGTATGTAGCGGCTTCGAAGCCAGCGAGATCTTTGAAAAAATCGATTAAAAATCGTTTGATCCAAGCAAAGAAGCACAACAAATGCAAAGACTCAAAACCCAGTATGTAGCGGCTTCGAAGCCAGCGAGATCTTTGAAAAAATCGATTAAAAATCGTTTGATCCAAGCAAAGAAGCACAACAAATGCAAAGACTCAAAACCCAGTATGTAGCGGCTTCGAAGCCAGCGAGATCTTTGAAAAAATCGATTAAAAATCGTTTGATCCAAGCAAAGAAGCACTAAATATTGCAAAGACACATGCAAGCCAGCGGCAGCGATTGCCCGGCCAGCGAGATTGCCTACCTCGTAATGCAGCGTGCACTCTAGGTCCACGGCGACCCACACCAGTCCAGCGGTGAGCGCCAGAGTGGTGGCGTCGCGTCTCCGCAGCAACGCCGGTCTGGCGCTGACGCGGGCGTCGGCCACCAGGCGCGAGGACAGCTTGCCGCGGACCTGCAAACAACCGCCGCTCAATGTAAACAAGCCCGTTCACCGAGCTCCGAAGTCGAGCCGTTTCCTTCACCTCGTACGGGATAGACTTTCTTTCGCGAGGGACACACTTACACGGGATCCGAAAGAACTGTTGCTTATTAGTTGTTACGTTATTATTCACGGAACCAGCACCGCTCTAAATACCGACCCTGAGTGGAAAATCTATTTTACAACGCGGACATAGACCTGAATTTTATTTCTACAGTCGTGTTAGCCTAAGATTACCACAGCCTTGTCGACTTCGAAGTAAAGTATCATTTGACTCTTTACCATTTGTAAAGAGTATAATGCTTAATAATTGTAATGATAAATACCTTTCTTAATGGTACTGATAAATAGCATTTTTAATGGTAGGTAATGACAAAAAATCAATCATTTGATTCTATCACATGGTACTCTATGATATGAGATCCCTTACGCCTGTTCAATGAGCTCTGAAGTCGAGCCGTTTCCTTCACCTCGTAAGGTATACACTTTCCAGGCCACACCTTTCGTCGGATCGCGACGAAACCTATATTTTCGGAATCTTCACACTTCCGGCAACCAATTTTACCATTTTCATTTCGAAAAATTCACCCGTCAATTACTTACAAGCGTTTTAAAACAACCCTGTTTTGCCGGTACATTGAAAGATGTCAATTCCAGCTAAGAATTTACCTCGTACGGGACACACTTTCCAGGCCACACCTTTGGTCGGATCGCGACGAAACCTATATTTTCGGAATCTTCACACTTTGGACAACCAATTGTACCATTTTCATTTCGAAAAATTCACCCGTCAATTACTTACAAGCGTTTTAAAACAACCCTGTTTTTCCGGTACATTGAAAGATGTCAATTCCAGCTAAGAATTTACCTCGTACGGGACACACTTTCCAGGCCACACCTTTGGTCGGATCGCGACGAAACCTATATTTTCGGAATCTTCACACTTCGGACAACCAATTGAACCATTTTCATTTCGCAAGATTCACTCGTTAATTACTTACAAGCGTTTTAAAATAACCTCGTTTAGCCGGTTCATTGAAAGATGTACTTAGTGATCCCTTACAGCTTAGAATTTACCTCTTACCGTACCTATACACTTTCCAGGCCACACCCATTATCCGATTTGATACGAAACAAATATCTACGTAATCCTCAAACTTTTGGCAACCAAATGAATATTTCAGAATTTAGAAACATCTCTTGGAAATCCATACCCTGGTAACTAACTTGGGGGACTACCGGGGCCCCAAGGGCGCCAGAAATCTTAGAAAATTAATTACAACTCCATCTTTACAGAAAACTCTTTTAAATACGTCAACTTCTATTCATGTTACAGTAACGAATCTATGGTAAAAATGAATTAAAAAAAAAATCATGTATGGCATCATCATATTACTGATTTCTTTCACTTATTGTCTTTTGATTTTTAAGCGTACCTACATGTCTTTTTTTGTGTTACATGACGTGAAAAGCAGTCAGAATCACTAGATGTATTAAGTTTTGGGTGACTGGGTGCTTACCAGACTGCGTGCTTACCAGACTGGGTGCTTACCAGACAGGGTGCTTACCAGACTAAGTGCTTACCAGACTAAGTGCTTACCAGACTGGGTGCTTACCAGACCGGGTGCTTACCAGACTAAGTGCTTGCCAGACGAAGTGCTTACCAGACTGGGTGCTTACCAGACTAAGTGCTTGCCAGACTAAGTGCTTACCAGACTGGGTGCTTACCAGACTAAGTGCTTACCAGACTGGGTGCTTACCAGACCGGGTGCTTACCAGACTAAGTGCTTGCCAGACGAAGTGCTTACCAGACTGGGTGCTTACCAGACTAAGTGCTTACCAGACTGGGTGCTTATTAGACTGGGTGCTTACCAGACTGGGTGCTTACCAGACCGGGTGCTTACCAGACCGGGTGCTTACCAGACTAAGTGCTTACCAGACTGGGTGCTTACCAGACCGGGTGCTTACCAGACTGGGTCCTTACCAGACTAAGTGCTTACCAGACCGGGTGCTTACCAGACTGGGCGCGGACTCCGTGGCGACGTTCAGGGCCAGCTCCCCGCCGTAAAGCTGCTCCAGCTCCTTGGGACTGAGTCGTTCGATCTGTCCGCGCGCCGTGCCGTTCGACAGCCGCAGACTCGGCGTTAGGTCCTCGAGCTCCACGCGCCGTCGGCCGCGACCGGACACTGAGGGAAACCGGGAGGTCACGGACACGGCTGGGGCTTTCGGCACCGGGAGGTCACGGACACGGCTGGGGCCTCGGCACCGGGAGTTTGATGCTGTGTTTATACACGGTTCAATGTTTCGTTCAATGCAATGAATTCAATGCATTGAACTCAATGCATTGAACTCAATGCATTGAATTCAATGCTTTGAGTTCAATGCATTGAACTCAATGCATTGAACTCAATGCATTGAATTCAATGCTTTGAGTTCAATGCATTGAATTCAAGGTTGAATTCAATGCATTGAACTCAAGGTTGAACTCAATGCATTGAATTCAAAGCATTGAATTCAAAGCATTGAACTAAATGCATTGAATTCAATGCATTGAACTAAATGCATTGAGTTCAATGCATTGAGTTCAATGCATTGAGTTCAACCTTGAATTCAATGCATTGAACTCAATGCATTGAACTCAATGCATTGAGTTCAACCTTGAATTCAATGCATTGAACTCAATGCATTGAATTCAATGCATTGAGTTCAACCTTGAATTCAATGCATTGAACGAAACATTGAATGCTCTTGAAGATCCGTTTACACGACTCAATGTTCTAAATTCATTGAAAATGGTGGCACAGCCTTCCAAAATCTTTGTTTCTAGAAGGCAGTGACATGCCCTTCCTTCCTCCTTTTGAAAGGAGAATTGAACGATATCTAGAACACGTCCGAAATGAGAAAACATTGAATCCAACCTTGAATTCAAGCTTTCATTCAATGATTCGTTGAATTCAATTGTTGTTTAGACGGTTCAATGCATTGAATTCAACCTTGAGTTCAATGCATTGAACGAAACATTGAATGCTCTTGAAGGGCCGTTTACACGACTCAATGTTCTAAATTCATTGGAAACGGTGGCACAGCCACCATTTTGGCTCCAGGAGGTATCGAACACAGCTGGGGCTTCAGCACCGGAAGATTGGGAACGTTGTTAAAATTCTACTATCTGTCTCCTGTCTTTAGCACTGGTTTTGATGAAAACTATTTCAAACTGGGATTTCAATGATTATCAGTTACGATGATTATTATGCGATTCATTATTTACGATTATTTTTGGTTTTGACAGGATCATTAGAATTCAGGAAGCCGAGGTTAAAACACAACAATTGGTCATTTTGTTCGTCACGTCAGTCAAGCTTTCACCCTCGATAAAGTAACTTGCATATGTTACGAAACGTCAGGAAACCAGTGAGACTTTTGATTCAGCATTCAAATCCCAGTTTGAAATAGTTGTGATGCAAGGAGGACCTTCTTTGCAGTGAGGAGCCACAGAGTTAAGTCGCATTTACGTGAGAGTGATCATTCTGTCGCCAACTTTCATCCTTCAGTCTACAAAACTTTTCAAATCCCTTTTTTGGCAGTTATTTGGCATTTTCAGCAAGCCTAAGGGTGCCAGCTATTTTTTTAGCCTCGACGAAAATATTTATGTAGTTACCTACCTACACTAGAATTAATTTGAGTTTGCCACTTTTTGGGGATCTCATATCATAGAGTAGCATACCATCAAATCAAACAATTTAGTTTTTGTCCTTACCATTAAAAAAGGTATTTATCATTTTAATTCTTTAGGTACCATTTAACTCTTTACAAATGGTAAAGAGTCAAATGATACTCTACTTCGAAGTCCACCAGGCTGTGGTAATCTTAGGCTAACACGACTGTACCTATCAATATGAAAGCAAATGGTTTTCTCCCAACTTAAGACCGAGTTTAAACGAACGCACTGACAACCACAAGCCACCAAGACCAGTGTTGTAAAGTTCCTCCACCCAAAGTTCAAACGAGAGTTCGTTTATTTGTTATGTAAACAGCTGGCTCAAAGTTTAGAGAAATTATCAGGTTTCGAAGATTATACGCTTATCCCGAGATGAAAATACCAGCAAAACCATCTCTCAGAGCACTACAAACTTGGCTGCACGCAACCAAGAACAGCTCCGACTGCCCTAATTCAAACGTCAAAGAAACCCAAAACACATATTTATTCCCAGCTGCGACCGGATTCGCGAAGCCGGCTTGCCACGCACGTCCCCCGATCTACGACATTACGCCGATGATTTGTGGACTTCCTGTCTACTCTCGCGACGGCGCCAGCTGGCTCGGAGCCAACGGCCGCTACGTCTGCACCTGTCGCTCGCGAGACGCGGTTAAAAAACGACCCGATTAAATGTCGGGGAAAGTTTACGACTTTTGGCGAGCGTACTGTGATGCAACTGGCTGTCTTCGTGAAAGTGCTACGCATCGTGTCTTAAGGTGGGTTCACAGCTCGCAATGTCACCAACATTGTGTTGTCAACTTATTTTCTGGACCAATCACAGGCTCTGGCCAAATTCATGACGTCATGTTCGCAACTATTGTCACCGACATTCTAGACTTCGGCCAAGTTGAACTTTTGCGGCGTGTTCACGACTTTTCACCGCCTTTGAAATGAACGAAGGGGGCTGTGCCGGCTGTGGGAATTGAAAAATTTGTAACTTTTTGTTTTTAAACATGGCCGACCAGGATGGCGAGGTGGATCTTTAAATAGTCGAGCTTCTAGAAACATCACCCGTTTTATAGGATGCAGGGAACCCAGTTAAAAAAAAAAAAATCAATATAAAAAGAATAGCTTTGCAGCGAATTGCGGCAATGGTGAGAAACGGCACTGGTAAGTTTGTGCACTTTCGGGTCCCGTCGCGGACTTCCGGGAAATGTCGCCAACAACTGACAGAAGAGCAGTAAACGGTTTCTGTCTTCAACATCATGCCAATAACTTTATGTTGACGACTATTGTTGGTGACATTGCGAGCTGTAAACCCACCTTAAAGGTCATATTCCCCGACGGCTGCAACCTGCCGATCCGAAACGCAGTTTCCGAACCGCCGGCATGTTTTGCTATTCCACTCGGAAACCTCCGACTTTCCCAGCGCACGCGCAGTGCTTTGAAACATTACAAAGTTCTGGCAAGACAAGATTTCATGCAGAATATATCACATTGGGTTTTCAGCTAATTTACTTCCTAATACTCTTCAAGCTGGTTGCTGGCTAATTTATCTTGCATTAATTTGTCTAAATAATGGTATTTAAACATATATTTCTGTGAAATCAATCAATAAATTTGAGAAACGATGTATTTCCATGTCGATTTTGGCAGATGTTAAGTAAACAGCTGACAGTGGATAAATGTATTAGGCATGGCTCGCCTTGTTCCTATTGGTCGGTTCTCGAAAACCCGTCGGTTCCAATCTTTCGCGACGGGAAATATCGTATCTGCCGAGCTGTTAGCGCAACCTGTCGCACTGACATGAAAACGAACCCGCCGGCTGCAACTAAATGGCCTGAAATCTTCTAGGCTTTTTCTAGAAAGTTAATGCCGACCGGGTTTATTGCTTCGTAGGTGAACGATTTGACGTGAAAAATTTTGCAGGGATCCGGAATTTCAATGAGAATCCGAAAGAACTGTTACCTATTAGTTGTTACGTTATTATTCACGGAACCAGCATCGCTCTAAATACCGACCCTTAGCGGAAAATCTATTTTACAACGCGGACATAGACCTGAATTTTATTTCTACAGTCGTGTTAGCCTAAGATTACCACAGCCTTGTCGACTTCGAAGTAAATTATCATTAAGTAAAAGTAAAGGTAAATATTGGTATTGATAAAAACCTTTTTTAATGGTACTGATAAATAGCATTTTTAATGGTATTGATAGGTAATAATGACAAAAAATCAATCATTTTATTCTATGGTACCTATGGTACTCTGTATGATAAGAGATCCCCAAAAAGTGGCAAACTCAAATTAAATCTAGTGTACTGAAAATTTGCTTAAAAAAAAATCCCACGATCCCGGACCGAAATGAAGCGAACGGCACACGTACCGAGCGCCAGCAGCGGCGCGGGTTCGCCGGGCAAGCCGTCCATGTGCACGTCGTAGACGAGGGCGCCGTCGGCGCCGACGAAGAGCAAGCCGACGCCGGACGCGGTCGTGCCCGGCACCTCGACGTCGTCCTCCCGGTCGGCGTCCGCCCAGGTGACCAGCGACTGCGGACAAACGCGGACAAGCTTCGGTCGAAGGTCTACACTGAGTTTGTCCAGTTGTTTGCCGGCAATCCGTTTCGGCCTTGTCCATCGCGGCACAATGTGGTGACAAAGGGTCGTGTGCTTTTAATGACTAGGAAAGTTTCAGGGAAAGTAAAATTTAAAAAAAAGTAATTATAATTTCTAAAGCCGTGTTTGCACGGTTCAATGTTTCGTTCAAAGCGTTGAATTCAATGCATTGAACGAAACATTGAATGCTCTTGAAGAGCCGTTTACAAGACTCAATGTTCTAAATTCATTGAAAATGGTGGCACTGCCTTCCAAAATCTATGTTTCTAGAAGGCAGTGACATACCCTTCCTACTATTGAAAGGAAAATTTAACGATATTTAGAACACGTCCTAAATGAGAAAATATTGAATGAAACCTTGAATTCAAGCTTTCATTCAATGATTCATTGAATTCAATTGTTGTTTACACGGTTCAATGCATTGATTCAACCTTGAATTCAATGCATTGAACAAAACATTGAACCGTGTAAACACAGCTTAAGACTCCACATCTGTTTGCCCATTTATCAATCACTAGTTTTGAAACACAACTATTTCAAACTGGGATTTGAAAGCTAAATCAAAAGTCTCACTGGTTTCCAGATGTTTCGCAACATATGCTGGTTACTTTACCAAGGCTCGACTGACGTTAAAAACGTGAACAAAATAACCTGTTGTCTTTTAACCAAGGCTACCAAAAATTCTAATTATCCTACCAAAAAAGAATTCCTAAATTATAGAATTCCAAAACCACTTAGGCAGCCTGAAGTAACATAAGCTTTTGAAACACCCAACCGAAAACCTAGCAGACATCAATTTCAAAACATCTACCTACCTATTACGTGCAAACAAAAGTAGGGTCCGCGTAATCAAATTCGCCGCTCCAAGTTCCGCTCACCTGGAACACTTCGCACGTGGCCCGAGTCTGAACGCGGCCCTCCAGGCGGAACGTCTCGGGATCGTTGCGGTTCTCGATGCTCAGCCGCAGTCGGCCCCGAGTCAGCAGCCGCAGGTCGGGCGCCGAGACCGCCGATTTGAACTCGACGACGTTGATCTCGAACGCCGGCTTGGCCACTTTGACCACCTCCTCGAGGATCACTGTGCCGTTGGTCGTCTCGAGACGGACAACCTGCGAAAGAGGTGTTAGATTAGACCAAGCTTATAACAGCTAGCTGTATTTATATTGTTTAAGGCTGTTGGTGCGGTTGTTGGCGATTATTTCATGCAGCTTTATTTTAACTTTCTATTGGTATTTCGTGGTTATGAATCACACAATTTGTTGCTAAAAGTGTGAGGATTCCGTTGACTCTGGTTTCGTTGCAATCGGACAAACGGTGTGGCCAGAAGTTAGTATCCAGTAGGAGGTGAATTCTGCGCGGGAAGTGGCCCGAGTATGAGCTCAATATTTCGACGTAACAGGGTTGTTATAGAATGCTTGAAAATACTAGATTAGTGAGTATTTTTTGAGATTTGCAAACACACAATTTGTTGCCAAAAGTGTGAGGATTCCGTAGACATGGGTTACTAGCGTTCATAACGTGAGAATGAGTATAGGGAAATAGACAAGGTACGTACCAGGGCCACATCAGCCACCTCCTTTGGCGAGAAGACACCGTTGAACACGAGCTCGACGTGGATCGATGGCGTCGTGGAGGACGCGGTGACGATCGCGGTACCGCCGGCGCCAAGCATGGCAGTGCCATCGGCGCTTGCGTTCGGAGCAAGCAGCGCGGTGAACAACTCGGTGGGCAAGCCGCGGTAGCTGCAAGCACGGTACGTTAGGGCATTCTTTCTTGGGACATGTGTCAACTGTTACATAACCTTAAAACTAACTGACAGAAATATTTTTAACTCGATACATAATGCTTACGGTTTTTACTCTGCATTTCCTTGCTTGTACAAGTTGAGATATGTTAGGAAAACAGTGGGACCTTATTCCAGTGCCAACTTTGAAGTATGTTTTTCTAAAGGGCCACTTTCCAGGATGCAAGGCAACTTGCAAGAAAGGAGCTTGAAAATCGTATTCGCACCTAAGTTCAAAGTAGAGTTCCCTCAAATTTTACTACAAATTTTACTTATTTCAATACTGTAAGTAGTACAACTTTTTTCTGCGATTTATAACAGCATAAAAAATGTAAAATATCCGTTTTTATTAGTACTTTATCACAATGACATTTTGACAAGGTAATTTGACCTGTCAAATCATAAAATTCTGCGCCTTGGTTCAAACACATGAAAACGTTTTTGCTTATTTTGAGCTTTAGGTAAGGTGGAGGGTCCCCCCACACTTTAATTATCAAATTTTCACAATAATTCTTGAGTTTGTTTAATATATTTGTTAAATAGTATCAAGTATCAAGTATCAACTCACTCGGCCACATTTTGAGGCTAATTAAGTGTAGGTAATTAATTGACAATAATCTCAAAAATAGTGACAAAAATGACAAAAATGACAAAAATGATCATAAATGACAATGACAATAATGACAACAATCCCGCTGCCGCTACCAATGCATTTGGCCACATTTCGAGGCTAATTAAAAGCAATTAACTGCAAATAATCCCAAAAATAGTGACAAAAATGACAAAAATGAACATAAATGCCCATGTGCAGACAATCCCGCTGCCGCTACCAATGCACTCGGCCACATCACGCGGCTGATTCCGACCCACCATGGAGATCGCAATGCCGACCCACCATGGTGATCGCAATGCCGACCCACCATGGAGATCGCAATGCCGACCCACCATGGAGATCGCAATGCCGACCCACCATGGAGATCGCAATGCCGACCCACCATGGAGATCGCAATGCCGACCCACCATGGAGATCGCAATGCCGACCCACCATGGAGATCGCAATGCCGACCCACCATGGAGATCGCAATGCCGACCCACCATGGAGATCGCAATGCCGACCCACCACGGAGATCGCAATGCCGACCCACCATGGAGATCGCAATGCCGACCCACCATGGAGATCGCAATGCCGACCCACCATGGAGATCGCAATGCCGACCCACCATGGAGATCGCAATGCCGACCCACCATGGAGATCGCAATGCCGACCCACCATGGAGATCGCAATGCCGACCCACCATGGAGATCGCAATGCCGACCCACCATGGAGATCGCAATGCCGACCCACCATGGAGATCGCAATGCCGACCCACCATGGAGATCGCAATGCCGACCCACCATGGAGATCGCAATGCCGACCCACCATGGAGATCGCAATGCCGACCCACCACGGAGATCGCAATGCCGACCCACCATGGAGATCGCAATGCCGACCCACCATGGAGATCGCAATGCCGACCCACCATGGAGATCGCAATGCCGACCCACCATGGAGATCGCAATGCCGACCCACCATGGAGATCGCAATGCCGACCCACCATGGAGATCGCAATGCCGACCCACCATGGAGATCGCAATGCCGACCCACCACGGAGATCGCAATGCCGACCCACCATGGAGATCGCAATGCCGACCCACCATGGAGATCGCAATGCCGACCCACCATGGAGATCGCAATGCCGACCCACCATGGAGATCGCAATGCCGACCCACCATGGAGATCGCAATGCCGACCCACCACGGAGATCGCAATGCCGACCCACCATGGAGATCGCAATGCCGACCCACCATGGAGATCGCAATGCCGACCCACCATGGAGATCGCAATGCCGACCCGCCATGGAGATCGCAATGCCGACCCACCATGGAGATCGCAATGCCGACCCGCCATGGAGATCGCAATGCCGACCCGCCATGGAGATCGCAATGCCGACCCACCATGGAGATCGCAATGCCGACCCACCTGGCCACCGGTCCGCTGAGCGGCTGCTCGTCGCCGGCCCACACGAGCGTCGCGTGCACCTTCTCGTCGCGCAGCAGGCGGCGGTACTCGCGCGGCACGCGGTGCCACACGCCGCACACCTTGCCGGTCGCCGCCGCGTACGCCGAGTCCGTCGCCAGGTTCGTCTCTAGCAGGATGTTGCCCGTCTGGTCGACGAACTGCAGCGCTGCGAATCGGGGACGATGGGTTGACGGGCGACACAAAGGGTAGGGAGGGGAGTGTGCAGCCGAACCGAGACACGAGATATTCATAAATTCATATGATGTGTTCTAATATAGGCAATTTAAAATGGTAAATAAAACATTGTCATTGTTTGAAAGGGGAGCGATGCTTGAAATATGTGCAACCGAAACGAGATACGAACCCGGGACCTCCTGATTGCCGGTCAGGTGCTCTACCATCTGAGCTGTCCGGGCACACATTCTCCCGCTTTGCTGGGTGGGATAAGGGGACCTCCTGATTGCCGGTCTGTTTCTCTACCATCTGAGCTATCCAGGCACACATTCTCCCGCTTTGCTGGGTGGGATAAGGGGACCTCCTGATTGCCGGTCTGTTTCTCTACCATCTGAGCTATCCAGGCACACATTCTCCCGCTTTGCTGGGTGGGATAAGGGGACCTCCTGATTGCCGGTCTGTTTCTCTACCATCTGAGCTGTGCGGGCACACATTCTCCCGCTTTGCTGGGTGGGATAGGGGGACCTCCTGATTGCCGGACAGGTGCTTTACCATCTGAGTTTTCCGGGCACACATTCTCCCGCTTTGCTGGGTGGGATAAGGGGACCTCCTGATTGCTGGTCAGGTGCTCTACCATCTGAGCTATCAGGGCACACATTCTCCCGCTTTGCTGGGTGGGATAAGGGGACCTCCTGATTGCCGGTCAGGTGCTCTACCATCTGAGCTATCAGGGCACACATTCTCCCGCTTTGCTGGGTGGGATAAGGGGACCTCCTGATTGCCGGTCAGGTGCTCTACCATCTGAGCTATCCGGGCACACAGTCACACATGCACACATGCATGGCGGTCACCATACCAAAGCCCGACTAGTAAAGTATTGCTTAACCTATTTAGATTGATGAATTTAAGAAATTAAATGAAATCCCTCCAGCGTCTCTCCCACTGAGAGCTGCCCATACGTGCAAGGCGGTCACCCATCCAACGCCCGATTCAGCGCAGTGTCGCTTAACTCCAATCTATTGTCCGTTTCACGTTAAGAAGGAGAATGGATTTGCATCTTCCTCGAGGACCCACTGCTGCTTGACACGAGCCAAGAGTTCCAAAACTGATTATATAGCCTTATGTCATGCTCAAGACATGGCTTGTAAGCTTTGAAACTCTTATCTCGTGTCTAGCAGCAGTGGGTCCTCGAGGAAGATGCAAACCCACTCTGGTATTAGACGTGAAATGGAGTTAAGGTGCACGGCGGTCACCCATCCACCAACCGACACACCCCAACGCTGCTCAACCCCATTCCCCCACTGACCTTTGGGCCTGGTGGACGCCGACGTGTAGAACGAGAAGTAGAGGTGCTTGCGGTGGAAGGTGAAGCGCCCGGTGGCGACCACGCCCTCTTGGCGTCGCGACGTCGACGCTCCCGGCATGACGGCGTCGTCTCGGTGCAGCACGAGGGACGTGCGTCCCGTCAGCAGGGCGCCGAAGTCTGCAGAGGACCAGGGGGAAGGGCAGAGCGTCAACGGCCGGGCAGTCGGTACGACGGGGGAAGTGGGTGAGTACCCATAGAAGTTTAAAAAAAAACTATTTCAACCCGGGTAAGAAGGCTTAACAAAGTCTCACTGGTTTCCCAACGTTTCGTAACATGTACTAAACTCCATTTCACGTTGAGAATGAGAGTTGATTTGCATCTTCCTCGAGGACCCACTGCTGCTAGACACGAGCCAAGAGTTTCAAAACTCACAAGTCATGTCTTGAGTCGGACAAAAGGCTCTATGGGCAGTTTTGAAACTCTTGGCTCGTGTCTAGCAGCAGTGGGCCCTCGAGGAAGATGCAAATCCACTCTCCTTCTCGACGTGAAATGGAGTTTAGTTACTTCCTCGAGGGTGATGACTGGACTTACAGTGACAGCGTGAACAAAATAACCAATTGTAATTTAACGATTGGCATAACCTTAGAGATTTGGGCCATTTTCGAGTTTAGATGACGGGAAAAGAGAAGAGGTGGCTGGGCCCCATTGGAGCTCAAAGGACTCTGCAATCCATGAAGGATTTGAGGAAGTCCCAAAGGGCTACATAGATTTCACCATAGATAATAGTGTGTATTTTAAGAAGTACGTTTGGTTGTTCAGTTCATAACAAGATGGAATGTTGTTACTAGATTTCGGTTTTCTTTGTGACGTCATCATAGGCAATCATGCAGTAAACGAAACCTAGCCTGGACAAACAAACGCAAGAAATCTAGTTATCATCTAGATTTCGTGGACAACCAAACAGAGCTAAGGTATCTAAACGCAGGGATGACAGTTAGAGTTGAAATTAGCTGCATTAAACACATGCAATTTAAAACAAGTCATAGATCTATGTATTTGACAGCATCTGTCATCAAACTGACAATTTGTTTGCATTGCGCGCACAGCTGTTGGCGGACTCCAACAGGCCGTGTCACGTGACCCTCGACCAATGACTCACGGGTCGCTAGGGATCGCAGCAAAAAACCCGACTGCCAAACTTGAAAGGGAGCCTAAACCAACGCTAGGGATCGCAGCAAAAAACCCGACTGCCAAACTTGAAAGGGAGCCTAAACCAACGCTAGGGATCGCAGCAAAAAACCCGACTGCCAAACTTGAAAGGGAGCCTAAACCACCGCTAGGAATCGCAGCAAAAAACCCGACTGCCAAACTTGAAAGGGAGCCTAAACCAACGCTAGGGATCGCAGCAAAAAACCCGACTGCCAAACTTGAAAGGGAGCCTAAACCAACGCTAGGGATCGCAGCAAAAAACCCGACTGCCAAACTTGAAAGGGAGCCTAAACCACCGCTAGGAATCGCAGCAAAAAACCCGACTGCCAAACTTGAAAGGGAGCCTAAACCAACGCTAGGGATCGCAGCAAAAAACCCGACTGCCAAACTTGAAAGGGAGCCTAAACCAACGCTAGGGATCGCAGCAAAAAACCCGACTGCCAAACTTGAAAGGGAGCCTAAACCACCGCTAGGAATCGCAGCAAAAAACCCGACAGCCAAACTTGAAAGGGAGCCTAAACCACACGCAGCTATGTATCAAACTACAACGGTGGTGTAAAATAATAAAATTGCCGACGGCGGTGTTGGCTCCGACATCTTCACGACTCAGGACTGTATATATACATATTATGTTTTGTATGTTTGGATGTTTTATATGTTTAGTACATATATAAAAGAAAAACTCACGCTTCATGTTACGCTCCTCCTCTTCGGGCGTCATCATCGACTCGACGTCTCCGCGCATGCCCGGCCCTGGAACAACGAGCGGAACAACGTCAACACAGTGCGCTCATCTCCAACGCGAAGTCAACACAGTGCGCTCATCTCCAACGCGAAGTCAACACAGTGCGCTCATCTCCAACGCGAAACCAAGGCGATAATGATCTGTTTAATACAATTGTGGGTAAAATTACATTGTTGTCTCGTCATACCTTCGAAGAAAACTTGTTACCTAACAGTGTTGGGAATTGATTGGCAATTGGCAATTACCATCAAACAACGCATAAATAATGGCCACTGATTTGAAAGTGTATTTACCAAACCGATTTCCTTTTCATTAATTTAATTAACTTGTGTTTAATCTGAACAACCTTTTTCCTTTCATTAATTTCAGTATTTTGTGTATAATCTGAACAAGGGATATAGATACAAGTGCCATGGGACCCTAAAACAGAGTTTACAGCTGGCAATGTCAGTGACACGACGTCGTCAACATTGGCTCTGCCACGAATCAGAGACTCTGGATGTGCATGACGTCATGTTCGCGACTCTGCCACGGAGTCTCTGATTGGTGCAGAGCCAATGTTGATGACGTCGTGTCACTGACATTGCCAGCTGGAAATCCAACTTTATGTGCGAAAAAATACTCTTACGATCGATCTCAAGAAATACATTTACATGGTAATATACAACATGTTATATATGATGATATCTATTGCTTCCTAATTTTTGAATTATTGTATTGTGATAAGGCACCTGGATTATCAAAGAAAACAATTGAAGGAGACTCTCTCGTAGATTAGGCAGCAGCGAAAACAGCGTTCGCCGTTGCATCATCGTTTTACAGTTTATTGTATTGTGAAACGAGTATTCGAATTGAAGTATAACATTTCAAGAAGCGGGATGAGTCGAGCAAAACGCATAAAGCATCTATATACAATTACAATATGTGATAATGTATTTGTGCGACGGATTGAGGCATCCCCCGCGCTGACATGACATTTTGGCACTGCTTTCTCCCAGGTGATTGGTGATTGGCTGCATGCTGAGGGACTCCGTCTCACCAAAAGCGTTGCCGGTGAGAAAGTCACACACTTTTCTCCAGTTCCAAACGCGTTTTTCAAAGAAAAATAATTAAAAACAGAGTGTTTCTAGAATTAGAAATCCGTGGTGAATCGTATTTTGGCCGGCACTTTGGTGACCTTGAACTTGGCCCGATGGTCAGTGCTTAGGGCGTGAGGCTATAGCGGGTTATAGTGTTGCCACCATATTGGGAAGCCGTGACCCGCTCGAATCCCGAACTCTTTTGCGTTTTGAACCATTACATTTCCAACTCGGGTCTACTATGTCCTATCTTTAGCTCTGGTTCCGATAAAAAGCTATTTCAAACTGGGATTTGAATGCTAACTCAAAAGTCTCACTGATTTCCCGACGTTTCGTAACATATTATGCTTATTTACTTCTTCGAGGGTGATGGCTCGACTGACGTTAAAAACGTGAACAAAAGAACCAATTGTTGTTTATTAACCTCGGCGTCCTTAAGTCTACTGCTCCTGTCAAAGTCCAAAAATAATCATGAATTTTCACTTCATTTTGAAAAACCCATCCTACTATTGAGTAATTGAAAAAAAGAAAACTATACAATATTTGAAACTTGCGAGGGAATGCTTCAATTTTGCAGATGCCTATCTAATTTATTGATTGAAATTGTAATAGAAAAACTATCGACGAATTCGATATTTTATAGCCCAATTGTATGCCTCCAAATACAGCTAGTATCTGCCATGGGTATTAGCTAAGGTATTAGGTACCACAGAGACGCAAAGCAGCCACGCGAAAGCCCTCCACCCGCAATAATAGTTGCGCCGGCAGTCAAGGGATGGAGCCACTGTTTTTGCCATGGGTATAACAGCTATAATCATTCATTTTGAAACCGTAATCTAGAAACACGGCTACCAATTACCTTTTCAATGCAGGTAAGTAGGCAAGTTTGATGCAAAAATAGAGACTTTGGAAAAAATTAAGGAGAAATAGGATAGATAAAACAAACCATATGTGATAAATAATCATATGATTTCTTTCGAAATGCCGGGAAATCAATAGAATTTATCATAAGCATTTAAAAAAACCAACGTGGAATTGTTCTTGAATGTAAAAACATTATTTCTTTCTTGTAGCAATAACTCCGTGAGGTGCTGGCTAGGCAACAAAACAAAACATTGTCACGCTATGTGCCCGCGTCGCGCTTGGGAGCCAAACCCGCAAAGCTAACAAACCGAGGCTCCTTATTCCAGCATCCGGTCAGTAAAAACATTTGATCGCAGATCGCAGCCGACGGCACAGAAATACGACGCAATAAGCCGCCATCTTGTAAACACCGAGTGACACTGATATTACACGCACGACCTGCTCGATTCTCACGTGTCACCCTGACAGCTGACACTGACATCTGACACTGACAGCTGCCATTGACAGGCGAGGCGACACCGGCGCCGCCGCCAAAAACCAGGGTCAGTGGAGATGTTGCAAGAATTTCACAGAGAATTCGGCTAAAACAACCAACAACGGGAACCATTGTCTTAGAAAAGTAGGCGATTTTGTTAGCGCTGTCCCTGTGGCACTGATCTATTGGCTGTCGGTGAATGACAGGCTGATGATAAAGCTAGCCTGGCCTGGAAGGGAGTCGAGGGTGGACCCGGTACCGGCACTAAGGCCTGCTACCGTCCAACAGCACCAAGGGCCGGCCACCGCTTAGCCTTGTCCCTTTGACACACTGTGTTGGCGCTGTCCCTGTGGCACTGGTCTAATGGCTGTCGGTGAATGACAGGCTGATGATGAAGCTAGCCTGGCCTGGAAGGGAGCCGAGGGTGGACACGGTGCCGGCACCAAGGACTGCTGCCGTCCAACAGCACCAAGGGCCGGCCACCGCTTAGCCTTGTAGTGAAAATGCTACAAAGAAACAAGCAGACAGCAAAGAACCAAAGGCCCAAAAGGATGTCCAATGGGTTTACCAATAATTAGTTGTTCGAATCCAGTTACGCCGACATGGACGACTACAGTTCCTGAGTCATTCACTGATTTGTCCACATAAATGCAATGCTATTCTTATGGCAATTATTTGCCCACATAAATGCAATGCTATTCTTATGGCAATTATTTGCCCACATAAATGCAATGCTAGTATGGCAATTATTTTCCCAAATAAATGAAATGCTATTCTTATGGCAATTATTTGCCCACATAAATGCAATGCTATTCTTATGGCAATTGTTTGCCCACACAAATGCAATGCTATTCTTATGGCAATTATTTGCCCACATAAATGCAATGCTAGTATGGCAATTATTTTCCCAAATAAATGCAATGCTATTCTTATGGCAATTATTTTCCCAAATAAATGCAATGCTATTCTTATGGCAATTATTTGCCCACATAAATGCAATGCTTTTCTTATGGCAATTATTTGCCCACATAAATGCAATGCTTTTCTTATGGCAATTATTTGCCCACATAAATGCAATGCTTTTCTTATGGCAATTATTTGCCCACGTAAATGCAATGCTTTTCTTATGGCAATTATTTGCCCACATAAATGCAATGCTTTTCTTATGGCAATTATTTGCCCACATAAATGCAATGCTTTTCTTATGGCAATTATTTGCCCACATAAATGCAATGTTTTTCTTATGGCAATTATTTGCCCACATAAATGCAATGCTTTTCTTATGGCAATTATTTGCCCACATAAATGCAATGCTATTCTTATGGCAATTATTTGCCCACATAAATGCAATGCTTTTCTTATGGCAATTATTTGCCCACATAAATGCAATGCTTTTCTTATGGCAATTATTTGCCCACATAAATGATTAACTCTCGAACTGTGGTCGTCCATTGGAAAGAACCGGAGATTTGCATCAGCACAAATCCGTCTGCAATATAACGTGTGGACAAAGCCATGCCAGTTCGATGTAAGTTCGATGTAAGTTCGATGCATCCGCTAACTAGAATCTACTTATGCATGGCTATACCCGTCTATATGTTTATGGGCATCTCGCTAATGTAAGCAAAAATCGTCGTGCTCATATCACGAAAACGGCCCAAGCCCGAGCGCCCGAGTTCGGCGGAAACGTCGCGCTCGTTCGCCGCCAATCGTCTCGTCTGCGACCGCACCCCGGGGTCGGGCCCGTTTCGAGCGTCGCGCACGGCAATCAGCTGTCAGTCAGCAAGCCCGGCCCGGGGCGTCGACGGCGTCTGTCGCGACCTTGCTACTCCCATCGCCCCCCCCCCCCCCCGCCAGGGGCACGACGGGACCCACCCAGACCCAATGTCAGATGTCACGGCAGTCGCACGCGCGGGGTATCGGTGTCGTGGCAACAGTGGCGTGCTGAAGTTAAGCGATTTTGTGTCGGGTCGGCCGGTGGATGGGTGACCGCCATGCACGTGGCCAGCTCTCAGAGGGAGTGAGACGTTGAAGGGGTTGGAGTTAAGCGACATTGTGTCGGGTCGGCCGGTGGATGGGTGACCGCCATGCACGTGGCCAGCTCTCAGAGGGAGCGAGATTGGAGGGATTGGAGTTAAGCAACACTGAAGTCGAGTCGGCCGGTGGATGGGTGACCGCCATGCACGTGGCTAGCTCTCAGAGGGAGAGAGGTTGAAGGGATTGGAGTTAAGCAACACTGCGCCGAGTCGGCCGGTGGATGGGTGACCGCCATGCACGTGGCCACCTCTCAGAGGGAAAAAAGTTGGAGGGATTGGAGTTAAGCAACACAGCGGCCGTGCGGGCGGCGGATGGGTGACCGGCCAGCTTTGACTGGGAGAGAGGTTAACACTGGGGTTATGGCGTGCGGTCGCCAGGAAAGGTGTGAGGGGTGACCGAACCCGTGGACGCCCACGCGGGCCAGACAGGCGCGCCGAGCCTTCGAACGGGAACAGAAGAGAGCTTTGTACGGCCCTAGGAGCGGCCAACTCGTTAGACTCGCGAACGAAACACGCCGATTTACATTGTTCCAAAGCAATGAAGGCACCCCATCAAAAAATGACGGCTTTGCGAAAAAGGATACAGAGGTCTATCCAAAATCGACAAAGATCAAACTACAAATATCTACGAAACCACTAGATAATCGGGCATCAAGGAGGAGCTATCCTTGCAGCTTGAATCCTTGAAGCTTGAATCCTTGAACTTGAAAGCGAGCTCCCAGTTTAAAGCATTCAAATCGCCCTCATTTCAAGCCTGTGCACCAACGGAGAAATAAATAAAATCTTTTTTAAACTTGCATCACAGATAGAATGGCTACCCAGATGTTCCACTCCAATACTCAAGCAGCTACGCGAAAGCCCTCCGTCCGCAATAATAGTTTCGCCGGCAGTCAAGGGATGGAGCCACTGTTTGTTATTTCACCTGTAACCAGGTAACTGTATAACCACCTGTGGAACATTGGGTCCCTTGATTACAATTTACCTTGTGCCACGGCCTGGTAGATGATGTTAAAATAGGTTGCCAACGCACCCCAGCGATTGCCGGCCACACTAAAAGCATCAATATTTTGCCGTAGTCACAGCTAGGTATGGTATAATGTCTGGGTAAGCTTATGTCTGTGCTTGCACACCCATTACAGCAATAATAGTGATTCGTATGTAGTGTAATTAATTTCAACAGCATGAGACCAACAGGAGCTTGTTGACAGGCCTCCAAACTCGGCTAAAACCCGCCTCACTCCTGTGCTATTCGTGTTCCGTTTCCCACAGTCTGCCCGTGTCCAGCAAGTCAGACCCAAGCGCCGTGACGTCAGAGGGGCGGACCATCTGGACTTAACGCATGGCGCAGTTGCAATTTTTTTTTCTAATTTGTTTCTTTGTCACAGATGCATATTATATACAGATACATATAAATTACAGAAACATTTGACTATACCACATTTATGAAATCAATTAGTTGTCTTGAAACAACTATTTCAAACTGAGAGTTGAATGTTTAGTAAAAATCTCACTAGTTTTCCGAACGTCTGGAAACCAGTGGGCTTTTTATTTAGAATTCAAATCACAGTTTCAAATAGTTGTTTCATAACTAGTGCTAAAGATAGGATATAGAAGACATGAGCGAAAGGAATTTAATGAGTTTTCTGATCACAAAAATGTTTTCCAAAAACGTTAGCGCATTAAAATTAATTTCCCATCAGAAGCTTCCTTAATTTCGTCTTGAAATTCGAAATGGACATCTGTGTGCCGACGACGCTTTCAAAATGGCGGAGGCGCGGCGAGTCGGCCACTCCCGCCCCAACCACAGCCCTCTTTATGCAGACAAAGTGTCATAAACTTGCGACGAATCAGAGCATGAAGGAGAGAGAGAGCGAGACCACAGATAAGGCGAGGCAACGCGTCAGACAGAGAACGCGATATCGCGCGAACCATCGTGAGTGCGACAAAGACACCGCCATCGCGAACCGTGCAAGAGCGAGTGAGACAGAAACAGGGCTCGCAACGAGTGCGACAAGGACACCGCTATGCAATGCAGTGTGCCATGCGCGAGCGAGAGAGACGGCACGCGAATTGCGGCGAGTGCAAGCGAGAGGGCAGACGGTCGTGCCGGGCAATGCGAGTGCGAGTGCGAGTGAGACGACGCTATCGCGGCCGCTGCGAGTGCGAGTGAGACGGCGCGACGTCTGAAGGAAATCGGCTGGCGCCAGGCGAGGCGAGGGCTAAGCGCCATGCGGTGACGTCATCGTGGTACAGTGCGTCTGCCGTGCTGCTGTCTCGCTTAAACTCCATTTCACGTCGAGAAGGAGAGTGGATTTGCATCTTCCTAGAGGACCCACTGCTGCTAGACACGAGCCAAGAGTTTCAAAACCCACAAGCCATGTCTTGAGTTGGGCAAAAGGCTCTATGGGCAGTTATGAAACTCATAGCTCGTGTCTAGCAGCAGTGGGTCCTCGAGGAAGATGCAAATCCACTCTCATTCTCAACGTGAAATGGAGTAAAGTCTGGGCTAACAGCCGGCAATGTCAGTGACACGATGGCATCAACATTGGCTCTGCCACCAATCCAGCGACTCTGGATGTGCATGACGTCATGTTCGCGACTCTGCCACGGAGTCTCTGATTGGTGCAGAGCCAATGTCGATGACATCGTGTCACTGACAGTGCCTGCTGTAAACCATGATTACCGTATAGGAAAAACGTGTCCCGAGTTTCAATTTTCTGGCGAAACTGGTTGAAACATTGCCAGCAGCAGGGGCGTAGGAAGAAAGGGGGGAAATGAGGGTCAAACCCTCCCCCACACTTTGGCCTGCCCCCCCCCCCTTCCCCGGGGGTCACGTAACTGGATCGTGTCCGTGATTGAAGTGTCTACGAAACTTTCTATTTAATGTGATAGGAAATTAGAAATTAGGATTCCCTATTCTGATAACCATGGTTGATTTGGCCCAAATTTAAATTAGTATGTCTTAGCAAGCAGCAATTGCTGGATTCGGTCAAAACATTGGGCTATAGAAACCCTTGAAACCGTAAGATTTTCGCCTGCGGCGGAAAATGTATCGTCAATTGATGGTAAAATGACTGAATGACACCTTTATTGATATTTAAAATCTTAGGAGAATTGCTGGTTATATTATAGCAACGCCTATTTGCAACAACGTGTCTAGTTTTTAAACAGCACCGCGAATAATGAGTCAGTCAAGTAATGAGTCAAACAGAAATTCAGGACAGGAACATTCTTGAAGAATAAACCAATCATAAAATGTGAAGTTCTGACCCACCCATTCTCAAGCCCCTAATTGACCGCAAATGCGTAGATTTGCTCCAATGAAAACCCTGAACTCGACATTTTTTTGGGGCTGCGACCCGAACCCCCAGAGCGTTTAATGCACGTCTGACCCAGGCCCACTAAAAAAAACAGTTCCTATGCCCCCATGGTCAGTAGGCTAGAAGCTAACCTCAAAATGTGACGGGCATCATGTCGTCGCATTCGTTGGATGAGGAAATTTAGACATGTCGAAACGCAAGCGTGTTTTGTATCATCTGGAATGGCCGTCGCAAATGGCTGAAATAGCAAAGCAATTGTGCGAAACAAGGGAGTGAAAACCAAAAAGCTGTCAATGCCATCATGCCCAGCGGTTTCAGCCGAACCAATTTTCTGGATTGGGCAAAACCTAAAAGGGAATCTACTGCACTCAAAAGAGCGACAATATGAAAAGCGAGTAGTGCATAAATTAAGTGAGCAAAATTACCTAGACGTTTTTTAATAGGCAACTTCAGTTCAGAGTTGATCACTTATGTGCCCACACACCGATTGACTCTGGAACTGTAACGTCATCCATTGCCATACTTTGTTTATAAAGAAACAATATGAATATGAATTCAACAAGAAACCGAGACACGAAAGACTTCTCGTGCTAAAAGTGTCGGCCATCTTTGAAGTCCAGCCGCACGCCGTGCCGCCTGTACCGCGAGAAAGTTCGCGTCAGCTCCGTCGGCCGCTCTCGACTCCTCGGCGCAAAGGACACTGCGCACAACGCCGACAAGGTCCACGATCGCGACAAACCGCCGAGGGTACGCGAACACCAGTTGACGCTAACCATGGCTCGTTTCGGCGGCAAGACGTACACGTCGCAGCCACGGTGACCTCGGCCAGCTGGGCACGGCATCGACACTGTCATTCATTCATGCCCCACGACCTCCAGGCAAGGCTGGGACACGGGACATGGGGGCAGGGTCCACGTTAGGCAGGGCGCGATGGGACAGGGTGGGTTCTTGGCACGCTGCAAGCACAGCCATGGTGTGATTCATACCCCACGACCTCCAGGCAAGGCTGGGACTTGGGACATGGGGGCAGGGTCCACGTTAGGCAGGGCGCGATGGGACAGGGTGGGTTCTTGGCACGCTGCAAGCACAGCAATGGTGTGATTCATACCCCACGACCTCCAGGCAAGGCTGGGACATGGGACATGGGGGCAGGGTCCACGTTAGGCAGGGCGCGATGGGACAGGGTGAGTTCTTGGCACGCTGCAAGCACAGCTATGGTGTGATTCAAATACCAGGCAACCTCCAGGCAAGGCTGGGAGTGTTGAAACTCTTGACTCGTGTCTAGCAGCAGTGGGTCCTCGAGGAAGATGCAAATCCCGTCACCGTCTCGACGTGAAATGGAGGCTATTGCGTTGCATTCGCGGCTCGGTTTTCGACGCGTCGCGTCTGGCGCTCGGGTGGCGCCAAGCGGCGTGCGAGATAAACACGTTGGGTAAGTTTAGCGCTTGCGTCATGCTCGTAGACTGCGCTGCCGTGGCGCTCGCGGTCGCCCGCCGCCGCGTGCGTCTACAGCGCTCTCAATTCGCACGCGAGCTTTCGCGACATATATATATACGTATTACGTTTTTTTTAAGGCCATTCATTGATGGTTGTTGAGGTTAATAGATTTCAACTTTTTTATGGATTTCCAAGAGATATTTCGAGGTTTTGAAATATTCAATTGGTTGCCAAAAGTGTGAGGATTCCGTAGATATTTGTTTCGTTGCGATCGGATAACGGGTGTGGCCTGGAAAGTGTATACGGTAAGCGGTAAATTCTTAGCTGGAATTTACCCTTAAGTACATCTTTCAATGTACCGGCTAAACATGGTTATTTTAAAACTCTTGGAAGTAATTGACGAGTGAATCTTGCGAAATGAAAATGGTTCAATTGGCTGTCCGAAGTGTGAAGATTCCGAAAATATAGGTTTCGTCGCGATCCGACGAAAGGTGTGGCCTGGAAAGTGTTTACCTTACGAGGTGAAGGAAACGGCTCGACTTCAGAGCTCATTGAACAGACTTAAGATGGTACCTTTGCGCTGGGAGCGCTAGTAGTCACTGTAGCTTACATAAGCGCCAATTTGACAAAACTGCTATCCTGTCATCATCTTATACCTTATAATAATATTAACAAAGCTTATGTTTTTATCTTTCAACTATTTAACGTTGGAGGTCCCGGGTTCGTATCCCGGTTCGGGTGCACATTTTTCCGGCTTCCCTTCCATCAATTGCATACTGGTAACTGCTTAAACCAGTAACAATTTCCTATTTACTCGTTGATATTTTTGGTCATAATTATGAAATAGATAGATGCAGTATTTTTTTTTCAATAAATGAAACCGAGTTAGTGTTTTGTTTTCCCGCCATTAAAATTAAAATTCATGAGCTGGTAGTTTGTGAGGGGGCTGTGGCATCTTCTCTCAGGGGCTAGACTGCATCTGTCTCAGCAGTGTTGTTCTGTCCAAATAACACATAGCTCATGGCTTCTCTGTGTGCGATAAGTCTGTGATCGGAACTTAGTGGCCTAGTGAAATGATCGCCACAAAAGTTGACGAGGAATCGAGAAAAAGGCTCCTTAACATTCGCCTGCCAGAGGCCCCGTGGACGTTTTTACAGGCAACCCTCTGATGGCCCTCTAGTGGCAATATTCGGAACTAAAAAATGCATACAAACAAACAAACACACGCCGTTTCGGATTTATAAATAATATCTGATATAATGGATATTATTATTTTAGATCCTTTATCATCAAATAACACGGTACAAAACTGATGTGGCAGACCTCTGTGAAAAATCCTTCCTGGTGTAATGCTGCCGAATGGCTGACAACGCAGCAGCCAAAGAACTTTGGTGGAGTCGGCCTCTTTTTAACATCGTTGCAATCATGAAAATGCTGAATAGTTTGTGAATGTGAAGCGCGTGACGAATGCAGTCATGCTAGTGTCGGACAGTTGCCTGTCCCTCCACGGGGGCAGGTAAGTCGCTGTCATCTTTTTGTTTGTTTGTTTGTTTGTTTGTTTGTTTGTTGTGTTTGTTCGTTCCTCCGAGTCAGGCGCTTTCGCATTAAACGTCATATTCATTTGCAGCATATCTATATTATGGTATTTGTTTTTGTGTTATTAAGTTTCCACCCTCAACTACAGGCAGGATCCTTGCAGGCTGACTTCAAGGGCGCTAAGAAACTGCTAGAATTGCGATTTTCAAGCTTAATTCTGTAAAAAAAAGTCTTCAAAAAAGACTTACTCATATATGGTTCTTTTTTAACGAAATTTCCGATCAAATGGTGTTTTTACAATGTTGACGAATTTCTATTATTAATTTCTATTTTAGTGTATGTATGCACTGTATATTATTTTACAATATTGACTGCAGATGACTGTCCTGTTAGACACAATGTGTTAGTTATGGAATAAAAACCTATATAGTATTGTAGTGTATAGTATACTGTATTGTACTATAATAGATATTTCACACGTTGGCTTTCCCCCTTCCCATTGCTGTCCGCTTCAAACAGCTACGCTCATCTTCAAGGCAACACAAATTCTACATTCGCGAAGCCCTAGTATTGAAATTGGATGCGTGAAACTTTAGAATGGTTATAATTCAGTTCGAGATGACAAAGTCGCCCTTGGTCCTCAACACAAAGTCCAGGTCGAATGTATAGTGATTCGTTGTATGTTGGACACGTACTAACACTCCCAGTGCCAACGTCCTTGCAATTGGGTATCGACGTGCGTGCGCAAAATCTGTCAAGAGCAGCGCCGACTGTCGCGGCATAATCTTGCAAAAATCGTCTAAATGGGCTCATTTATAGCCGATTTTTGAAAGTCCGGCTGAAGACGTGGCTTGTGAGTTTTGAAACTCTTGGCTCGTGTTGTGACTTATCTAGATAAAATTATCTAGATAATTATCTAGATAATTTTTTTAAATCTATTATCTTTATCTAGATAATAATATGCACAGTCATCTTTATCTTTATCTAGATAAAAAAACCTTTATCTAAACTCCATATTTTAGAGATAATAGATGATTTTAGCCAATTTTATTCCAATTCTTGACATTGTCATTCAGATTGTCATTATTTCCAAAACCATTGCCATCCCAATAAAAAGTATCAAACATGTCTAATCTTGAGAGTAATGATTCGGGAATTGACAATCCGATTCCAAAAGCTCGTGTTGCACTGTTAGGTAGGTGTAATATAATATTATCAGTCACTAATGTGGCTTTTGGAATTACGCAACAATCCAACATCATTTTCCAATATTCCCAATTTCAAAAATTATCTATTATCTAAAGAAAATGATCTAGATAGATTTTTTCATCTATTATCTTTTATCTAGATGATTTAAAAAAAATCATCTATTATCTTATCTAGATAACAAATTTGCCCATTATCTTCATCTTTATCTAGATGAAAAAAAAAATTATCTAGTCACAACACTGCTCTTGGCTCGTGTCTAGCAGCAGTGGGTCCTCGAGGAAGATGCAAATCCGCTCTCCTTCTCGACGTGAAATGGTGTGCGCAAAGTTTTTCACGAGCAACGCCGCCTTGCGCGGCATAATCTTGCAAAAATCGCCTAAATGAGCTCATTAAGACAATTTTTGAAAGTTTGCACCATATTCTCTTTTGAAAATATCAAATTGCGGTGATGTCCCATGACAAGATAATTTACTCATTCCTTCATCTACTGGAATGTTACAATTAAAGATTGGAATATATTTACGGGTTCGTTTCCGTGTTTGCCTGGACCTCTGGCGTTCAATGTAGAAGTGGGAATGGGGGGATTAAAGATTAACCCCCATTTACCCATTCCAGCTCCAATTCGGCCAATTTACCCTTTAGTTGCCCGGTGACCAGCCAGGAGTTTGGACACAAAATGGCGTCCACGCGATTCATTTACTACTTCTCAACGTGAAATGGAGTTTAACCTATCAGAAAAACACCAATCGAAAGTCGTTTCGTTGAAAAACCGCACACACACATACACACTCACATGCAATCGAAGCATCTACTACGTCTCATAATTTGCCAATTTCTTCAAACTCTTCAAATTGGCAGCGACGCTATCTTCAAACGCACAGCCAAGATCGCAACTATCTCACTTTAGCAGGGATGTACAAAGTGTCACCACACCATTCAACGAAATAAAAAACCAAACCAAACGCATCAAATTCTAACGAGACGTAAAAGAAAAAACAAAACCGCGCCCCCCCCCCCCCCTTCCCACAATTCTTGACACTAATATTATGTATACGACTGTTTACAGCGCCGCGCGGCGGGCGAATTCGGGCCGCGCGCCAACGTTTCTATTCGTGGGCCGCGCACATGCACATCCGGTGCGGCCGTGCCCCCGTCCATCACGTCTAGCCGTCTCGGGGGGGGGGTGGGGGGGCTGACACCTCGACGCTGCCAAAATCGCGTACAACGCACGGTTTCACGCAAAGGGGGCGCCAGCGCGTGTGAAGGCAGCGTTCACCACGAAACGGGCCGGCGTCGTTTGTCATGTTTGCAATGACATTACACCGCAGTAAAAACACGGCATAAGTTAAAAATTTGCATTCACTCGAAACGGCACATAGTATATATCCCGTTTAGATGTGCGGTGTTTCACTCTCAAAGAGGCTCTCCTGCTGTTACGTTTAGAAGGAGAGCGGTGTTTCACTCTCAAAGAGGCTCCCCTGCTATTAAGTTTAGAAGAAAAGCGGTGTTTCACTCTCAAAGAGGCTCCCCTGCTGTTACGTTTAGAAGGAGAGCGGTGTTTCACTCTCAAAGAGGCTTCCCTGCTGTAACGTTAAGAAGGAAAGTAGTGTTTCCCTGACATAGAGGCTCCCCTGCTGTTCCGTTTAGAAGGAGAGCGGTGTTTCACTCTCAAAGAGCCCTGCTGTTGCATTTAGAAGGAGAGTGGTGTTTCGCTGACATAGAGGCTCCCCTGCTGTTACTTTTAGAAGGAGAGTAGTGTTTCCCTCTCAAAGAGGCTCCCCTGCTGTTACGTTTAGAAGGAGAGCGGTGTTTCACTCTCAAAGAGGCTCCCCTGCTATTAAGTTTAGAAGAAAAGCGGTGTTTCACTCTCAAAGAGGCTCCCCTGCTGTTACGTTTAGAAGGAGAGCGGTGTTTCACTCTCAAAGAGGCTTCCCTGCTGTAACGTTTAGAAGGAGAGTAGTGTTTCCCTCTCAAAGAGGCTCCCCTGCTGTTGCATTTAGAAGGAGAATGTTGTTTCGCTCTCAAAGAGGCTTCCCTGCTGTCACGTTTAGAATGAGAGCGGCGATTAATCACTAATCTGTTGCATTTAGAAGGAGAGCGGTGTTTCACTCTCAAAGAGGCTTCCCTGCTGTCACGTTTAGAATAAGAGCGGCGTTTTACTCGCTAAGCTGTTTCGTTTACAAGAAGAGCGGTGCTTCCCTCTCAAAGTGGCTCCCCTGCTATCATGTTTAGAAGGAGAGTGCTCTCCCTATGCCCGTCTCCCTAGACCTAGATGGAAATAACATATGGTAGAAAGATGCTCACAGTCGGCGTTCTTCTCCGGACAGGACTTGCAGCAGTGGCCGGGCAGCAGCACCGGCTCGTCGCACTTAGGCTCGGGACACTCGTGCTTGATGTTCTTGCACTGCACGCGCGCCACGATGCGTCGCTTGCGCTGGAACTGCGCGCACAGCCGAACATACCGAGAGCGAGAGAGAGAGAGAGACAGATCGGGTGTTAGAGAGAATTGGCGCCGAACGTGGGGCCGATGGGGGATCATAAAGGGGACAGTCCATATTGAATTATCGCACGAGTTTCGTTTTGTACCTTCTCTGAATTTAATGAAATTTGACACAGCCATTCATACCATTGTAAGTAGCAACCAATGGAATGTTAATATATTTGGGCCATTGATTCCAGAGCTGCAGAAGGGGGGGGGGGGTATTAATTTGGTCCTTTTGTGCCCCCGTCATGCGTAGCTTGTGGGTCTCGTGCAATAACTTGGCTCCTATCAAAGCTACATGGCTGGGATTAGTCTTAGTAGAAAGGTAATGACATTCCCTGTATAAAACAAGGGTCATTTGAACAAGGGTCATTTTAAATGACGGCGTAGCAGGCGTCTACATCCCCCGTTGACCAATAGTCAATTGCTCAGATACACAGTTTGGGATTTTCTTTAACCTGGTGGTATAAATCTACATACATATAGGAACAAGCACACACAATTTGGCTATGGTAAAACATTTAATTCTCGAGATATTAATTGGTGAACATAAATCATAATAATGTGGTCATCTACTGCATTATATAGTACCAATTTATTTCTAATTTATTTCAAATTCAAAAGGAATTTTCTTGATAACAACGAGGCTCACAAAAAAAGTATACTAGCGCAAAATTTGGTTGATGCGTTCATTTAGGTATATGTTTCAATAGAAATTGTATTATTAGCAAAACGTTGCGATCAGACCGAATAGTCTCGACTCACCGGCACACACTGACACTTGATGCAGTACATGACGCCAAAGGGCGGCCCCAGGTCGGCGAACCACGTCGAGCCCAGCTCCCTCAGCTGCTTGCCGAACTGACACTCTGTGGACAGACCAAGGAGACAACGGGTCAGAATTATTACAGCCAGTACACACTTCACGCGATAGTAGCACGCTTCGGGCCCGTCGGAGCCCGAAACGCTCTGAGAGGCCGAGAACGAGACGGATTCGCAATACACACTGCACTTTGGAGCCCTCAGGGCTGGGCCCGTCGGAGCCCGAAACGCTCTGAGAGGCCGAGAACGAGACGGATTCGCAATACACGCTGCGCTTTGGAGCCCTCAGGGCTGGGCCCGTCGGAGCCCGAAACGCTCTGAGAGGCCGAGAACGAGACGGATTCGCAATACACACGGCGCTTTGGAGCCAAGAAATCTGTAACCTGCTACGTATTCACATTATTGAAACTGTGGAACTAAAACATGATTTACAGCTGGCAATGTCAGTGACACGACGTCATCAACATTGGCTCTGCCACCAATCAGAGACTCTGAATGAGCATGACGTCACGTTCGCGATGCAGTCTCTGATTTTGTGGCAGAACCAATGTTGATGACATCGTGTCACTGACATTGCAAGCAGTAAACCCAGCTTGGATGATTTAAATATCACTCTTTTTCGACACCATTGCCGATGTCACAGCAGTGACAGTGACAGAGAAAACACAGAATGTGTCCAGTGTCTGACTGTGACGATCGCCCCACCTCGCGTGGAGCTCCGGCGTAGTACGCTTGCGTGAACGACGCCGTTGAATGAAGCCGCTTGTCGCTTGTTCGGCCTTGACATTCCCGGCCAGCGCCGGGCCCCTGACACATGCGCAGTGCCCGGTGCGCATGTCAACGTGCACCGACCAGCACAACACGACACAACACGACACAACACGACACAACACGACACAACACGACACAACACGACGCAACACGACGCAACACGACGCAACACGACGCAACACGACGCAACACGACGCAACACGACGCAACACGACGCAGTGATGTCCAAATTCGTGGGCTGAATCGATATATCGATTCATTAGGAGCCTTGAATCGATACGATATATCGATCTTTTTGGTAGACTGGAATCGATATACTTAAAAATCGGATTAAGTTTCGGGTAAAAAGTTTTTTATTATATCTTAGAAAATATTTTATTATCTCTTGCGCCGCAGGTCGCTCAGTCAGTTCGGACGACGAAAATGTCGAGTTTCTAGCAAAATATCGAATGGAAAGAATCGATAAATGCGATATATCGGAACCTCCAGAATCGATTCAAAATATCGATATATCGAATCAAGTAAATCGATACTTAAAATGATCGATTTATTTTGCAACACGGGCAGTGACCATGCCGGGAACGCACGTGTGGTTGCCATGGTGATTATCGGATCAAGCTTTCCTTGATTTTTCAACTGGTATTTTGATAATCGAAGCTACGAGCACAGATATAAGGTTACCCAGATATTCTACCGTACCTAGTTATTGCTACGTCACAGACATAAGTTTACGAAGACATTCTACCATACTTAGCTACGGCTATGGCAAATATTTGATGCTAGTAGTTACGCCGGCAATCGCTGAGGTGCGTTGGCAACCTGTTTCAACATCATCTACCAGGGTCAGTTAATATCTAGAGATCTAATGAAGCTGATGAAGCACCGAGGGCCGGCAACCGCTAAGCCTTGTCCCTTTGACACACTGTGTTGACGCTGTCCCTGTGGCACTGGTCTATTGGCTGTCGGTGAATGACAGGCTGATGATGAAGCTAGCCTGGCCTGGAAGGGAGCCGAGGGTGGACCCGGTGCCGGCACTAAGGCCTGCTACCGTCCAACAGCACCAAGGGCCGGCCACCGCTAAGCCTTGTTCCTTTGACACACTGTGTTGGCGCTGTCCCTGTGGCACTGGTCTATTGGCTGTCGGTGAATGACAGGCTGATGATGAAGCTAGCCTGGCCTGCAAGGGAGCCGAGGGTGGACCCGGTGCCGGCACCAAGGCCTGCTACCGTCCAACAGCACCAAGGGCCGGCCACCGCTTAGCCTTGTCCCTTTGACACACTGTGTTGGCGCTGTCCCTGTGGCACTGGTCTATTGGCTATCGGCGAATGACAGGCTGATGATGAAGCTAGCCTGGCCTGGAAGAGAGCCGAAGGTGGACCCGGTGCCGGCACTAAGGCCTGCTACCGTCCAACAGCACCAAGGGCCGGCCACCGCTAAGCCTTGTTCCTTTGACACACTGTGTTGGCGCTGTCCCTGTGGCACTGGTCTATTGGCTGTCGGTGAATGACATGGCTGATGATGAAGCTAGCCTGGCCTGGAAGGGAGTCTATATAATAGACTGCTTAAAATTGATCGCATCTTTAAAAATGTGTGCAGCCTAAAGGGACTTCAGACCAGAGCGTGGAAAGGATGGACGAAAAAGACTGACGACTTCTAAACTATTTCCATGATACCTAGGGTCGCTAGGAAAGTGTCTTTGACATGCACAACGTCAACATCATAAAAAGGCCCGTCGGATCTTGATTGATAGTTCCAACATCGGCGGTCTGACGGGCGCTGGTTAACAGTACACAGCAATGACGTCTGTCAGCTCGGTAATTAGCGACAATTGCTGTCTGCCAATTAGGCGGGGATGTCGCGCGCAGGCGCAGAAGGTGCTGCGATCCCGTGTGACATTTCAGCATCGCAGCAACGAGCTACCAGACTCCATTTCACGTTGAGAACAAGAGAGTGGATTTGCATCTTCCTCGAGGACCCACTGCTGCTAGACACGAGCTAAGAGTTTCAAAACTGCCCAAATAGCCTTTTGTCCGGTTCAAGACATTTGCTTGTTGGTTATGAAACTCTTGGCTCGTGTCTAGCAGCAGTGGGTCCTTGAGGAAGATGCAAACCCACTTTCCTTAAAGTCTCTCACTCATAACTCATAGCTTTGTTCTTTCTTCATCTTCATTTACCATCAATGAAAGATCTTACTACAGATATAAAGTTACCTAGAACCCATTTCACGTCGAGTAGGCGAGTGGATTTGCATCTTTCTCGAGGACCCACTGCTGCTAGACACGAGCTAAGAGTTTCAAAACTGCCCAAATAGCCTTTTGTCCGGTTCAAGACATTTGCTTGTTGGTTATGAAACTCTTGGCTCGTGTCTAGCAGCAGTGGGTCCTTGAGGAAGATGCAAACCCACTTTCCTTAAAGTCTCTCACTCATAACTCATAGATTTGTTCTTTCTTCATCTTCATTTACCATCAATGAAAGATCTTACTACAGATATAAAGTTACCTAGAACCCATTTCACGTCGAGTAGGCGAGTGGATTTGCATCTTTCTCGAGGACCCACTGCTGCTAGGCACGAGCTAAGATTTCTAAACTGCCCATAGAGCCTTTTGTCCGGCTCAAGACATGGCTTGTGAGTTTTGAAACTCTTGGCTTATGTCTAGCAGCAGTGGGTCCTCGAGGAAGATGCAAATCCACTCTGCGTCTCGACGTGAAATGTAGTTTAGGTCCATAGCTATTTTGTGGAGACTTCAACTAATTGTTTGCTTGTAGAAATCAAGAGGCCGATTCGGCAGATAGTTGTGGTGGGGAGACCCACAATTAAAACCTATTTCAAATGTGTCAGTGAAAAACTAATTTCTTGCAGATTATTTGGCAGCTGAGGTGACAGCTGCAGCCGGTCGCATCCGGGCGGCGTGTTTCCGTTTCGTGCCTCGTAGACGCAATGTTCAATTTCCCACATTTAGATTGGCTTTTTAGGCAATTTGATCGGGGCCGTCCTTAAAAAAATTACCGAGGGTCTAAACGACAACGTACGGTAATGTGTTCGGGGCCAAAAAAAGATATATACAATCGCTATATACATATGCTAATCGGTACACGCCCGAAAAACATACGGTAGAGTATATAGGAAAACAAAGATATGTCAACGAATCTAGTTAATGTCATGAAAACAAAGCCAAATTCTGTGCAAATGCGTGTAAATAAGATGTTTTCAATCATCAAATCGTTTTACGAAAAAACAAAAGTTCGCACCTATACTAAGAAGCGAACGCATGACCCCTCGCACACTGAGCAAGCACCCTACGTTTTACGGTCCTCCCGATCACAAAATGACGACACCGCCGTCTCTCCCCATGCTGCCACTTAACCACCGCCTGGTGGACTTTGAAGTAAAGTATCATTTCACTCTTGACCATTTGTAAAGGGTAAAATGGTAAATAATGGTAATGATAAATACCTTATTAATGGTATTGATAAAAACTTAATCATTTGATTCTATGGTATGGTACTCAATTAAATGAGATCCCCAAAAAGTGGCAAACTCAAATTAATTCTAGTGTAATTGCCAGATCAACGCGCCAACTCATCACCTCCATCATCATCATCATCAACCATCACCAACATCAACGACAACGTCATCATCAACTGCTCCATGGCGCTGTACATGTTCATTTGGACGACACCACACTACACTCAATTTCACTGCCTCGAGGACCCACTGCTGCTAGACACGAGCCAAGAGTTTCAACACTCTCAAGCCATGTCTTGAGCCGGACAAAAGGCTCTATGGGCAGTTTTGAAACTCTTGGCTCGTGTCTAGCAGCAGTGGGTCCTCGAGGAACTTGCGATTCCAATCCCCTTCTCAACGTGAAATGGAGTTTAGATCATCACAACACTTAGCTCACTCATGTCTGGTGTTACCAAGTTTTTCAACTCCTGGTTAAGATCCCAACCAGGAGTTACAACTGAATTCGCAGCACGTGATTGGCTGAATTCCGTTTTATAACTCGCCCGGTTGACATCCGAACCATGAACGACGAGTAAGTGAGACGGACAGCCAATAGCAGCCAGCCTCAGCCAAGAATGCAAACTCGTCTCGTATAGTGCGTGTCACGCTATGCTGAAGTGATTGCAGACTTGATTCCCGTGTCTGGTCGCTCGCTGGCGCCTGCGCGAACGACACCCCGGGCGCCGACAGGCAACAGGTTATTCGCCCCCCCCCCCGCCCCCCCCCCCGCCCTGACCACCGTAAGGACGAGGTGCGGAGCGTAGAGGGCTTTCGAACGCGGGGAGTGGGGATCTCGACCGCCATTGCACATTGAGTATGGCGGTGTTGTCAGGATATTATATCGGCACCATAAAAAAAGGCCGACTTTTAAACAGATTTTCTCCCTTATTTTTATCCCAAAGGCCATATTCCACCAGGATTGCAACCTGCCGATCCATGGCCTTCTAAATGGTTTTGTTCTATTGGTGGTGATAGTAAATGTGCGGTAAGAAGGCCTAGGATCAGCAGGTTGCAACCCTAGTGGAATATGGCCTTATAAATGGTTTTGTTCCATTGGTGGTGATAGTAAATGTGCGGTAAGAAGGCCTAGGATCAGCAGGTTGCAACCCTAGTGGAATATGGCCCTCTAAATGGTTTTGTTCCATTGGTGGTGATAGTAAATGTGCGGTAAGAAGACCCAGGATCAGCAGGTTGCAACCCTAGTGGAATATGGCACTCTAAATGGTTTTGTTCCATTGGTGGTGATAGTAAATGTGCGGTAAGATGGCCTAGGATCATGCAGGTTGCAGCCCTGGTGGAATATGATCTATATCTAAACGATTCATCTTTTGATTCGGCGGAAATATAAAAACATGAAAAACATATGAAAAACACATGAAAAAAAATGAAAAACATAAAGGCTCATACGAACACAAATTGACATTTTATGTTACCCTGCCACGGGTTGGAAGGAAAACGCGCTGCAGTTGAATTACAATCGCCAAACGAAACACGACTTCACGACAATCGCCATGGAAACGGGCACTAGATGTCGGGTATCTCAAGTGTTATTCACATGAGCTCAAAGCAAAGTCGAAAACATCAACTGTTTAATGACCATAAATGAAGACGTTATACTTTAGCAAAAGTTCATTACTCGATACTTCAAGAAAACCGTGAACTAACCACGAGAAGAAACTTCTCCACTTCCAGCCGAACTAGGAAACCAATTAGACTGCATTTAGGACTCATAATCAAGCTAGAAATAGTTATTTTTAAAAGCTATTGCTAAAGGTGGGTCAATCAACCATAAGTTCTCACAGTTAATCACAGCTTGCATCAAGATAATAGGAGAGCTGGAGGCTATTTGTCATAGCAACCGCAAATAGGATCCTGGGAAATTCCCGTATGTCTAAAGAATAACGAGTCCAAAACCGAGTTAAAAATAACTTCTTTCCCAGCCAATAGCAAAGTTGCAGCTCTATCGAATGTCCTCGTCTCGCTAGATACTAGCGTTACCCCGTGAATGCACCGCGTGCAAACACGTCCCTCTCGCCCACTCCCGACGGGTCGCCAGCTCTCTACCTCCGCGCGACAGAAATTAGCCGAACACCGCCTCTCCGATCGCCGCACGCTCCTCTGTCCGTCGTCGGACAACCGGTCGACAACCGGACAACCGTTCGACAACTGGCCGACAACCGGACAACCGGACAACAACCGGACAACCGGCAGACTACCGGACAACCTGACAACTGGCCGACAACCTGACAACCGGTTGACAACTGGACAACCGTTCGACAACCGGCCTCCAACCGGCCTGCAACCGGCCTACAACCGGACAACAACCGGACAACCGTTCGACAACTGGCCGACAACCGGACAACCGGACAACAACCGGACAACCGGCAGACTACCGGACAACCTGACAACTGGCCGACAACCTGACAACCGGTTGACAACTGGACAACCGGTCGACAACCGGCCTCCAACCGGCCTGCAACCGGCCTACAACCGGACAACAACCGGACAACCGGCAGACTACCGGACAACCTGACAACTGGCCGACAACCTGACAACCGGTTGACAACTGGACAACCGGTCGACAACCGGCCTCCAACCGGCCTGCAACCGGCCTACAACCGGACAACAACCGGACAACCGGCAGACTACCGGACACGAGTATCACCTTTTCTGCAGTCTGTTGTTAATGCGAAATGGTTGACAGTTTCCAAAAACTGCTGTAAACTCTTTAAAACCCATCAAATCATTATCTGGGTAATATCTGGGTTATTTCTGGTCCTGTTTCTGTTTGTGGTGGTACAAGCAATGCTTGCACTCCCTAAAACACGTCGAATCTCCTGACTTGTCCAATTTGTTATTTTGTGTTTATTTTCTTTTATTTTCGTGGACCTTTTACAGGGAGTTACAGAAAAGAAGTTTTATGACATGTAACAAAATCTATTCAAATAAAAACGATCAAGGAAACGGTCGAAATTTTCCAAGCTGCTCATAATTCCTGAAGTGAGTGGTCAATTGCTCCGATCTGAGATAGTTTTCAGGAAAAATAAATGTTGATATGCATTTTTCTTTGCTTTTATTAGGGTTATCCTTTTTTAAATATTATCATTTCGTGAACTGTACTGCGGTGCAGTTTACAATACGAATATTTTTAAATTTTTAAAAAACGCTGCAATAAGTTAAAAATCCCTAAAAATCGGCTAGTTCACACTCGCATACTCGCAGCCGTTTCGTCAAATCCCAAATCTAGTTCGTCAAAAAAAGTCGCAAAAACACCTCTTCCCCTTTCGCTGTGTGTGTATTTATCGCGATTTTTGCCCAGCGTCCCCGCCGACGAAAAGGACGCAAAGCGAGGTGTGAGCGAGTGCGGTCTCGGACTGCCGAGTGTGGCCGGCAAGGTCGCGTGTCTGGCCGCCAAGCCGACACCTCGGGCGGCCAGCGCCGGACTACAACGCACACCAATAACATGAGTCGTGAGCCGCCCAGACACAAACCTGCGATCACTTTGGCATGGACTTAAGGCCGTTCATTGATGGTTGTTGAGGTTAATTGAATGTATTATTAATTATTATTATCATTAACTATAAATACTTTAGATTTAGTTTATCGTCTGTACGTTCCGTTGTACATGTATACAACATTGGGATTCCCAAGACTTAAATAAAAAAAATATATATACAAAAAAAAAATTTAACATATCTTGGATTTCTAGGAGATATTTCGAGGTTCTGAGATATTCAATTGTTTGTCCAAAGAGTGAGGATTCCGTAGATATTTGTTTCGTTGCGATCGGATAACGGGTGTGGCCTGGAAAGTGTATACGGTAAGAGGTAAATTCTTAGCTGGAATTGACATCTTTCAAAGTACCGGCTAAACAGGGTTGTTTTAAAACGCTTGTAAGTAATTGACGGGTTAATTTTTCGAAATGAAAATGGTTCAATTGGTTGCCGGAAGTGTAAAGATTTCGAAAATAAATGTTTCATCGCGATCCGACCAAAGGTGTGGCCTGGAAAGTGTATCCCGTACGAGGTAAGGAAAGCGGCCCGAGTTCACAGCTCAATGAACAGGCTTAAGGGCTGCTATTGGCTGGATCTCTCGTGGCATGGGCTCTATTGGAACTGGCTGCTATTGCCTGGATCATGCCAACGATGTCATGCACATCCAGTCTCTGATTGGCTGCAGAGCCAATGTTAATTACATCGTGTCACTGACATTGCCATCTGTATCAACAAGACTTTATAGTGGTTACAAAACGTTGTGTACTGGTTAGTTTTTCACGTGTCCTGCGGTCTGAACCCAAGTGTCATTTGGTTAGCAGCACAGGCACAATGTAACCTAGACATTCCATCAAACCTAGCTATGGCTACTTCACAGATATAAGAATACCCAGATATTCGACCATACCTAGATATGGCTACGTCACAGATATAAGAATACCCAGATATTCTACCATACCTAGCTATGGGAACGTCACAGACCATACCTTTGGTCCCAGACCATGCAGAAATGGTGCAGAGATGGTGGCTATGGTTACCCAGACATGCTACCACATCTAGCTAAAGCTTCAGCAAAAATTTGATTCTAGTAGTTTGGCCGGCAATCGCTGGGGTGCGTTGGCAACCTGTTTCAACATCATCTACCAGGCCATGACACAAGGGAGATTAAAATCATGTGACTTAATGTTCCACATGAGGTTACAGACACTTTGGCTACAGGTGATATGACAACAAACAGTGGCCCCATCCCTTGACAGCCGGCGAAACTATTATTGCGGGCGGAGGGCTTTCGCGTAGCTGCTTTTGTATGGGAGTGGAACATCTGGCTAACCTTTTAGAGCACCTGCAACAGCAGCCTTCTTTAAACTCACTGGTGGACAACCTCAATGTTAATTCCCATTTAAAAAAAATTCAAGTGTACTGACCACCAGTGAGATAACATGCATTGCAGGAGCTCTGGGGCCTTACCTAGCGCGGTCATTTGGAGCGGCTACCAAGCGGCTAATTAGCCGGGCTGGCGGTGTTATATAACCCGGACCTAGAGCGGCCATTTCAACAATGGGCAGTTTGTTGATTTCGTAGCACCGCTAGCAACCAGTATTACGGTGGTGCTACGATGATAGCATTATCTAGAAGGCATACTGCTTTTTAAACGATCATCTTTGTGCAGTGAAGTTACATCAACCAATCTCATGGCTCGTTACTTAAGTCAGAGTCGATGTGCCCCGGCTATATAACCCGGCCGTAATACTGCCGCTCTAGGTCGGGGTTACTGCTTGGTGCTACGGTGGTGTTAATTAGCCAGGGTAGACTGCTAGTAATCCCGGGACTAAGAGTGGCCGCTCTAGGTCGGGGTTACTGCTTGGTGCTACGGTGGTGTTAATTAGCCAGGGTAGATCGCTAGTAATCCCGGGACTACGAGAGGCCGCGCTAGGTCGGGGTTACTGCTTGGTGCTACGGTGGTGTTAATTAGCCAGGGTAGATTGCTAGTAATCCCGGGACTACGAGTGGCCGCTCTAGGTCGGGGTTACTGCTTGGTGCTAAGGTGGTGTTAATTAGCCAGGGTAGATTGCTAGTAATCCCGGGACTACGAGTGGCCGCTCTAGGTCGGGGTTACTGCTTGGTGCTACGGTGGTGTTAATTAGCCAGGGTAGATTGCTAGTAATCCCGGGACTACGAGTGGCCGCGCTAGGTCGGGGTTACTGCTTGGTGCTACGGTGGTGTTAATGAGCCAGGGTAGATTGCTAGTAATCCCGGGACTACGAGTGGCCGCGCTAGGTCGGGGTTACTGCTTGGTGCTACGGTGGTGTTAATGAGCCAGGGTAGATTGCTAGTAATCCCGGGACTACAAGTGGCCGCGCTTGGTCGGGGTTACTGCTTGGTGCTACGGTGGTGTTAATTAGCCAGGGTAGATTGCTAGTAATCCCGGGACTACGAGTGGCCGCGCTTGGTCTGGGTTACTGCTTGGTGCTACGGTGGTGTTAATTAGCCAGGGTAGATTGCTAGTAATCCCGGGACTACGAGTGGCCGAGCTAGGCAAGGCAGCAGTACAATAGCAGTGGCCTGTCGTGAAAAGCACGTGCGGTCGTGCGACGTCTGGGGACGACGTTGACGCCGTGACGTGATGCCACACTTGACCGTGGACCCCCCCCCCCCCCCCCCCCCCCGACCGAAATGCCGAGACGTCTTCTCGACCGTCGCGCTATTTCGGGCTGCGGACAGACGCTAATAGACAGTCGGCGGGGCGCACGCGCAAAGACCATCGCGGCGCTGGGCAATGAGCTGATGGATCTGTGTCTCTGTGTTATGAGCTGATGGATCTGTGTCTCTGTGTTATGAGCTGATGGATCTGTGTCTCTGTGTTATGAGCGGATGGATCTGTGTCTCTGTGTTATGAGCGGATGGATCTGTGTCTCTGTGTTATGAGCTGATGGTTCTGTGTCTCTGTGCCTCTGTGCCTCTGTATCTGTATGAGCTGTTCGGCCTCTGTGCCTCTCTGTATCTATATGAGCTGTTCGGCAACTGTGCCTTGGTGTGACGAACCACCGTAAGGGACGATTGCACCAAAGTCAGACTGAACTTTGGTTCGAACCTATAGTTCAAAAACCAAATTTAACTTTCCTTATGGGCTATTTCACCAACGTCGGTCCAATACCCCCTAAACGGTCGTTTAAGGCCGATCATGACTGACGCATACGTTATCGCGGAAAAACTGAGAAATTGAGAATTTGGAGTTCTCTCCTAGAAAAATTGCAAATTCAACTTTAAGTTCCGTGGTGATAACATGCAGGAATAATATTTAGTGACGTGAGCAACACTGGAACTACTTTCTTTAACCACTTGACATGGTTTAAAAGCTGATTCCCCAACTTTGGGGCCTAATGGACGATGGTTTAGCCAGGGAATAAATAACGACATTTACAAATTAAAATATGTTTCACAAAATTGTCAAAAGTCAAAACAAAGCGTTTTGGATTCACCGTCACTTTTAAATCAAAATTGAAGTATTTTTGTCGTGACCTGTCTCAAAATTCTCCTCTGAACTTTTGAAAGTCAGTAAAACAGTGGCTTCGGCTAAATTGGGCATAAAAAGCGCGTTTAGGCGAACTTTGGTGAAATAGGCTATCAGTTTTCAACATTTTTACAGATTTAAAATGGGAAAAATGATATTTTATAGACGCTTAAATATATTTTTAAATGTGGGGTTAATAAAGCAGGTCGCTACACTAGAATTAATTTGAGTTTGCCACATTTTGGGGATGTCATATCATAGAGTACCATACGATAGAATAAAATGATACAATTTTTGTCATTACCATGAAAAAAGGTAATGATTATAACAATTATTTATTATTTTACTCTTAACAAATGGTAAAGTTTCAAATGATACTTTACTTCGAAGTCCACCAGGCTGTGGTAATCTTAGGCTAACATGACTGTATGTTTGATCACTTTGTGCCCATTTACGTACATCGGCAATTTTCTATAAACCATCGGACACTGGCAAACCTAAATTTAAATATAAAGGTACCAACATACCAATTCACTACTTCGGTTAACCAATTAACATTCGATTAATTCTCTCGTTTCATTTCCGGATTCGTTTCTTTTCCTTCGCTGAATGAATTTAACCTTGAGCGCATTTAATTGATTTCGAACAGATTAGCCGGATCGATTATCGAGATCGATTCAGTTTCCTGAAAACCGATCACGCACATCACGCACACCACGCACGTCAGACTCGGCATTGAAATTCGCTGCCCCGCGAAACCCACTTCGTTTGTATTCATGCTTTCAGTCTGTTCAATGAGCTCCGAAGTCGAGCCGTTTCCTTCACCTCGTGAGGTATACTCTTTCCAGGCCACACCTTTCGTCGGATCGCGACGAAACCTATATTTTCGGAATCTTCACACTCCTGGCAACCAATTGAAGTATTTTCATTGCGAAAAATTCACCCGTCAATTGCTTACAAGCGTTTTTAACAACCCTGTTTTGCCGGTACATTGAAATATGAAAATTCCAGCTAAGAATTTACCTCTTACCGTATACACTTTCCAGGCCACACCCGTTATCCGATCGCAACGAAACAAATATCTACGGAATCCTCACACTTTGGACAACCAATTGAATATTTCAGAACCTCGAAATATCTCGTGGAAATCCATAAAAAGTTGAATTCAATTAACCTCAACAACCAGCAATGAATGGCCTTAACCACGCAATTATCCTGCGCATTTCTAGTCCTTAAGGTGGAATGATCACCTTGGCCAACGAATATCTACCAAACAATTGTTTACAGGCAATTACTATTAGTGACAGCCCCACCAAAAAAGCTCACCTCCTGGGTAATGTACAAGGCATTCAAATGTATATATTTATTTTCAATACATTTATTGCACAGGTGCATGCCTTTTGCGTAATTACAATATAATTTTCATCACAAGCGTTAAAAATTGTCATTTGATAACAGCCATCAGACTAGTCAGGTTTTAATACATTCCTCACATATACACTCACATTCTTTAAACTTGAAAAATTCGTCAGTGCTTTAAGAACAATGTGAAATTAAGAAGTTCTTAACGTCATATTTAAAAGTAAAACTATCTCTGCATGCATGTGATTTCTTTAGTCGCAAGGGCAACCAATTGTAGTACGATGCTCCTAGATGCTCCAAATTATGTAAGAATCAAATTTGTACTATGATTATATTATGACCAAACAACGTCCGTAACAAAGAAAAATTATGGTGGGTATGGAAAACAGTGCTTCCTATAACTACGGAAGTTATTTGGCCAAACCAATTATGGCACCAAAATGAATTGTACTAAATTTGAAAGCCATATACATTACCAAGGAGATGAGCTATTTTGGTGTGGCTGTCACAGATAGGTTTCCCATGCACACAATTGCTTGGTAGAGATATGCGTTGGCCCAGGTGATCGTTCCGCCTTAACCACGCATTTTTTCCTGCAACATTTCTACTCCCTGTCGCGTTCCGTCCACCGACGCCTTTTATTTCGACGGTATTTCGGGCCTCAGGGCGTCGCGACGCCCGACGCCCGACGCCCGACGCCGACGCCGACGCCGACGCCTATTCCCGACAATGACACCGCGCCTCGGCATCAAACGAAGCGTAGTCACAATATTTTGTCCCCTCACCACGACACAATTTATCTTGGCTATAAAGGCAACATCGTTAGTGTAACCATCATTCCATTTCCAATTTCTAATTCAAATTTATAGCTTTTTCTTCTGTGTGATTTTCTTGCATTTTCTTTTAATGATCTTCTTTCCATTCTCCATATCATCCTCCAAAAAACGAGGATGGAACCGGTACCGGCACTAAAGCCTACTACCGTCCAACAGCACCAAAGGCCGACCTAAAATTCACCGACAGCCAATAGACCAGTGCCACAGGGACAGCGCCAACACAGTGTGTCAAAGGGACAAGGCTAAGCGGTGGCCGGTTCTTGGTGCTGTTGGACGGTAGCAGGCCTTGGTGCCGGCACCGGGTCCACCCTCGGCTCCCTTCCAGGCCAGGCTAGCTTCATCATCAGCCTGTCATTCACCGACACCCAATAGACCAGTGCCACAGGGACAGCGCCAACACAGTGTGTTAAAGGGACAAGGCTAAGCGGTGGCCGGTCCTTGGTGCTGTTGGACGGTAGTAGGCCTTAGTGCCGGCACCGGGTCCACCCTCGACTGCCTCCCGAGCCCAGTGGCGGCGGGACGTGGCAGCCCGAGCGGCACGCCACTGACGACACGACTAGGGTCACGATCGCGGAAGGAGTCAGGCGGTCGAGGCCCGCCTGGTGACACCAGCGACCGACGACGACGGCGGCGACCAGACAACCAGTTTGGTCTGCACGCCTGCGCACGACCAGAGCGCAGAGCCTCCGCGTCGGACGGACTTTGGCGACACGCTAGGACAACTGCCATGCGTGCTAGATTTCTTACTCCCTGTACTGCAATATTTTGTCCCCTTTGGGTTAAGCGTCTAGCCCTCAGAAACAGTTGAATTCCACGGCCTCCTATTGGCGGTTGCCATGACAAACAACTTGACTCCTGTTTTAATTCTGGGTTAAGCGTCTAGCCCTCAGAAACAGATGAATTCCACGGCCTCCTATTGGCGGTTGCCATGACAAACAACTTGACTCATACTTTAATTCTGGGTTAAGCGTCTAGCCATCAGAAACAGATGAATTCCACGGCATCCTATTGGCGGTTGCCGTGAAAAACAACATGACTCCTGTTTTAACTCTGGGTTAAGCGTCTAGCCCTCAGAAACAGATGCATTCCACGGCATCCTATTGGCGGTTGCCATGACAAACAACTTGACTCCTGTTTTAACTCTGGGTTAAGCGTCTAGCCCTCAGAAACAGATGCATTCTATTGGCGGTAAACTCCTACTATAACTCTGAGTTGAGGCTCTAGTAAAAACAGTCCTAAAACTCATGTCTGCTTCTCCTATCTTTATTGGTGTTGATTGGTAGTTCCCCAGTGGAGATTCTTTTTCGCGAAATGTCCCAACTTCTATCTCCCTGCATATGTAGGTACTGCCACTGTAGCTGATGTTCCCTCGTTTTTCATCCCACAGCTAGCGCTGATCTCATCCTACCCTGATACATAATAATATAGACATTGCGGCCTTGTTTTGGAATTGTATCACAATGCACAATTTACTCGAATTATTTTTCGTGTGCACTTCTTCGAAGGAAACTCAACTTCTGGCCACACCTTTTGTCCGATCGTAACGAAACCAGGGTCTACGGAATCCTCACACTTTTGGCAACAAATTGAGTGTTTGCAAATCTCAAAAAATATTCACTCATCTAGTATTTTCAAGCGTTGTAAAACAACCCTGTTACGTCGAAATATTGAGCGTATCCTCGGGCAGCTTCCCGCGCAGAATTCACCTCCTACTGGATACTAACTTGTGGCCACACCTTTTGTCCGATTGCAACGAAACCAGGGTCAACGGAATCCTCACACTTTTAGCAACAAATTGTGTGATTTAGAACCACGAAATACAAATAGAAAGTTAAAATAAAGCTGCATGAAATAATCGCCCACAACCACACCAATAGCCTTAAAAATATTGTAACACAATAAATGTATCACGCAATGACTTGCACTGAAATGCACAATGAAATGTTTTTTAACAAATAATTAAACAAATTAAAATATTCGGCGATCGAAATATTTTAAATCGAAGTCAAACTCGTTGTTCCATGCCGCAGTGTAGAAGGGTGCACACCTTACGACCTTGGAAGGGAGTCTGCGTAGACCCGGTGCCGTCTCGACTATCACACTGTGCAGTTTTGAAGGCCGTTGATTGGTGGTTGTTGAGGTAAATTGAATTAAACTTTTTTTGGAATTCCAATAGATAATTCGAGGTTCTGAGATATTCAATTGGTTGTCAGAAGTGTGAGAATTCCGTAGATATTTGTTTCGTTGCGATCGGATAACGGGTGTGGCCTGGAAAGTGTATACGGTAAGAGGTAAATTCTTAGCTGGAATTGACATCTTTCAATGTGCCGGAAAAACAGGGTTGTTTTAAAACGCTTGTAAGTAATTGGCGGATGAATCTTTCGAAATGAAAATGGTCCAATTGGTTGCCAGAAGTGTGAAGATTCCGAAAGTATTGGTTTCGTCGCGATCCGACCAAAGGTGTGGCCTGGAAAGTGTATCCCGTACGAGGTGAAGGAAACGGCTCGACTTCGGAGCTAAAACAGACTTAAAAATAACTTGTCAACGATTAGTTTTTTTCCAGGAACACATAAAGATTCTTTAAATTCTTAATTTAATTAAGTATTATATTTCCTAAACTTAGCACTAATCTACAAATCCTGTTTTAAATAGTCGAGTATTTTCGAAGAAGGCGACAGATTTTCGAAGAAGATGGCAGATTTTCAAACAAGTCACCTCAGGAGCTATTTGTTCGCTTCAAATCACGCCAAGAATAATGATAACCATCTTTGATATCCTAAAATTAGTGCTAATTTACTTGCGTGATTGTATAAGTAGTTTTTCTTCGAAGAAAATTGCATATTTTCCAGCATGACAAGACACGATTATACGCAGCTTAAACTACTTGTCTACTTGTCTACTTGTCTCCTTGTCTACTTGTCCTACCTTCGGTATTTGTACGCTTCTCATTACGCCAAGAATCTCGATAATAGCTAACCTATTTCCAAAATTTAGCACTAATTCAAAAAACCCAGTTTGTAATAGTCGGGTTTGTTGTTCGGTTTTGAGCAAGTGAAGACAAGTGAATCATTGGAATTTTGGATGGTTTTAAAATGGAGGTGGATAAATTTTCAATTTTTGGACTGTGACAGGAACCTTAAAATTTAGGAAGCTTAGATTTAAAAAAAAACTATTGGTTCTTTTTGTTCACGTTTTCACGTCATTCGAGCCATCACCCTAGATAAAGTAACTAGCATATTATGTTAAGAAACGTCGGGAAACCAGTGAGACTTTTGATTTATAGCATTCAAATCCCAGTGTGAAATAGTTTTTTTCAAAGCTAATGCTAAAGATGGGATAAAGTAGACATTGGGTCTAAGAAATTTAAGTCTGTTCATTGAGCTGTGAACTCGGGCCGCTTCCCTTACCTCGTACGGGATACACTTTCCAGGCCACACCTTTGGTCGGATCGCGACGAAACCTATATTTTCGGAATCTTCCCACTTCTGGCAACCAATCATTTTCATTTCAAAAAATTCACCCGTCAATTACTTACAAGCGTTTTAAAACAACCCTGTTTTGCCGGTACATTGAAAGATGTCAATTCCAGCTAAGAATTTACCTCTTACCGTATACACTTTCCAGGCCACACCCGTTTTCCGATCGCAACGAAACAAATATCTACGGAATCCTCACACTTTTGACAACTAATTGAATGCCTCAGAATCTCGAAATATATCCGGGAAATCCAAAAAATCTGAAATTCTATTTACCTCAACATCCATCAATGAACGGCCTTAAACACCTTAGGTTGGTACCCTCCAAATCACGCCAGCTAACAGACTCAGTCCCCAAATTCTTGGGACCAACACAGACTGACATTCCCTGTAGGTATACGCCGAGCACCGTTGACGGATAGTTGATATAAACGTCGTCGCCGCCGGCAGCGCCAAAGCCTGACGACCAATCACGTGTCACCTTGCAAAAGAAGGTACAACCATCGCGGGAACCTATTATTTAAATATATTTTTTCTATAAAAACCCCCGCAGCGTTTCAATCATGGCGTTAGACTGGAGTAGAGAGAGCTTCATGCGGCAGGGAGCGGCCTGCTTGAAACCGTTTTGGACGCCATTAATTGTCCAAATGGAATTAGCTCATATTTCATGGCGATTAGACAATGTGACACAAGAAAAACATTAACAGAACATCAAATTTGCCTTTTTAGCCTATATTAACCTATATTTAGAATTTATTTCGCCTATATTTAGCTTATATTAAGTCTAAATTAAGCCTATATTTAGCCTGTATTTGATGAGCGTAGCGAGCGAGAGCGAACTTGGTGCCGCTGCGCCCATACGCTCATCTTCAACGCGAACACTTTGGCAGCGTTTCCTAGTTAGACCATACGTAGCCTAAATTTAGCATATATTTTTTAGCCTATATATGGTCTATATATTTATCCTGTTTAGCCAATATTTAGCCTACATGTTGCTTATATTTAGCCTATATTAAGCCAAATGTAACCTACAGTTGCCATGGTGACAGCAAAGAGTGTGTACAAAAAATGGCTGCCATGCGATTCAATGGCCGCTCTCTGCCAATCAAAGCCTCTCTAACCACTGGTGTGTGTGTGTATAAACCTACACAATATAGTGTCCCCTCGGGCGCGTCTTCCCCCCCCCCCCCCCCCCCCCCAAGTTTCCCAACGAGCGCACGCGGGAAGTGCAGATTCACGGGCGTCCCGTGAGCGGCGTCGTTCTATGTTTAGCCGAATTCTCGGAGTGCCCCAGGGATTCGGGCGAACACCCCTCGGCCGACGAGCGACCGACGCTACACTAGAATTGATTTGAGTTTGCCACTCATATCATAGAGTACCATACCATAGAATCATTTGATTAAGTTTTTGTCATTGCCATTAAAAACTTGATTTATCATCACATTTATTAACCATTTTACTCTTTTTAAATCGTAAAAGAGTCAAATGATACTTTACTTTAAGGCTATTGGTGCGGTTGTTGGTGATTATTTCATGAAGCTCTATTTTAACTTTCTATTGGTATTTCGTGGTAATAAATCACACAATTTGTTGCCAAAAGTGTGAGGATTCCGTTGACTCTGGTTTCGTTACGATCGGACAAACGGTGTGGCCACAAGTTGGTATCCAGTAGGAGGTGAATTCTGCGCGGGAAGCGGCCCGAGTATGAGCTCAATATTTCGACGAAACAGGCTTGTTTTACAACGCTTGAAAATACTAGATGAGTGAATATGTTTTGAGATTTGCAACACACAATGTGTTGCTAAAAGTGTGAGGATTCCGTAGATATGGGTTTCGTTACGATCGGACAAACGGTGTGGCCACCAGTTAGTATCCAGTAGGAGGTAAAATTTGAGCGGGAAGCTGCCCGAGTGAGCACTCACTCCAATAGTCTTAAAGTCCACCAGGCTGTGGTAATCGTATAGGCTAACACGACTGTAGCAGCTGACTGTGGACTGCCCGGCGCAGGCGCGGGCACGGGGAAGCACGATCTGCACTCGGCTCGTGTCGCCATCGGCTTTGCCGTGCGGTCTTGCGCACTAGTCGGTATTGACTGGACGTTTAGCATCAGAGTTGTGACAGATAATTGTAAATTTATCTAGATAAAGATAACGATGACGATAATTTTTGTTATCTAGATAACAAAAAAGATAACAGTAGCAAAACTATCTACTTACAAGATGAAGATCACCAAAATGTATCTAGATAATCCAAAAAAGATAAAAAGATAATAACATAAAATAAAAATCCATCCTGAAAACAGCAAAATTGTCGATTTCGAAGAGAGACTTTCTTCCCCACTTCCTGCACGCTTCCAAAGAGGACTACCGCATTCTGACCAGGCTGTGCTCAATGGCGTCAGCGACATACACAGAAGGCGGTGGTATAGGACAATGTTGCCGGACAGATTGATTTGACGAACGATTTTTTTTAGATAATTATTTTGTTATCTTAGATAAATTGTATAGATGACAAATTATTTTATATAGATGAAGATAAAAGATTACGTGTGCTCAAATTATCAAGATAAGATAAAAGATAACAAAAAGTATATAGATAATGTATCTAGATATAATTATCTAGATAAAATTATCTAGATAATATAAAATATATCAAAAAGTATCTAGATAAGATAAAAGATAACAAAAGTATCTAGATAATTTATCTAGATAAAATTATCTAGACAAGATAAAAGATAACAAAATTGTTCTAGATAATTTATCTAGATAAAATTATCTAGATAAGATAAAAGAAAACAAAATTGTTCTAGATAATTTATCTAAATAAAATTATCTAGATAAGATAAAAGATAACAAAAAGTATATAGATAATGTATCTAGATAAAATTATCTATATAAAATTATCTAGATAATATAACATATATCAAAAAGTATCTAGATAAGATAAAAGATAACAAAAAGTATCTAGATAATTTATCTAGATAAAATTATCTAGATAAGATAAAAGATAACGAAAAGTATCTAGATAATTTATCTAGATAAAATTATCTAGACAAGATAAAAGATAACAAAATTGTTCTAGATAATTTATCTAGATAAAATTATCTAGATAAGATAAAAGAAAACAAAATTGTTCTAGATAATTTATCTAGTTAAGATAAAAGATAACAAAAAGTATATAGATAATGTATCTAGATAAAATTATCTAGATAAAATTATCTAGATAATATAACATATATCAAAAAGTATCTAGATAAGATAAAAGATAACAAAAAGTATCTAGATAATTTATCTAGATAAAATTATCTAGATAAGATAAAAGATAACGAAAAGTATCTAGATAATTTATCTAGATAAAATTATCTAGACAAGATAAAAGATAACAAAATTGTTCTAGATAATTTATCTAGATAAAATTATCTAGATAAGATAAAAGAAAACAAAATTGTTCTAGATAATTTATCTAGATAAGATAAAAGATAACAAAAAGTATATAGATAATGTATCTAGATAAAATTATCTAGATAAAATTATCTAGATAATATAACATATATCAAAAAGTATCTAGATAAGATAAAAGATAACAAAAAGTATCTAGATAATATATCTAGATAAAATTATCTAGACAAGATAAAATATAACAAAATTGTTCTAGATAATTTATCTAGATAAAATTATCTAGATAAGATAAAAGATAATAAATTTGTTCTAGATAATTTATATAGATAAGATAAAAGATAACAAAAAGTATATAGATAATGTATCTAGATAAAATTATCTAGATAAAATTATCTAGATAATATAACATATATCAAAAAGTATCAAGATAAGATAAAAGATAACAAAAAGTATCTAGATAATATATCTAGATAAAATTATCTAGACAAGATAAAAGATAACAAAATTGTTCTAGATAATTTATCTAGATAAAATTATCTAGATAAGATAAAAGATAACAAATTTGTTCTAGATAATTTATATAGATAAAATTATCTAGATAAGATAAAAGATAACAAAACGTATATAGATAATATATCTAGATAAAATTATCTAGACAAGATAAAAGATAACAAAATTGTTCTAGATAATTTATCTAGATAAAATTATCTAGATAAGATAAAAGATAACAAATTTGTTCTAGATAATTTATATAGATAAAATTATCTAGATAAGATAAAAGATAACAAAACGTATATAGATAATTTATCTAGATAAAATTATCTAGACAAGATAAAAGTCAACAAAAAGTATCTAGGTAAGTCACAACTACATGTATATCATGCCGGATGATGCGCCGAAAGAACGTTAATTCGCTTTAGATTTCGTGATATACGCGACAAGCTCGCTTTGCCACCAGCTCAGTTTGCGAAGCGAGTTGGAGGATTTGGAATCGCAACATTTTCCGTGATAGACGGTTTGGGTCAAAGATGTTTAGGTCGTTTTAGCGGCTTTAGCGGTTGCGCGCGCAACTACGCAGACTGGACTTGGACTTCTTGTTCTTTGCCCGCCATGTTGCTGCTCGCTTTTTGAGCTGAAACGTCTTCAGGGTTTTTTGATCAAAGGGACTGAATTTTGATCAAAGGTTTATGTATAGCATCGTTTAAAAAATATACAATATGTGAGGGAGGATTGATATGATAATTCTTGAATAAACTTGAGATAAAAATATCGGCTATACTTTCAAAAAACTGAACAATTCAGACAAGCATCATGAAGATGAGTATCATGAAGATGAGTATCATGAAGATGAGTATCAAGAAGATGAGTATCATGAAGATGAGTATCATGAAGATGAGTATCATGAAGATGAGAATCATGAAGATGAGCGTCATGAAGATGAGTATCATGAAGATGAGTATCATGAAGATGAGAATCATGAAGATGAGAATCATGAAGATGAGCGTCATGAAGATGAGTATCATGAAGATGAGAATCATGAAGATGAGTATCATGAAGATGAGAATCATGAAGATGAGTATCATGAAGATGAGAATCATGAAGATGAGAATCATGAAGATGAGTGTCATGAAGATGAGAATCATGAAGATGAGCGTCATGAAGATGAGTATCATGAAGATGAGTATCATGAAGATGAGAATCATGAAGATGAGAATCATGAAGATGAGCATCATGAAGATGAGTATCATGAAGACGAGTATCATGAAGATGAGTATCATGAAGATGAGAATCATGAAGATGAGAATCATGAAGATGAGTATCATGAAGATGAGTATCATGAAGATGAGAATCATGAAGATGAGAATCATGAAGATGAGTATCATGAAGATGAGCATCATGAAGATGAGTATCATGAAGACGAGTATCATGAAGATGAGAATCATTAAGATGAGTATCATGAAGATGAGAATCATGAAGATGAGAATCATGAAGATGAGCGTCATGAAGATGAGTATCATGAAGATGAGTATCATGAAGATGAGAATCATGAAGATGAGAATCATGAAGACGAGCATCATGAAGATGAGTATCATGAAGATGAGTATCATGAAGATGAGTATCATGAAGATGAGAATCATGAAGATGAGAATCATGAAGATGAGTATCATGAAGATGAGAATCATGAAGATGAGAATCATGAAGATGAGAATCATGAAGATGAGCGTCATGAAGATGAGTATCATGAAGATGAGTATCATGAAGATGAGTGCATCATCGAAGAGAAATGCTGCCGCACGCTACGGATTTCGACTTAGCAATTCTCTGAAAATCCCGCGTTTAGAGTTCACAAGAACACCGTCTCTACACCCACTTGTTGATGCTAGAATGACATCTGATAAGGAAATGACAGTGAGCCTCACTTTTCCCCCCATCACAATAAATCAACACTCGAACGGGAAAAAAAGGCAATGAAACAATAAGAAATGTCTCACTCACGTTTGAAGGCTACACATGTAACATCATCTGCATTGAAGTCTATAAATCCTTCCGAGCAATTGTAAATATTTTGCAGAGTCCTGTTCATATGCCAATGCATATAGCAGCTGCTGCTTCACTATAGAAGAGAGTTATTTAGGGAATTTTTATTCCAAGAATTTCGGACACTATATGCAATTTTGTTAACAAGATAAATTGAAACGTTTCCGCTCAAGTAGTTGCCTGATGAACGGTGACATTTTTACTACCCAACATACATAATGTACATTTCCATGCGTACATGTGCACAGAATATAGGCTCACTACTTTAACGCAGAGTTATGTGTTAAGTTGACGCAAGTTGTGCTGAAATACTAATGTTTATTAGCAATTTGTGTTTGTTTGTGTGTGTATGTGTGTGTGTGTGTGTGTGTGTGGTTCTTTCAATTTCGTATGCAGCCAGACATTTATGATGTCATTGGTCTCATGAGAGTTGAACGCATTATTTTGCGTGTTCAGTACCAATTATGACTAATAAACAGGATGAAAAAACAAGTGAATTATGAGTTCAACTGCTTAGATCTCTGAAAACCTTAGGAGCTGCAGCATCTAATGACTCGAATGAAAAGAGGCGACAGAGATGAACAGTTAAGCAACACTGCGTTGAGTCGGGAGTTGGATGGGTGACCGCCATGCACGTGGCCAGCTCTCAGAGGGAGAGAGGTTGGAGGGATGGGGGTTAAGCAATACTGCGCGGAGTCGGCCGGTGGATGGGTGACCGCCATGCACGTAGCCAGCTCTCGGAGGGAGAGAGGTTGGAGGGATTGGAGTTAAGCAAAACTGCGCCGAGTCAGCCGGTGGATGGGTGACCGCAATGCACGTGGCCAGCTCTCAGAGGGAGAGAGGTTGGAGGGATTGGAGTTAAGCAATATTGCGCCGAGTCAGCCGGTGGATGGGTCACCGCCATGCAAGTGGCCAGCTCTCTGAGGGAGATAGGTTGGAGGGATTGGAGTTAAGCAATACTGCACCGAGTCGGCCGGTGGATGGGTGACCGCCGTGCACGTGGCCAGCTCTCAGAGGGAGAGCGGTTGGAAGGATTGGAGTTAAGCAACACTTTGGTCAAGTCGGCCGGTGGATGGGTCACCGCCATGCACGTGACCAGCTCTCAGAGGGAGAGAGGCTGGAGGGATTGGAGTTAAGCAATACTGCGCCGAGTCGGCCGGTGGATGGGTCACCGTCATGCACGTGAACAGCTCTCAGAGGGGGAGAGATTCAGGTGTTCGAAGTAATCAAGGTATAGAACTATCGTACTGGTTAAGATAGTATAGTATGTACCTGTACATTTGGAGGATATGTTTGATATATTTATCTAAGTGGAGTTTTGGTGACATGAAAACCAATGAACATCATCACAAATGCAATGTTTTTCATTGGAACTTTCGAAACGCACGCAATAAAATATTATCTCTTCTATTGTTCTCTTGTCGAAGTACACTACTAACAAAGCAGCACCACAAAATTATTTAAATCGCAAAGCTGCTCGGTCTTCTGAGCATCCAATTAAAACCCCAGCATATAAGTGCATGTATACCTCCAGATATTTAAATTTTCCACACATTAGAGCGGAGCTAATTCCCAGTTTCCGGTGCGCACACGTTCGTTTGCCTTGAGAATAGCACCCGAGACATCATTTCGCTTCCAAGATGGCGGCCGTCGTCGACGCGATCCGGGCAAGGACGTTGGTGCTCATGCGCACGGGAACCGCTACCTGTCTCGGTTAGGATGCCTAGACCTGGCGTATTTTGTTGACGTTTAGAAGGGATAGCCATGCATTTCACTCTCATTGAGGCTCCCCTGCTGTTATGTTTAGAAGGAGAGAGGTGTTTCACTCTCAAAGAGGCTCCCCTGCTGTTACGTTTAGGAGAGCGGTGTTTCAGTCTCAAAGAGGCTCTTCTGCTGTTACGTTTAGAAGGAGAGAGGTGTTTCTCTGTCAAAGAGGCTCCCCTGCTGTTACGTTTAGAAGGAGAGCGGTGTTTCACTCTCAAAGAGGCTCCCCTGCTGTTACGTTTAGAAGGAGAGCGGTGTTTCAGTCTCAAAGAGGCTCTTCTGCTGTTACGTTTAGAAGGAGAGCGGTGTTTCACCCTCAAAAAGGCTTCCCTGCTGTTATGTTTAGAAGGAGAGCGGTGTTTCACTCTCAAAGAGGCTCCCCTGCTGTTACGTTTAGACGGAGAGCGGTGTTTCAGTCTCAAAGAGGCTCCCCTGCTGTTACGTTTAGAAGGAGAACGGTGTTTCACTCTCAAAGAGGCTCCCCTGCTGTTACGTTTAGAAGGAGAGAGGTGTTTCTCTGTCAAAGAGGCTCCCCTGCTGTTACGTTTAGAAGGAGAGCCGTGTTTCACTCTCAAAGAGGCTCCCCTGCTTTTACGTTTAGAAGGAGAGAGGTGTTTCTCTGTCAAAGAGGCTTCCCTGCTGTTACGTTTAGAAGGAGAGAGGTGTTTCTCTGTCAAAGAGGCTTCCCTGCTGTTACGTTTAGAAGGAGAGAGGTGTTTCTCTGTCAAAGAGGCTCCCCTGCTGTAACGTTTAGAAGGAGAGCGGTGTTTCACTCTCAAAGAGGCTCCCCTGCTGTAACGTTTAGAAGGAGAGCGGTGTTTCACTCTCAAAGAGACTCCCCTGCTGTAACGTTTAGAAGGAGAACGGTGTTTCACTCTCAAAGAGGCTCCCCTGCTGTTACGTTTAGAAGGAGAGCGGTGTTTTACTGTCAAAGAGGCTCCCCTGCTGTTAGAAGAGCCAAAGGTGTCAACATTCGCAGGCCGTCCCATTGTCCCGCTAAAGGGTTGAATGGTCTGAGCATCGAATGATTGACAGCCCCATGTCTGGAGTCTACAGGACAATACTTTCCTTCTCAGCGATGAAAATACAGTAGCTTGCGTTGCTGTATGTTTCAATAATTTCCTTAATTTGCAGCTTTAACTTTTAAGGGAGCTGGCGATCAAGGAGCAAACGAGATGGACACTTCATATTTTATTGCTAGGTCGAGGCAAATGAAATTCAATTTATTATTGTCTCAATTATCCGGTGCAACCTTCATTGCAACGAACTAAAAAAGCTTCCGTAAGCATGGGATAAAATCAAACCCTAATATAGACCTAGACCTAGAGTTGGGCTAGGCCTAGGCATAGACATTGGTGGCATCTTCATTGTCAGCAAGGGACATGTAGAGCTAGACCATGACCTAGACTTGGGTAAGTCCCAGACACATACGTAGAGCTAGAACAAGACCTAGGTTGGGTAAGTCCTATACATAGAGCTAGACCATGACCTAGACCAAGTCTGCAGAGAGCATTCAGACGCGGTGCGAGTCGATGAGGTTAAGCACCATCGAGCCGAGTCAGGCGTTGGATGGGTGACCATACCCTGTAAAACAGAGGACGAAAGTGGAACGGACGACCCTAGCGCTGCCGTGGAAAGTATATGTTCTCTCACGAGACCGAGTAAACTGAGGATCAGGAAGTGACTTCTACATGCCCTGATTCTATATGGGCGCAAACTCGAGTCGGCTTAGCCCCCTCAGCTCACGCCGCTAGACACCGGGCTAATTACCGCGCACGGCCACATGTGATAATTGACCGTTAAATTTTATTGCGCCCGAGCGCAAAAACGGCGAGCGGAGGTTGCGCTGTTCAGCCGCTCTGGTGGCCACAGGCGCGTTTATTTCGGGCCTAGCTACGAATCACTGCACACTTGATTTCGTCGTTAGAAGGCGGAGGGAATTTAGGACATTTTGATATTGATATAAATATTATATGAGAGTCTATATTTGCATCTTCCTCGAGGACCCACTGCTGATAGACACGAGCCAAGAGTTTCTAAACTGCCCATAGAGGCTTTTGTCCGACTCAAGACATGGCTTGTGAGTTTTGAAACTCTTGGCTCATGTCTAGCAGCAGTGGGTCCTTGAGGAAGATGCAAATCCACTCTCCTTCTCGACGTGAAATGGACTGTATGTTAAATCGGCCCCGACGAATTTCGGCTATCTGGCTAAATAAGACAATTTTAAAAGATGCAAATAACTATACTCTCTTTTGGTGAAACTGTACAGAAATAATTGAGCAGTTGTAAAGCCAATTTGGTCCAAGTCAAGTCCAATCAGGTTTTATGACACGATGACCCGAGGCAATTGTTAGTACGTAACATTGACAAATCCACAAATTTACAGCAGAATTTAAGACTATTGGTGTGAGCGTATCCTAGGGCCGCTTCCCGCTCAAATTTTACCTCCTACTGGATACTAACTTGTGGCCACACCTTTTCTCCGATTGCAACGAAACCAATGTCTACGGAATCCTCACACTTTTGGCAACAAATTGTGTGATTGCAAATCTAAAAAAATACTCACTAATCTAGTATTGTCAAGCGTTGTAAAACAACCCTGTTACATCGAAATATTTAGCGTATCCTCGGGGCGCTTCCCGCGCAGAATTCACCTCCTACTGGATACTAACTTGTGGCCACACCGCTTGTCCGATTGCAACGAAACCAGGGTCAACGGAATCCTCACACTTTTAGCAACAAATTGTGTGATTTATAACCACGAAATACCAATAGAAAGTACAAATAAAGCTTCATGAAATAATAACCAACAACCACACCAATAGCCTTAAAATGTTCTCTATAGAATAAAACACACGTAAAAGTAAAAATGCGTTTTACACCACTATTATGCGAAATTTGAACATCGGTAAGTTTAACATCAGAAAGCATATCAATATTCAAAATCAAATAACTGACTTGGGATGTTTCAACGCCTCAATTAGCTTCGGCGGCTCGGATATCTCGTAATTACCTACTCGGTTTCCATGCCAACCGCTCATTATCAAACAGCAAAGAGATTTTTGAGCTCATTGATATCACCACCACAATGTGCCATCATCAAAACATGATAATAATCTATAGTAATATAATATTTACGAACCGAAAAGCTTGAATACTATCGCGTAAAAAAGGTTCCTTACCAGCGATAAGAAATAAGCGCAATCAGCAAGGATAAAAAAAAGCGAGTTGAAAGATAGACCAAGAAAGATCTATAGTATTTTTCACGTTTAGAAGGAGAGCGGTGTTTCAGTCTCAAAGAGGCGCCCCTGCTGTTACGTTTAGAAGGAGGCGGTGTTTCAGTCTCAAAGAGGCACCCCTGCTGTTACGTTTAGAAGGAGAGCGGTGTTTCAGTCTCAAAGAGGCTCCCCTGCTGTTACGTTTCGTAGGAGAGAGGTGTTTCACTCTTAAAGAGGCTCCCCTGCTGCTACGTTTAGAAGGAGAGCGGTGTTTCACTCTCAAAAAGGCTCCCCTGCTGCTACGTTTAGAAGGAGAGCGGTGTTTCACTCTCAAAGAGGCTCCCATGCTGTTACGTTTAGAAGGAGAGCGGTGTTTCAGTCTCAAAGAGGCTCCCCTGCTGTTACTTTTAGAAGGAGAGCGGTGTTTCACTCTCAAAGAGGCTCCCCTGCTGTTACGTTTAGAAGGAGAGCGGTGTTTTACTCTCAAAGAGGCTCCCCTGCTGTTACGTTTAGAAGGAGAGCGGTGTTTCACTCTCAAAGAGGCGCCCCTGCTGTTACGTTTAGAAGGAGAGCGGTGTTTCACTCTCAAAGAGGCGCCCCTGCTGTTACGTTTAGAAGGAGAGCGGTGTTTCACTCTTAAAGAGGCTCCCCTGCTGCTACGTTTAGAAGGAGAGCGGTGTTTCACTCTCAAAGAGGCTCCCCTGCTGTTATGTTTCGTAGGAGAGCTGTGTTTCCCTCTCAAAGAGGCTCCCCTGCTGTTACGTTTAGAAGGAGAGCGGTGTTTCAATGTCAAAGAGACTCCCCTGCTGTTACGTTTAGAAGGAGAGCGGTGTTTTAATCTCAAAGAGACTCCCCTGCTGTTACGTTTAGAAGGAGAGCGGTGTTTTACTCTCAAAGAGGCTCCCCTGCTATAACGTTTAGAAAGTAGAGCGGTGTTTCACTCTCAATGCGGCTCCCCTGCTGCTACGTTTAGAAGGAGAGCGGTGTTTCACTCTCAAAGAGGCTCCCCTGCTATAACGTTTAGAAAGTATAGCGGTGTTTCACTCTCAATGAGGCTCCCCTGCTGTCACGTTTAGAAGGAGAGCAAAGAGGCTCCCCTGCTGTTACGTTTAGAAGGAGAGCGGTGTTTCACTCTCAAAGAGGCTCCCCTGCTATAACGTTTAGAAAGTAGAGCGGTGTTTCACTCTCAATGAGGCTCCCCTGCTGCTACGTTTAGAAGGAGAGCGGTGTTTCACTCTCAAAGAGGCTCCCCTGCTATAACGTTTAGAAAGTAGAGCGGTGTTTCACTCTCAATGAGGCTCCCCTGCTGTCACGTTTAGAAGGAGAGCAAAGAGGCTCCCCTGCTGTTACGTTTAGAAGGAGAGCGGTGTTTCACTCTCAAAGAGGCTCCCCTGCTGTTACGTTTAGAAAGTAGAGCGGTGTTTCACTCTCAATGAGGCTCCCCTGCTGCTACGTTTAGAAGGAGAGCGGTGTTTCACTCTCAAAGAGGCTCCCCTGCTATAACGTTTAGAAAGTAGAGCGGTGTTTCACTCTCAATGAGGCTCCCCTGCTGTCACGTTTAGAAGGAGAGCAAAGAGGCTCCCCTGCTGTTACGTTTAGAAGGAGAGCGGTGTTTCACTCTCAAAGAGGCTCCCCTGCTGTTACGTTTAGAAGGAGAGCGGTGTTTCACTCTCAATGAGGCTCCCCTGCTGTCACGTTTAGAAGGAGAGCAAAGAGGCTCCCCTGCTGTTACGTTTAGAAGGAGAGCGGTGTTTCACTCTCAAAGAGGCTTCCCTGCTGTTACGTTTAGAAGGAGAGCGGTGTTTCACTCTCAAAGAGGCTCCCCTGCTGTTACGTTTAGAAGGAGAGCGGTGTTTCACTCTCAAAGCGGCTCCCCTGCTGTTACGTTTAGAAGGATAGCGGTGTTTCCCTCTCAAAGAGGCTCCCCTGCTGTTAGCAGCGCCAAAGGTGCCAACATTCGCAGGCCGTCCGATTGTTCTGCTAAAGGGTTGAATGGCCTGATCATCGAATGATAGGTAGCGCCATGTCTGGAGCCTCCACAACAACACCTTCCTTCTGAACGTGGAACATACTGTAGTCGAAGGCGTTATCGGGCAGGACTTCGTGCGCGTGCGTGAATGCGTGCCGATTCTGGGACTCACCTGTCGGTGTAATGGAAAGTACACTTGCGACTGTTTACCTACACTCGCTTCGGCGGTGTTAACGCCCTCTGCGTATTAAGGGGAATGTCGGACTTTTTCCAATGGTCCAAGGTTTTGTGTGCACAGTTCTACGTATGTTGCGTGGAATGAATGAATGCGTCCTTGAGCACACCTAATTGATTCCACGTTTGGTTGGATTGCACTTTTAACCGGACTGGGATAAATCTAGATTTTGTGATTTCAAATAATCTGTTATTATTGATTTTCTTAGACTCGTGTCTACTATATCCTAACTTTAGCACTTGTTTTGAAAAAAACTATTTCAAACTGGGATTTGAATGCTAAATCAAAAGTCTCACTGGTTTCCCGACGTTTCGTAACATATAATATACTAGTTACTTTATCAAGGGTGAAAGCTTGACTGACGTTAAAACATGAACAAAAGAACCAACAATTATTGTTGTTAATCCCAGTTTGATAAAGTTTTTTTTCAAATCTTTTATTATATTTTCTCTTCCTACGCATGCTGCGAAAAATGGACATGGTCATATTATCACTGTACATATGAGCTAACTGTTATGGAAACATTGTATCATCATTTTCACTTCATCTCTTTGCGAATCTTCAATCAGGGTTTAAAGCCGGCAATGTCAGTGACACGATGTCGTCTACATTGGCTCTGCACCAATCAGAGACTCCGTGGCAGAGTCGCGAACATGACGTCATGCACGTCCAGTGTCTCTGATTGGTGGCAGAGCCAATGTTGATGACATCGTGTCACTGACATTGCCAGCTGTTAACACAGCCTAATGTGCAACCATTCAATTTCTCTATAACATAACGTCATGCAAATTATCTGCACTGAAATTTGTCATTTTGTATTTCATCGGTCAATCGTCAATGTTCAAGTTCAGTGACCAGGGGCGGAACTAGGTGCTCGCAGGGCCCGCGGCCGTGGGGGGGGCCCAGGCCCGTCCACTTCCGTTAGGGCCCGTCGGCCGAACTTAAATCAGAAACTCGTGAACTTTTTTATGCAAGACTTTTAGTGTTATGTTTCCTTGTTTCCCACTTCACTGCAAATATACAATGTGTGAGGCAGACTGACCAAGTACGCGGGGGGCCCCGTATCAGGCCTCATCGAATTTCGTACCCTGAGGACCCCTCTTGATATAGATAGTGCAGGGTAAAAAATAACAGAAAAAATATCAAAGCTATAAAGAAAAACATCGTCAATACTTATCATTAGAATGCACCCATGTGAGCAGTTATAAAAGACAGGACCCTTTAGTGATTTACATTTTGAAAGTATCGTATGCTGTGATCTGAATCAAAATTTCCAGGCAAGGGTCTAGCCTGCTGATTGCAAAATGAAAATAATCGAGCTGCTTTTCCAAATATGTCGCAGTTTGAATTAGATTAAAACGCATAGATTCACTCGAAAAAATGACCATGATTCAAAATTTTCTCGGTGGCTCCAAACCCAAGGTAGTCTTGAGGGGGGGGGGTCTTCTCAGCCAGATCTGCTGGCGGGCCCGTAAATCCTGGTTCCGCCCCTGTCAGTGACATTGATGCTAAAATTCCAAGGAAAAATATTTTACTTCAAAGCCATCTGTTTATTATTTAAAATGCCACACGACGATTTGGATAGTCTAAACTGCATTTCACGTCGAGAAGGAGAGTGAATTTGCATCTTCCTCGGGGACCCACTGCTGCTAGACACGAGCCAAGGGTTTCAAAACTCACAATTGCCATGTCTTGAGTCGGACAAAAGGCTCTAAAATCAGTTTTGAAACTCTTGACTCGTGTCTAGCAGTGGGTTCTCGGGGAAGATGCAAATCCAATCTCCATCTCGACGTGAAATGGAGTGCCTACCACAGGCTAATCGCACGGGTCGAGCCAAGAATGCACGTCACACGTTGGCGTGCAATTAGTATGTGAGAGACGACGCCGAGTGGCGACCCTACGTCCTTGTTCTCATGCAAGTCGACACATTCCTGTGACTGCGACAAATACCTTTAACCTTACTTTTGTAGGCAACGCAGTGATTTGAACTTGATAAGTGTTGAGCGAAATATGTGAAAACGTATCTCATTGAGCTGTGAATTCGGGCCGCTTCCCTCACCTCGTACGGGATACACTTTCCAGGCCACACCTTTGGTCGGATCGCGACGAAATCTATATTTTCGGAATCTTCACACTTCCGGCAACAAATTGTACCATTTTCATTTCGAAAGATTCACTCGTCAATTACTTACAAGCGTTTTAAGACAACCCTGTTTTGCCGGTACATTGAAAGATGTCAATTCCAGCTAAGAATTTGCCTCTTACCGTATACACTTTCCAGGCCACACCCGTTATCTGATCGCAACGAAAAAAATTTCTACGGAATCCTCACACTTTTGACAACCAATTGAATATTTCAGAACCTCGAAATATCTCTTGGAACTCCAAAAAATGTTAAATTCAATTTACCTCAACAACCATCAATGAACGGCCTTAACTTTCCTTTTGCACGCGACGCGGTGCTTTGAACTTGATAAGTATTGAGTGAAAAATGTGAAAAAGTCACGAAAATAAAATATAAAACATTTAAAAGTGATGTTTATTGTGTCACTCCCGAATCATTTCCGAATGACCTCTTGCAACGTACTTGCATTGGCCAATTGTGGCTAATTTTGGCCAATTTTGACTGCACATTTTACGACATATGCCGGAATCACCTTCAACTGCAAAATCCAGAGTTCCGTAGAAATTAAACATTTTAACTTGACGAAGTTTCGTGAAACGTGACGCAAAATAAGTTACAATAAAAGTAAATTTCATTAAATTTTACAGCACCATATTCGTCAACTAATTTTAGATAATATATATTGATTATTATAATACATAATTATATGTAATAATATATACAAATATATATTAATAATGATAAGTTACAAAGTTTAGATGTAGATGTATTTAGATACACGGTTTAGATATATTGGATGTCAGATTTTGGACTCTATACGCAATAGATACGCAAATTATAGAAACATAAGTTCTCAAAGAAAAAAATTTTAAAGTGGGCCAAACCACTTGGAATATACAAATAACTACCAACTGTTTTTTACAGACAAACTTTCAGTGACAGTCCAAAACAAAATAGCTAGTGCGCTAGGCAATTTATAAAGCTTTCAAATAAAGTAAGAATCAATTTTGTGTAATGATTACTGATAAGCTTTGCTGAAATTTAGAAAAACCTTAAAACGTTTTAAAATAAATTTTTTGCAATTTTTTTGATTTTGCAACAAATCTAATAATAAACATAAATGACATTAATTGATAGCTTTATAAATGATCTAGCGCACCAGCTGTTTTGTTTTGGGCTGTCACAGATAGATGTCAGTAAGCAAATATTTTGTAGATATTCGTAGTCCAAGGGTTCCCCCACATAATTTGTATCCACTATAATACCAGGCATATACTTTGCTCTATATAATAACTCGCCCGCGAAGGATATCTCAATCTCGGTCCATCTTATATACAAATTAACCAGATTACTTGTAGCCAAAAGCTATAAAGAGATAATTATACTAAATTATACGAGCCTCATTATAATTAAGCAGATGTCAAATGAACCTTCAAATAACTCTGACCCTCGATTCAATAACAGCCGCCAAAGAATTGGCGTATTGAAAATTGAAATATTCAAAATGATAAACAAAGAAGGAACTTCTCAAATAAACCAGAGCAGCTACCATGTTATTAAACAATTTAAATCTTTAACCTTGACTTTGGCTTTAATGTAATGTGTAAAAACACTGATTTGGTTTTGTAGTTAACCCTAGATATAGTAAAGGTATTTTACTATATAATTTATCTCAGTACACATATGCATTCACTCATTCATTAAGTATATTTACAAGGAAATTGACTAGTTGATTAATAACCGCATCTGCAATCCACGTCAAGAATGAGAGTGGATTTGCATCTTCCTCGAGGACCCACTGCTGCTAGACACGAGCCAAGAGTTTCAAAACTGATTATATAGCCTTTGTGTATGTCATGCTCAAGACATGGCTTGTGAGTTTTGAAACTCGTATAGCTAGCGGGTCCTCGAGGAAGATGCAAATCCACTCTCCTTCTCAACGTGAAATGGAGTCTAAATTTATTATGTAAAAAAACGAACAACAATTTCACCAAATAAACAATCAATTTAACCAAGCCAAACAAATTTAACACAACACTAAATTGAAATACGCATATTAGCTTTTACCTATACATAAAAGGATTTCGCCTAAAATCAATCGCTAAATCGACGCAATTGACATCCACAGCCTGGACCCGCCTTTCAGTTCTTCAGCAGCATCCTGTTCCAACAACGCTCTACCGCGTGGACCACACAGCCTCGCCATACAGTTCGTCCCAGGTTGTTTTGTCACCCGCACACCGGTGTTATACAATGTTATTACTACTAGGGCGAACGCAATTTGTGTTGCGTTGAAGATGAGCGTAGCGGTTTATATATAGCGCATAAAAAGATTAGGCAAAAAGCATATGAAAATCATGGAGCAGCAAGCCGGACCATTGCTTTCTCCAAAATACTGATCACTTGAAATTGTAAACCATTCTGACCTTTCTTTGTTTCTGTCCGAGCTGTCGGGTAGCGGAAATATGCTCATTTTGAGGTCATTAAGCAATGTGTGTGTAAATACATAATTGTAACTCATGCCCAAGGGTTTTTGATAGGCTGGGGATAAAAATGTACAACCGAATCGGGATACGAACCCGGGACGTCACGATTGCCGGTCATGTGCTCTACCATCTGAGCTATCCGGGCACACATCCCACTGCTGCTAGACACGAGCTAAGAGTACCAAAACTGCCAACATAGCCTTTTGTCCGGCTCAAGACATGGCTTGTTGGTTATAAAACTCTTGGCTCGTGTCTTAGCAGCAGTGGGTCCTCGAGGAAGATGCAAATCCACTCTGCTTCTCGACGTGAAATTGAGTTTAAGAGGTGCGAATATGAGCGCTTAATGGAGTAGATCACATGTGGCGTATCCACAATCAGCCAACGCCGGCCGACGTCATTAGCGCATGCGTCGCACGCACGTGGATAAAAATACTTTCAAATCTAGTGCGAGTTTTCAAACCTTGCGTCACAGTGTTGTGGTCATTTTCAAATGTCGGCTATGACGAGACCAAGAAAATCAACAATGCACAAAATTTGTTTTAAAGCATGTTTCAACGCAATCGTTATCATATATACTACCTACTTGTGTAAAATGTACTCGTTCATGTTACAAAAGTTATCAAATTCACACACATACACATTTCGGAGTATACCTTTACTTCCTAGATATAGATAACAGATAGCTTGGTAGTATTAAGCTAGACATTTTATAATAATTGATACCTAAACTCCAATTCACGTCAAGAAGGAAAGTGGATTTGCATCTTCCTCGGGGACCCACTGCTGCTGGACACGAGCCAAGAGTTTCAAAACTCACAAGCCATGTCTTGAACCGGGCAAAAGGCTCTGTGGACAGTTTTTAAACTCTTGGCTCGTGTCTAGCAGCAGATGGGTCCTCGAGGAAGATGCAAATCCAGTCTCATTCTCAACGTGAAATGGAGTTACGTATACGCGAGAATGATGCAAAATCGTACATGAGCCCTGTATTTGTAATTTACCTGCGTTTCTGTTTCTCGCGCGTCCGCCTTCTTCTAATAGCGGTGACTGTCTCCTCGCCAAAACTCCGCATACAAACACCAAAAGCACAATCCCAAATGGCGCAAATCTCGCCATCATTGATGATAATGTCGTCGTTCGACAACAACAAAAACGCACACACAAACACACAAAAACAAAATCTGTCGTGTGGAATAATCTACTTGGCAGTGGCCAGAGGCAGCAAATTCAAATCAAAACCACTCATGTCTGTTTTTTTCACACAGCTCAGTACGCATTTGTCAACGAGAGCGTCAAAAAAAAAACAGCTCACACAGCACTTCGCACATAGCCTTCAGTAGGCCGTGAACGAAAATAAACACGCTGGCCGGAGCTTTATTCACACGCAACAGCAATATCGGAACGAAATAATAAACATTGAACATCCAATATTTGAATTTTCCGTTTTTTTTTCACGTCAAACGCAACGTATTTTCCCAATTTTTTTCTGCACTTTTAAAATATAACCTGTCGATAAATAAACAACATCGATAACACCGACGGCACCAGCCACTAATGCTTATATAACTCGCGAGAAACTGATAACGACGACGAAATCATCTTATCCAATACCAAGATAACCGCCCGAAACGCAACCGGCACGAGAGAAACGGGGGGGGCGGGGGGGGGGGAGAAAAAAAAAGGTGTGCGCTTCCTACGTTCCCAGTCACACCAAGCTCGACGCTCGCGCCCGACAAAACGCGCAGCAAAATTCGAGCGCACAAACGCGCCTCTGTGAAACCGCACACCGCACACCGAAACGACAGGTTAACCGGTGCGCGTACAGAATTCAAATTCAAATCGAGCTCCGAAAACTAACAGCGCACAGACGGGCGAGATACGACTGCGACGGTGAGACACGCGAACGGCGACCGTCACTCGACGAATGCTAGTACGCGACTGAAACCGAAGTCGGTGGCAGCGCGGTAGAGAGCTATAGTGCCGACCGCCGGCGAGCGCCAGTGCACGGGATATGGCGACGACGACGACGACGACGACGACGACGACGACGATTGGAGGTTGGCGCCGGCGGTCTTGCCGATCTAGAGCAATTGCGACGTGCAGTTGCTGTGTGTACGCGCGCCAGTTTGGGGGACGACGGCGATGTATTCGAGGAGTTGCGACCGGGATATACCTGGATAATTAATTTGAGTTTGTAACTTTTTGGGGATCTCATATATCAAATTATAGAGTTACCATCATCATAGCGTTACCATAACATAGAGTTTGCTTGTTTATTGGTGCCCTTTGGCAAAAATCCGCAAAACACTATTTTTGTTTGAGCTAGTCAGCTAAAGATAATATAATAAAGATAATATAATAAACATAAAAATAAAATAATTATGAATAACAATAATAGAGGGTACGACTTTATAGGTCTGAGAATTGACATGGGAATCCCCGTGCAATTTAATCTGGGTTTACAGCTGGCAATGTCAGTGACACGATGTCATCAACAAATTGGCTCTGCCATCAATCAGAGACTCTGGACGTGCATGACGTCATGTTCGCGACTCTGACGTGGAGTCTCTGATTGGTGGCAGAGCCAATGTTGATGACATCGTGTCACTGACATTGCCAGCTGTAAACTCAGCTTTCTGGATACGAATACGACGGTGTTTTATTCGATATCTTGTCTAAACTTGATGTAACCTTGAGAACTTTCATAAATACATAGAATTTGAGTGTGAGTGTTCTTATATTTTCTAATTATTCTGGTTTATATTGAACTATAAATAAAATATAGTGGAATAAAAACTGACAATTAAATAGACATATATCCACAGGGTCACTTGTAAACAATATAAAAAAACTTTTTATTTTTGCCAGTATAGTTAGGTAATCATTTCAACTCAACTGAAGGCGGTAAAACTATAAATGTTGATATTGTTTTACCATATTCAGTTAAAACGACAGCTGCCAGTTTCAATACAACATAATAAAAGTATCCGACTGGCCGTGACCTTGTAGATAAAAAGCTAACTTAACATTTAACTGCACAGTATAATTATTCTAAAACATACCCAAAAAGGGAAAGTAATAATCGAGCACCTGCAATACATGTTAGCTCACTGGTGGACAGTAGACTTGCATTCGTTTTTGAATGGGAATTAACATTGAGGTTGACCACCAGTGAGTGTATAACCGGCTGCTGTTGCAGGTGCTCTATAAGCATTCATCTCAGAGACCCAAAAATTCCAAATTGACAAGACGAAACATTTTGAAAACTTACACCCCTCCTGCGCTGAGCACGACGAACCCGCTTTAGAACTAGTTTTTTTAACTTTTGGCTTATATGAAGTGAAAAAGAATAGGACGCATTTAGGACCAATTTGGCCGTTCATTGATGTGTTGAGGTAAATTGAATTTAAAATATTTTGGATTTCCAGGACATATTTCGTGGTTCTGCGATATTCAATTGGTTGTCCAAAGTGTGAGGATTCCGTACATATTTGTTTCGTGGCGATCGGATAACGGGTGTGGCCTGGAAAGTGTATACGGTAAGAGGTAAATTCTTAGCTGGAATTGACATCTTTCAATGTACCGGCAAAACGGGGTTGTTTTAAAACGCTTGTAAGTAATTGACCGGTGAATTTTTCGAAATGAAAATGGTACAATTGGTTGCCAGAAGTGTGAAGATTCCGAAAATATAGATTTCATCGCGATCCGACGAAAGGTGTGGCCTGGAAAGTGTATCCCGTACGAGGTACAGGAAGAAGCCTGAGTTCACAGCTCAATGAACAGACTAAAACATCGAGTAGACCGTGTACGGGAGTGTACACTTGCTCCATCACTGTTGATGCAATGTCCGCCGGATGGTAAACCCCCAGCCGGGCTGTCCCGTCGACGAACCTTCCGCCCTGATTGGCCGGGAAGCACGTCCCATTAAGATGGGGACAAACCCCTTCGCCTATACGAATATTCACAATATATTTGTTTACAGACAAACCATCAGTGACAGCCCAAAACAAAATAGCAAGTGCACTAGGCAATTATTCAAATAAAATATGAGTAATTTTTGTGTACTCATAAGACTGGTTGAAAATTCCGAAAAACTGAAAAAAATTATTTTTAAAAAGTTTTTAAGGGTTTCTAAATTTTCAGCAAGACTAAACAGAACAAAATTTAATTCTTACATTATTTGAAAGCCTTATATAAATTGCCTGGTGCACTAGCTATTTAGTTTTGGGCTGTCACTGATAGCTTGTAAAATAATATTTTGTGAAAATTTGTAACCCACACCTAAACGGACTTGGGTAACAGGGTTACCGGTAAATCAACATATTACAATGGATTATAGGTACACACCCCATAATTAACAACTCCTCCACATTTTCTGTCGCTTTATTTTTATTATTTAGATACTTTCGACATGTACTATACATAGTACCCAAGTTCGATCCTGGTGGCCGGCTATCCTGGTAGTGAGAGCGCCATGTCTGCCTTGCATTCGGGAGGTCCCAGGTTCGAACCTGGTGCCCGGCTATCCTGGTAGTGAGAGCGCCATGTAGCTGCCTTGCATTCGGGAGGTCCCAGGTTCGATCCTGGTGGCCGGCTATCCTGGTAGTGAGAGCGCCATGTCTTCCTTGCATTCGGGAGGTCCCAGGTTCGATCCTGGTGGCCGGCTATCCTGGTAGTGAGAGCGCCATGTAGCTGCCTTGCATTCGGGAGGTCCCAGGTTCGATCCTGGTGGCCGGCTATCCTGGTAGTGAGAGCGCCATGTCTGCCTTGCATTAGGGAGGTCCCAGGTTCGATCCTGGTGGCCGGCTATCCCATGGTGTATTTAGTGGATAGCGCCATGTCTGCCTTGCATTCGGGAGGTGCCAGGTTCGATCCTGGTGGCCGGCTATCCTGGTAGTGAGAGCGCCATGTCTGCCTTGCATTAGGGAGGTCCCAGGTTCGATCCTGGTGGCCGGCTATCCCATGGTGTATTTAGTGGATAGCGCCATGTCTGCCTTGCATTCGGGAGGTGCCAGGTTCGATCCTGGTGATCGAACCCAGGTTCGATCGTGGTATTCACAATATATTTGTTTACAGAAAAACTATCAGTGGCAGCTCTAAACAAAATAGCTAGTGCACGAGGCAATTTTTAAATGTCCTTTTTAGGACCGAAAGTCACTCGAACCAGAGCATCACCGCACTACACTACACCATCTTATCACGGCTCTGTAACACTTCATAGTTGACAATGTTTAAAATATTCTACCAATGGCGCAAAACACTGAAACTATTTTGGGTATAAGTGTTTTTAAGGTCTATTATGCCAGGGCAATGCACTGAACCAAAAATATTTGACGAATTTCCCAATTTGGCGGACCTGATATTATTGGTATTATTCAAAATAATCTCCCAACGGCACAAAACACTGATAATATCTTGGGTAAGAGTGTTTTTATTGTCTATTATGCCAGGGCAAGGCATTGGACTAAAAATACATGACGAATGTCCCAATTCGGCGGACCTGATATCATTGACATATAAAGAGTAATTAGTTGATAACGCATACACTTTATCAGGTTCGCCAAATTGGCAAATTTGGCAGATATTTTTGGTCTGCATGCATCATAGACCAGAAAACCACTTCTATTCGAAAGGTTTTCAGTGTTTTGAGCCGATGGTAGAACATTTTGAAATGTGTCAACAATATCAATTAAACTCCCCCATCAATTAAAACCCAGCTAACAACAGCTGTCAACCCAAAACACGCGCTTGACGCAGCGCCGGCTATTGGTGTGGTTGTTGGTGATTATTTCATGAAGCTTTATTTTAACTTTCTATTGGTATTTCGTGGTTATAAATCACACAATTTGTTGCTAAAAGTGTGATACCCCGTTCACACTGGGGAAGTTAATCACTGTTAGCGGCTTAACTATGATCAAGAGGCCAGTGTGAACGGAACGCTGTTAGCGTTAACTCGGATTTGGCGTTAACAACGTTTCCAGAACGTGATTAAGAGCTAACTCAGTTAGTTTGCTCACCGCCCACCAGAACTGCGCTGCAGGAACGTTTTGTAGGATTGGGGAAGGCTGTGCAGTGTTGATTTTGTTTTTTTAAATGGCGTCAACGAGGGATATTGTGTGCGAAGCAAAAGATGGGAAAAGAAAGGGCAATTGACGGACCACGAGGTGTTATTATTGATTCACGTGTGGGAGTCGCACGTGAACAGGCTCCAGGCCAACAAAAGAAACGGCCCGATTTATAAAGATATGGAGCTCGAATTATAAATCAAAGTAAATACAAATTATGCATTAGATCAAGACGCCTTTTACTTCTCCTACGCTTCAAAATGTACTGGCTAATCAGCAGTAACAAAACTCGCAGCACATCTTCATTTTCCATGATTGAAACGGTCGAAATCGGAGTTTTAGAAGGTTATGTATATGGACGTACAGATTTGGAAAACGATGGCCGCTACGGCGTTAACCCCGTTTCAGTGTGAACGCTCAATTCAAACTCGAACACAGTTAGCCCACAATGCACTGCGCATAGTTGATCATAGTTAAACCTAACAGTGATTAACTTCCCCAGTGTGAACGGGGTATAAGGATTCCGTAGACCCTGGTTTCGTCGCAATCGGACAAACGGTGTGGCCACAAGTTGGTATCCAGTAGAAGGTGAATTCTGCGCGGGAAGCTGCCCAAGGATACGCTCAATATTTCGACGTAAAAGGGTTGTTTTACAACGCTTGAAAATACTAGATGAGTGAATATTTTCGAGATTTGCAATCACACAAATTGTTGCCAAAAGTGCGAGGATTCCGTATACATGGGTTTCGTTACGATCCGACAAAAGGTGTGGCCACAAGTTAGTATCCAGTAGGAGGTAAATTCTGCGCGGGAAGCGGCCCGAGGATACGCTCAATAATACGACGTAACAGGGTTGTTTTACAACGCTTGAAAATACTAGATGAGTGAATATTTTCGAGATTTGCAATCACAAAATTTGTTGCCAAAAGTGCGAGGATTCCGTAAACATGGGTTGCGTTACGATCGTACAAAAGGTGTGGCCACAAGTAGGTATCCAGTAGGAGGTAAAATTTGAGCGGCAAGTGGCCCGAGTAAGCACTCACTCCAATAGTCCAAGCGCGAACCTGACGCATTCAAACACGTCCAGTCACGGCACAAGCGATACTCCACCACGCCCCGTGTTGCGCGCGCTAAACAAGTTCGTTAAATTTTCAAACATGACGTCTTGTCGACGCGGTTGTCATTAATCAAAAGGTGGCCGCCGCTGAGCGAAAAACAGTGGTTTACAATCCGTCAGGTTGCCACCCTCGTTGACTAACGGCAAACATGAATGGGGTTCGTTCCTGGGGATCGCGAGATCTCCTTGTCCGAGCTTGTTTCACGGTCACGTTTTCGACACTAGGTGATCCGACAAAGCCAAGCAGTCTGCGAGACTGTCAATGGAATTCCTTGGCTAACACCCCCCCCCCTTACCCAAACAACCTGCATTCCAACGACGACCATCCCTTAGCTGTCCGGCAACAATCTCATTGACGGGATCCAACTAACTAGATAGCGCGCAAACAAGTTGTCGATTTCCGAACACCTAAACTCCATTTCATGTTGAGAAAGAGGATGATTTAGCATTTACCTCGATGACCCACTGCTGCTTGACACGAGTTAAGAGTTTCAAAACTGCCCACTATGGTATTTTTTATTGTACTCGAGGACGATGCTAATCCACTTTAATTCTTAACATGAAATGGAAATATAGAGGTGGGAAACAACTAACCAATTTCCGAACACCGCTCTTCTTCTAAACGTTACAGCAGGAGAGCCTCTTTTAGAGTGAAACACCGATCTCCTTCTAAACGTTACAGCAGGAGAGCCTCTTTTAGAGTGAAACACCGATCTCCTTCTAAACGTAAAAGCAGGGGAGCCTCTTTGAGATTGAAACACCGCTTTCCTACTAAAAGTTACAGCAGGGGAGCCTCTTTGAGAGTGAAATACCACTCTCCTTCTAAAAGTTACAGCAGGGGAGCCTCTTTTAGAGTGAAACACCGCTCTCCTTCTAAACGTTACAGCAGGAGAGCCTCTTTTAGAGTGAAACACCGATCTCCTTCTAAACGTAACAGCAGGGGAGCCTCTTTGAGAGTGAAACACCGCTCTCCTACTAAAAGTTACAGCAGGGGAGCCTCTTTGAGAGTGAAACACCGATCTCCTTCTAAACGTAACAGCAGGGGAGCCTCTTTGAGAGTGAAACACCGCTCCCCTTCTAAACGTAACAGCAGGGGAGCCTCTTTGAGAGTGAAACACCGCTCCCCTTCTAAACGTAACAGCAAGGGAGCCTCTTTGAGAGTGAAACACTCTCTTCGCTCCACGCAAAGGAGCGGACACTCGCCGTCGCCTCTGTGCTGGACATTCCGTGACAGGGTGCTTGTTTCGCTCCCCGCAAAGGAGCGGACACTTGCCGTCGCCTCTGTGCTGGACATTCCGTGACTGGGCGTGCTTGTTTCGCTCCCCGCAAAGGAGCGGACACTCGCCGTCGCCTCTGTGCTGGACATTCCGTGACAGGGTGCTTGTTTCGCTCCCCGCAAAGGAGTGGACACTCGCCGTCGCCTCTGTGCTGGACATTCCGTGACAGGGTGCTTGTTTCGCTCCCCGCAAAGGAGCGGCCACTCGCCGTCGCCTCTGTGCCGGACATTCCGAGACGGGGCAGTGCCTGCTGTTTTCAATTCCCACGGAGTTAATGAGTCCTAGTTCCTCGCAGTTCCTTGAACCTGGATTCTATAAATACTCGTCTCCCTCAGGACGTCGCCTTCCGCCTTCGCGCGAACCCAACGCCGAAACGCTGCAGGAGTGAATTCGTTAGCTAAAACAGCTGGTTTACTATAACTAACTACTCTAAATTTCAACCAAGAAGAAGATATGATTCGATTTTGATCCGTTCGTGGTAATATAACTTTGGGAACTGTTCATTAATGAATTTTGATTTTTTGGTTTGAGATTTGACACAGCGTTGAACGTAAATACACTTTAGTTTAGGTATCTTTGTATCTTTCCTTAAAGTCTGAGTATTCAAATGCAATTCATACTATTTCAAGCTAAGGGTGTACAGCTAACTAAAGTGAAACTAATCGTTAACATTTTATATAATTTTTGTATTTAATTTTGTATATAATTTTTGTAATTTTTTTTTTGTTAATCTCAGATTAACATACTGTTAATCTGTTGAACATTTTTATACAGACTAAATCTAAAAATCTAAAAATAAAAATCTAGAATGAATTTTACGCAGTTGTTTATGACAAGAGCTCATTAACGGGATGAAATGAATTTGGCGAATGGAATATTGATATTATAAGAAAGTTGGCAAATTGCTGTCATAAGTCAACCCCTTATTTTTAAGTGGCCTTATTTCAAATACATATTAAATTGGGTCACAATCGTCTAAATTTAGAAGCGTTCAGAATTTTCAAGAAGGTAATGATCTCACTTAATGCTATACATGGTTTTCATATGCCTTTTGCCTTCACCATTCTAATTCTGGTCGCAGTTGATCCGCAGTATAAACCGTTACGCTCATCTTCAACGCAACACAAATTGCGTTCGCGAAGCTCTAGTATGGTAATATAGTTGCCAAATTGCCTATTTGAAATAACTATTATAAGTCAACCCTTTATTTGAAAGCGACTTTATTGAAAGTAAATATTGAATTGGGTCGGTTCCCCGGGGATTCACTATTCACTGAACGAGCCGACTCTCAGTTCGTGTTCCAAGAAATGGCAGATAAAATCTATCTCGACTGAATTAGTGTTATGTTGACATCGTTATCGCCTTGACGATCGACAAGTTTAGCGTTATCTCCTCAGATTTCTAATTACAAACAACGACAACTCGAACATAAAATCGTAAACACAGTGGATGCAGCCGCACTAAACTCCATATCACGCCAATAAGGAGAATGGATTCGCATCTTCCTCGAGGTCCTACAACCAACACGAGCCAAGAGTTTCAAAACTCACAAGCCATGTCTTGAGTCGGACAAAAGGCTCTGTGGGCAGTTTTGAAACTCTAAGCTCGTGTCTAGCAGCAGTGGGTCCTTGAGAAAGATGCAAATCCACTCTCCTTCTCGACGTGAAATGTAGTTTAGGACCCGGCATCATTCAGCTACGCCACTGGATCCGTGCACCCGTCAGTACAGTCAGACAGTATGTGAAAGTTACAGCGCGCTAGGACCAAAGCACGACCAATTATATCCCTGTAATCGTCGAGTCTTTTATTAATGTAGCGCAATGAAATAGATTAATTTACGCTCGATTGACCACAGAATCGTTACTATCGGAGAGTAATACTGGTATACCGGGGTATTAACCAACTATACGCAGCCAGGTATACCGGGGTATTAACCATCTATACGCAGCCAGGTATACCGGGGTATTAACCAACTATACGCAGCCAGGTATACTGAGGTATTAACCAACAATACGCAGCCAGGTATACTGAGGTATTAACCAACTATATGCAGCCAGGTATACTGGGGTATACGTAAGTAGGTATAAGACACTATTATAAAGCTGCGTTTACACGGTTCAATGCTTCGTTCAATGCATTGAATTCAATGCATTGAACGAAACATTGAATGCTCTTGAAAAGCCGTTTTCACGACGTTTTGAATTCATTGAAAATGGTGGCACAGCCGTCCAAAAGCGTTGTTTCTAGAAGGCAGTGACATACCCTTCCTTCTCTTCAAAGGAAAATTGAACGATATTTAGAACAAGTCCTAAATGAGAAAACCTTGAATTCAACCTTGAATTCAAGCTTTCATTCGATGATTAATTGAATTCAATTGTTGTTTAGACTGTTCAATGCATGGAATTCAATGTTGAGTTCAATGTATTGAACGAAACACAGCTTCATGCTATTAGCACTGTTCGTGGTGAGTGTAGGCGTGATGTTATAATAAAGATGCGGATACCGATACTCGAGATAGTTTCTCAACTTTCTTTGTGATTTTTATTGACAGTTAAAAAAATATAACAATCGACAATATCGATGTAAAATCTTAAATGTTAAGAAAGTGAATGTTGAAATGGTCAGTACTTCTGTCTAATTTCAATGGTCAGTACTTCGGCAAGCCCCAAAATTAGGGAGGGGGGGGGGGCCTGGACTTGTAATACCTCGTTCACACTACACGAGTTGATCGTGATCAAGTCCTCAACTCGATCAAATATGGCGTTGATTGGGTTTCAAAAATCAGTTGGTGTTCACACACTTGTATCCTTACTTGATCATGATCTAGTCATTCGGACAAAGTCGGAATATGCTCGGGATACGAACACAACCGGAAATCGTGACGAATCTAACCTCACTTTATCACCGAGCTCATAGCACACGGAAGACGCTCCCAGGTTAATGTTGCAACGTTTCCGGTGGCAGATTTCGAAATAATCACGAACTCTTCCGAGCGTTCACGACGATTGCCGAATGATTTTATCACGATTAAATTATTCAACTGAGTTGTGGAAACCCAATCAACGCCATCTTTGATGGCGTAGAGAGTTGATCTTGATCGAGTCTGTAGTGTGAACGAGGCATAAGTTGACAAGAGAGCTAAAAAATCAATTAACACTTATTAAAATTGTATGTGTATGTAAATTGTAATGTGTATGTGTTTCAATTGACAGATGTTCATAAATTATATTGTCAAACGTGTATGTATATTGACGTATCGACAATATACAAGAATTTACAGAATATTACAAGTAATACAAATACACAATACAGAATGGCAAGTATTTGCCACCTAATAAAACACCTAATACCTAATAAACACCTAATAACACCTAATAAATGGTTACTCTGTCAGTTTATTTTCATTTCATGTGTATTGTGCTAAAGATGTGCCTAGCAAGATTTGGTTCGTCTGCAACTCTATCAGGACAGATGCATCAACCAGCAAGCGATGAATGGAAGCTGGATACGAACCTGGGACATTGTCGGTCAGGTGCTCAACCATTGATATGTATTTTTCTTGTTTTGAATTATGTGTTTTAGATGAGCGTAGCAAGCGAAGCGAGCGAATTGCGAAATCTTCGATTTTAATACTGTTAAAAAAAGCACTTATGTGTGTTTGCGCGCGCTCTACAGACCAAACGCCTGCTTCGATTGCGATACAATTTTCAGGGTGTCTACTTTTGTTCTCAACTTAGACCCCTTGCGATTTTCAAGAAACTCCTCCAAGTCCCTCCCCTTTAAATCAGAAAAAGGGCAATATTCGAAATTGGGAAAATTTTGAAAAAATATATCTAAAAGTGCGTATTTTTCAAAACTTTCCCGAAAATGTATTGTGACTTTGTGTATGACATTTGTGTGTGTACAGCCCGCAACGCTCATCTTCAACGCAACACAAGTTGCGTTCGCGAAGCCCTAGTTTAACACAAACGTCCATGTTCCTTCCATTCATTGGAGCAATTTCAATCTGTAACAATGTAATCATGAAAATATTGGCTGGAAAAATACCGATCCCTGGAAAGTGGCAAGTTCAAATTAATTCTAGTGTATATTAAAATTGCACCGGCTAAAACTGTCTTAACGACCGTTTAAGCGAACTTTGGTGATATACGCCCAGTCAGAGGCTTAATAACTGAACCATAACTGCGTATGGAAGGGAGGCGAAGCTGGAAAAATGTGCACCCAGACCGGGATACGAACCCGGGACCTCCTGCTTGCCGGGCAGGTGCTCGGCGTCCTGGGGCCGTTTACCCGTCCCATGTACGGGTCGCTCGGCCTCTCGTCTCCCCGGAGATCCCCCTTGTCCCACCCGGCGAAGCAGGGAGAATGTGTGTCCGAATAGCTCAGTTGGTAGAGCACCTGCCCGGCAAGCAGGAAGTCCCGGGCTCGTATCCCGGCTCGGGTGCACATTTTTCCAGCTTCGCCTCCCTTCCATCAATTGCATACTGGTTACTGCTTAAACCAGTAACAATTTCCTCTCATAACTGCGTATGTTTCCTTTTTATAACATCATCTACGGACTGGAAGGCGGCATGCAGATTAGGAGGCTGTTGTCGCTCGCCGGTTGCCTAGCGACGCAGTCCGTGCCGACGCTCCCGGTCCACTTCGTCGGCGCAGTGCCCTTGTAAGGCAGCTCCGGCAGCCGGTGCCCTTATTTGATGCAAGCGAGGGCTTTCGTACGCGAGGGAGTGTCCAACTGACGTGCGGAAGAGACGCCATGACAGGCGCGAACGCGCGAAATACAAATCTGAGTCAAATGACGTTGTCAACGTCAGTCGAGCCATCACTCATGGTGAAGTAACTAGTACATTTTGCGAAACGTCGGGAATCAGTGAGACTTTATTTAGCATTCAAAACCCAGTTTGAAATAGTTGTGTTAGAAAACCAGTGCTAAAGACAGGAAACGCAGGCATGAGTCTTGGGAATCAGTGAGACTTTATTTAGCATTCAAAACCCAGTTTGAAATAGTTGTGTTAGAAAACCAGTGCTAAAGACAGGAAACGCAGGCATGAGTCTTGGGAATCAGTGAGACTTTATTTAGCATTCAAACCCAGTGTTGAGATGGTTGTTTTTGAAAACCAGTGCTAAAGACAGGACAAACAGACATGAGTCTTGGGAATCAGTGAGACTTTGTTTAGCATTCAAAACCCAGTGTTGAAATGGTTGTGTGTGAAAACCAGTGCCAAATGACAGGACAAGCAGACATGAGTCTTAAGGCCGGTGTTAGAATAGTTTTCAACTATGAGCTAAGCGTTTATATTTTAACAAATACATCAATTATAGCGAACAAGTTGTGAGTTGGCCACTCTTCGTCAACCGAAACTCTCTGATCGCACGAATCCCGCCGAAAGGTCGGCGATCTCGCCCGAATCGGACAGCCGATGTGTCACACGAACGTCATCGTCATCAGTGTGTGTGTGTGTGTGTGTGTGTGTGTGTGTGTGTGTGTGTGTGTGTGTGTGTGTGTGTGTGTGTGTGTGTGTGTGTTTGTGTGTGTGTGTGTGTGTGTGTGTGTGTGTGTGTGTGTGCAGATCTGATTTCGAATCGCTTTGAGCGTCCGACACGACCCGAAAATACACGAACACGACAGAACAACATCGCCAAAGGCCGATATTTGACGCATGCTCTGTGTTGTGTGATTTGGCGGGTACAAAGTTTTCGAACCTCTCGATAGCCTTATATGCGTGTCGTACCAGTGGCGTACATCAGGACCCCTATTCTATCACTTTTTCCAAGTGAGATGACAATAAACTAGGGCTTCGCGAACGCAATTTGTGTTGCGTTGAAGATGAGCGTAGGTAGCGGTTTGTGTATAGCGGATTAAAAGGTGCAGGCTGCAGTCACAAGAAAACCATGGAGCACCAAACCTGACCATTGCCTTCTCGAAAATTATAATCACTTGAAAATGTATACGGATTCTGACGTTCCTTTGTTTCTCTTCGAGGTCAACGAAGCTGGTAACCATGGAAACGAAGGAAACCGGACTCGTATTGAATCAGCCGTCAAATCACGAAAAAAAACCCACAAAAATGCTAATAAAAACCAATTGGAAAAACCTACCGAACTAAGATTTGCAGGCATGATAAATATGTATAAGGTCAACATGTTTAGAAGTTTTGGTGAAGTTATGTTCAGAACTTTGAAAGCTACAGGGGTTCAAAATTCTGAAAAAATCGAAAAATTTCGTAAAAATTGATTTATACAAAATTTACTGAACCGATCTTTTTCAAAAACGCAGGGGGTCTAAGTTGAGAACAGAGGTAGATACTCAGAAATTTTCATCCATGTCGGTTCAGGCGTTTGGTCTGTAGAGCGCGCACAAACACAAAAAAAAATAAATAAAAATACACAAGTGACTTTTTTCTGGGGTAAGTGAAATTGAAGATTTCGCTCCGCTCGCTTCGCTCGCTACGCTCATCAATGAGAGTGACGACTCCAAGGTCGCCTGTTTCTTCATATGGAACAAAATTTGAGGTTCTCACTCTCATTTAATTTCATCTCACATTTGAATAGTTACATAATAGGGGTCCAGGGTTTACAGCTGGCACTATCAGTGACACGATGTCATCAACATTGGCTCTGCCACCAATCAGAGACTCCGTGGCAGAGTCGCGAACATGACGTCATGCACATCCATAGTCTCTGATTGGTGGCAGAGCCAATCTTGATAGCATCGTGTCACTGACATTGCTTGTCACCTATATGCCGAAATGCCAGCGTATTTCATTGAAATACAGGTGGGTATTTACGCCTTTTACCCCAAATTCCACCACTGGTTGTGGGTGCAAAGTGTGCGAGTCCCGATGACGATAGCCAGCGCGCCAAGCGGACGGAAGACAAGTCGTGCCAGCGTCGTAAAACAATGCGTGAGTCCTGGTCGTTCATGTCGGCCGTGTCTGGGGCTAGGTGTGACCAGTGACGCAGGCACTCGGCGTATGCTCACCTTTTATTTTCGAAATTATAGCGTATATACTCACATTTATTATAAAGTAATACGCTGGTACACTAGAATTAATTTGAGTTTGCCACTTTTTGGGGATCTCATATCATAGAGTAACATACCATCGAATCAAACGATAAAGTTTTTATCATTACCATTATTTACCATTTTACTCTTTACAAATGGTAAAGAGTAAAGTGGTACTTTACTTCGAAGTCCACCTGGCTGTGGTAATCTTAGGCTGACACGACTGTAGGCTGGTACCTACGCCAAGTTCTAGCATTTAAATGTCTTACTTTTGCTAGTTTTCCATACTTGTTCTATGTTTCACACTTATATACCCATTCACCTTCATTTTTTTCATTTCATTTTATTTCAATTTATTTTTGTCAAGGGATCAACAGGTTGATATAATGACAGTCAAAATAGTAAAACATATACATTTTGTACAAATAAATAAATAGGTAAAGTATGTATACTTAAAATACAAAGGGTTACATACAATTGCATAGTTTCCCAATTATTATTATTAAAGTCATCTAACATTCACTTCCGAGAGGTAATCATCAATTGAATAAGCATTTGTCTAGCAGCCAGTTTTTAAGTGTTTTTTTAAACAATGAGTGATCGTGAAGCTTGGACAGATTCTTCACGTCGATAGGTAGACAACTCCATAGTTTATATCCCGCTCGGATCGGGCTTTTGGTCGTTAAAATAAAATTAAAATTATCTTACCCATTTACCACCCACCAATAGCACACCCATTTACCCACTACCCATTTATCCATTTACCTTTGAGGCGCAAATCGAGATATGTGAACGTGTTTTAGTGAAACCCAAGCAAAAACAGCCGTAAGCGCCAAACAACAATGTTTGATATGTGAAAATAGGGTAACGAAAAAGTGGAAATAAGAATTCAGGAAATAAGAACTCCTGGTTGATGAAAAATTAGCGTCTACCCACCTTTATTTCCAGCACTACGCCACTGGCTGTGCGAAGGTAATGTGTGATCCGAGCCTGGGCGCCTCAAAGGAGACCGCCACGATGTCGCCAAGTGTTTTGCCGTGCGGGTGTCTTGGGCAAACCGCGCCAACACATTGATTCGATGATCAAACTCGAATGTTCGAACAAGTCAAACTAGAAGATATTTGATCCTAACAAGTCTACAAGTAAGGGTGCAGATGAAGGGTAAAATACAAGAGGAAGTCGCTAAAAAAAACCCTGGGTTTTGAATGCTGTATAAAGTCATGCTTGTTTCCGAAGTCGGGCATTCAATCATTTCATAAACTAATAATTTTGTCTTGTTAAGTTGGATGAATTACATTAGTATATTTTTGGTAATCATGAAAAAAGTTTTTTTTGCAACTATAATAATAATATAATATATTCACGTTTTGTTTTACTTTTTATTAATTATTGTTGTACCAGAACGTCAGCATCTATTACTTCTTTTATATATAATTAGGTCTACAGACAAGCTCAACATGACCTTTGCCGAAAGCATAGACGTTTAAAATTGGCATGTATTTTTTGAAATGGAATAAAGAAAAAAAAATCCATTCCTGGTCAGCATTAATGGAGCGGCTTCCCCAAAACCTCAATTTTTATTCAAATCCTACACCAAAATTTGTAGGTATACTTGGTATAATGTAAGTACAGGTATGTAAGTAAAAAAAAGAGTTCCATAACGCAAATTAATCCCGGTACAAAAATATCAAAATCAAGTTATACAATTTGCGAGTGAAGATATAAAAAACGGGATGTCCGGCACAGAGGCGACGGCGAAAGCCACTCCTTTACGAGGATCGAAAAAATTACAGTGCTCGCGACCAGTTTGCGGTTAACAACATTGCCAAACACCTGTATTATCTTGTCCTAACTGCACACGCTCGACAAAGCATCACTTAGCAAGACTGACAGCTCTAATAGGGTAGATCCTCCCAGCGGACACTTCCGATGTACGAGATAAGCAGCGACACCACCGCTAGTCGCCTCGCCTCCAAAGTGGCAGTCCTTTGAACCCTCACTCGATGCCGACAGTCAGGTTTTACCCTAGAGTTGTAGCGGTACATGTGTGGTCAGCTTCCGGTCACAACAGCTACCCTAACGTCGTTCAGTGCAACCAATAATTAGAGTCTTCGCACAGACATTATCGGCTCTCATGAACAAATACCTAAACCCTAGGTAACAAAGGTGCGTAACGAATTCAATTTCCTGTATAGGACAATGCATTTCACAATCTTTTAAGCCTTTCTATAATATTAAAACACTTAAACTGAGTTCTTCAAATAAGTTTCGAATGTGCAGTGTTCCAGATTCAAGTATTCAGCAAAATTATTTCCTACCATCTATTCCTGTCCCATCGCGCCCTGCCTAACGTGGACCCTGCCCCCGTGTCCCATGTCCCAGCCTTGCCTGGAGGTCGTGGGGTATGAATCACACCATGGCTGTGCTTGCAGCGTGCCAAGAACCCACCCTGTCCCATCGCGCCCTGCCTAGCGTGGACCCTGCCCCCATGTCCCACGTCCCAGCCTTGCCTGGAGGTCGTGGGCTTTGAATCACACCAGGGCTGTGCTTGCAGCGTGCCAAGAATCCACCCTGTCCCATCGCGCCCTGCCTAACGTGGACCCTGCCCCCGTGTCCCATGTCCCAGCCTTGCCTGGAGGTCGTGGGGTATGAATCACACCAGGGCTGTGCCTGCAGCGTGCCAAGAACCCACCCTGTCCCATCGCGCCCTGCCTAACGTGGACCCTGCCCCCATGTCCCATGTCCCAGCCTTGCCTGGAGGTCGTGGGGTATGAATCACACCATGGCTGTGCTTGCAGCGTGCCAAGAACCCACCCTGTCCCATCGCGCCCTGCCTAACGTGGACCCTGCCCCCATGTCCCTGCCTTGTCTGGAGGTCGTGGGGTATTAATCACACCATGGCTGTGCTTGCAGCGTGCCAAGAATCCACCCTGTCCCATCGCGCCCTGCCTAACGTGGACCCTGCCCCCATGTCCCATGTCCCAGCCTTGCCTGGAGGTCGTGGGGTATGAATCACACCATGGCTGTGCTTGCAGCGTGCCAAGAACCCACCCTGTCCCATCGCGCCCAGCCTAACGTGGACCCTGCCCCCATGTCCCATGTCCCAGCCTTGCCTGGAGGTCGTGGGGTATGAATCACACCATGGCTGTGCTTGCAGCGTGCCAAGAACCCACCCTGTCCCATCGCGCCCTGCCTAACGTGGACCCTGCCCCCATGTCCCATGTCCCAGCCTTGCCTGGAGGTCGTGGGGTATGAATCACACCATGGCTGTGCTTGCAGCGTGCCAAGAACCCACCCTGTCCCATCGCGCCCTGCCTAACGTGGACCCTGCCCCCATGTCCCTGCCTTGTCTGGAGGTCGTGGGGTATGAATCACACCATGGCTGTGCTTGCAGCGTGCCAAGAATCCACCCTGTCCCATCGCGCCCTGCCTAACGTGGACCCTGCCCCCATGTCCCATGTCCCAGCCTTGCCTGGAGGTCGTGGGGTATGAATCACACCATGGCTGTGCTTGCAGCGTGCCAAGAACCCACCCTGTCCCATCGCGCCCTGCCTAACGTGGACCCTGCCCCCATGTCCCATGTCCAAGCCTTGCCTGGAGGTCGTGGGCTTTGAATCACACCAGGGCTGTGCTTGCAGCGTGCCAAGAACCCACCCTGTCCCATCGCGCCCTGCCTAACGTGGACCCTGCCCCCATGTCCCATGTCCCAGCCTTGCCTGGAGGTCGTGGGGTATGAATGAACGACAGCGTCGGTGGCGTGCCTAGCGTGGACAAGGCACTGTGACTGGATGATGCAATGCCGCACAGAGACGCAGATCAATGGGGCTTGTCCCATGCACGGCCAATGGAACTCCACCGTCACGGCCCTGCCCACATAGTGAAGCGCGAGACGAAAATAAACCTGGGCCGTGTTTGGGTGGGTTCGGTGCAGTATGTTTCGCGCGTTCGGGAGGCCGCGGGTTCGATGCCCAGCCCCAGGGACGAGGACGAGGAGCCTGAACGCGCGGCGGGATTCGCGCAGTTAACGCCAGCCTACTGGGTTCCGGCTCTCGGCGTAAACTTATCGGGGCAAAACTCACTTTACACGCTTTCCATACCTCCGAGCCCAGCCCTGAGGGCTCCAAAGCGCAGTGTGTATTTCGAATCCGTCTCGTTCTCGGCCTCTCAGAGCGTTTCGGGCTCCGACGGGCCCAGCCCTGAGGGCTCCAAAGCGCAGTGTGTATTTCGAATCCGTCTCGTTCTCGGCCTCTCAGAGCGTTTCGGGCTCCGACGGGCCCAGCCCTGAGGGCTCCAAAGCGCAGTGTGTATTGCGAATCCGTCTCGTTCTCGGCCTCTCAGAGCGTTTCGGGCTCCGACGGGCCCAGCCCTGAGGGCTCCAAAGCGCAGTGTGTATTGCGAATCCGTCTCGTTCTCGGCCTCTCAGAGCGTTTCGGGCTCCGACGGGCCCAGCCCTGAGGGCTCCAAAGCGCAGTGTGTATTGCGAATCCGTCTCGTTCTCGGCCTCTCAGAGCGTTTCGGGCTCCGACGGGCCCAGCCCTGAGGGCTCCAAAGCGCAGTGTGTATTGCGAATCCGTCTCGTTCTCGGCCTCTCAGAGCGTTTCGGGCTCCGACGGGCCCAGCCCTGAGGGCTCCAAAGCGCAGTGTGTATTGCGAATCCGTCTCGTTCTCGGCCTCTCAGAGCGTTTCGGGCTCCGACGGGCCCAGCCCTGAGGGCTCCAAAGCGCAGTGTGTATTGCGAATCCGTCTCGTTCTCGGCCTCTCAGAGCGTTTCGGGCTCCGACGGGCCCAGCCCTGAGAGCTCCAAAGCGCAGTGTGTATTGCGAATCCGTCTCGTTCTCGGCCTCTCAGAGCGTTTCGGGCTCCGACGGGCCCAGCCCTGAGGGCTCCAAAGCGCAGTGTGTATTGCGAATCCGTCTCATTCTCCGCCTCTCAGAGCGTTTCGGGCTCCGACGGGCCCAGCCCTGAGGGCTCCAAAACGTGTTTTCATACTATGAGTTTGTCTCAATTCTGGAGCCAACTCATTTGATTCCTGTTCCTCTTTCACCCGTGGTAGGTACTTACGCTTGTTTGAGCTGTCAACTCCAGTCGAGCTATCACAAATCACAATTTGAAGAAGTTACCTAACTCCATTTCACGTCGAGAAGCAGAGTGGATTTGCATCTTCCTCGAGGACCCACTGCTGCTAGACACGAGCTAAGAGTTGCAAAACTCACAAGCCATGTCTTGAGTCGGACAAAAGGCTCTGTGGGCAGTTTTTAAACTCTTGGCTCGTGTCTAGCAGCAGTGGGTCCTCGAGGAAGATGCAAATCCACTCTCCTTCTCAACGTGAAATTAGGGTTTGGATATTATGTCACGAAAAGTCGCGAAATCATTGAGATTTCATACAGCATTAAAAATGAACCCCCCAGTGTGAAAAACATTTTTCTAACAACTTCCTGAACGCATGAAACGAACATATTTGGTGCGCGTTCTCATGCCGAACGCACTGTACCTCGTTTGGCCGGCGCCCAGCGTTTGTTTTAACGGCAATGATGTCACGCTTTGGCGCCACACCGCGAACCTCGTCGCACGCCACCACGAGTGCGACAAAGACAGACGCATGCCACGCCGCACTGGTGCGAGCGAGACAACACCAGCACAGGCGTCGAACGCGCGGCCAAAGAGCGAGACAGCGCGATGGCGAATCACGTGCAACGGAGAGAGACGGCATGACAAGGCACGCGAAATCAGAACGTCGCAGTTGGTACGAGCATTGAGACGCTTATGTCGCGGGCTCTAGAGGGCTGTGATCGGCACAGAGCGGCCATGTTTGGAGCCGATCGGTCGCCATTGATCGTCCAAATTAAATTAATTCTTGTTTCATGGCGACTTAACATTGTGACACGATAAAATCTTTGTCATAACTTAAATTTTGTCTTTTTAGCCTATATTATTAAGCCTAAATACAGCCAATTTTAGCCTATATTAAGCGTTTATATTAATCATAAATTTAACTTATATTATGTATATAATTCGCCTATATTAAGTCAGCATTTAGCCCAACTTATGGTTGCCATGGTGACGGCTAGGAGGTTGGACAAAAAATGGCGTCGATGCGATTCATCGGCCGCTCTCTGCCAAACCAAAGCCTCTCTAATCGCAGACAGGGTGCGAGTGCTACAGAGATGGCACGATGCGACGGCCGCGTGAGAGCGAGCGAGAGACGACGATGGGACCGCGTCGTTTGTGTGGGCGTCGAACCCGCGACCGACCCGATGTCGGCGTCAGGGTCTAGACGGAGGCTGGGGCACCGCCTGTCTGATCTCGTGTCGAGTGAGCTGGATCTAGGACGCCGTGGCCAGCGACTTCGGACAGTGGCGCCTCTGCCGGGGGTTATCTGCTCTCAGGTGTTGTCACGGCCTTATAGCGATGACCCATTAAGGCTATTGGTGTGGTTGTTGGTGATTATTTCATGAAGCTTTATTTTAACTTTCAATTGGTACTTCGTGGTTATAAATCACACCATTTGTTGCTAAAGGTGTGAGGATTCCGTTGACCCTGGTTTCGTTGCAATCGGACAAACGGTGTGGCCACAAGTTAGTATCCAGTAGGGGGTCAATTCTGCGCGGGAAGCGCCCCGAGGATACTCTCAATATTTCGACGAAACAGGCTTGTTTTACAACGCTTGAAAATACTAGATGAGTGAATATTTTTTGAGATTGGCAAACACACAATTTGTTGCTAAAAGTGTGAGGATTCCGTAGACCCTGGTTTCGTTACGATCGGACAAAAGGTGTGGCCACAAGTTGGTATCCAGTAGGAGGTAAAATTTGAGCGGGAAGCTGCCCGAGTAAGCACTCACTCCAATAGTCTTAACAATTTTGCAAACGCAAATATTTGCAAATGGCTGGAGGTCGTAGGGTATGAATCACACCATGGCTGTGCTTGCAGCGAGCCAAGAACCCACCCTGTCCCATCGCGCCCTGCCTAACGTGGACCCTGCCCCCACGTCCCATGCCCCAGCCTTGCCTGGAGGTCGTGGGGTATGAATCACACCATGGCTGTGCTTGCAGCGAGCCAAGAACCCACCCTGTCCCATCGCGCCCTGCCTAACGTGGACCCTGCCCCCGTGTCCCATGTCCCAGCCTTGCCTGGAGGTCGTGGGGTATGAATCACACCATGGCTGTGCTTGCAGCGAGCCAAGAACCCACCCTGTCCCATCGCGCCCTGCCTAACGTGGACCCTGCCCCCATGTCCCATGTCCCAGCCTTGCCTGGAGGTCGTGGGGTATGAATCACACCATGGCTGTGCTTGCAGCGAGCCAAGAACCCACCCTGTCCCATCGCGCCCTGCCTAACGTGGACCCTGCCCCCGTGTCCCATGTCCCAGCCTTGCCTGGAGGTCGTGGGGTATGAATCACACCATGGCTGTGCTTGCAGCGAGCCAAGAACCCACCCTGTCCCATCGCGCCCTGCCTAACGTGGACCCTGCCCCCGTGTCCCATGTCCCAGCCTTGCCTGGAGGTAGTGGGGTATGAATCACACCATGGCTGTGCTTGCAGCGAGCCAAGAACCCACCCTGTCCCATCGCGCCCTGCCTAACGTGGACCCTGCCCCCGTGTCCCATGTCCCAGCCTTGCCTGGAGGTCGTGGGGTATGAATCACACCATGGCTGTGCTTGCAGCGTGCCAAGAACCCACCCTGTCCCATCGCGCCCTGCCTAACGTGGACCCTGCCCCCATGTCCCATGTCCCAGCCTTGCCTGGAGGTCGTGGGGTATGAATCACACCATGGCTGTGCTTGCAGCGAGCCAAGAACCCACCCTGTCCCATCGCGCCCTGCCTAACGTGGACCCTGCCCCCATGTCCCAGCCTTGCCTGGAGGTCGTGGGGTATGAATCACACCATTTCAGCGTGCCAAGAACCCACCCTGTTCCATCGCACCCAATTTAAAAAATCCAAAAATAGCTCTTCAATTTCGCATCAACTTTCAAACGAGTCAGAGACGTAGACCGCGGCTCAGACTAGCATCTTCTGACCACTTTCACCTCTGGTTCGCGGCCCTCGACGGCGCCTTGAGGTTAGTGGTCGCGGCCCGGCGCCCGACGATGGCGCCTCTGGCCGCAGCCGAGTTATGGCATCGCGTCGTCGTGATCTACACACGGAGGCACCGATCTAACGCACGCGGGGCCGACAAAAGGAAAATAAAACCCGGCGGATAAAACACTAGCGCGGAATATTTATTGCTGATTGCTCCTGTCCCGAGTTTGCATAATTGAACGGGACCGGCCGGGTATATACGGCACGCGGTTCGGCTGCCTAGGTTGGCGCTCATTTCGATCCTTCCACCATATAGTGCCATTCCCCAGACTCATGTCTGAATGCCCTGTCTTCAGCACTGCGTTTTCAAACACAACCATTTCAACACTGGGTTCTGAATGCTAAATAAAGTCTCACTGATTTCTTGTGAGAGTGAAATACCGCCCTCTATCTAAACGTAACAGCAGGGGAGCCTCTTTGCGAGGGAAACACCGCTCTTCTTCTAAACGTAACAGCAGGGGAGCCGCTTTGAGAGAGAAACACCGCTCTCCTTCTCAACGTAACAGCAGGGGAGCCTCTTTGAGAGTGAAACACCGCTCTCCTTCTAAACGTAACAGCAGGAAACCCTCTTTGCGAGTGAAACACCGCTCTCCTTCTAAACGTAACAGCAGGGGAGCCTCTTTGAGAGTGAAACACCGCTCTCCTTCTAAACTTTACAGCAGAGGAGCCTTTTTGAGAGTGAAACACCGCTCTCATTCTAAACATAATAGCAGGGGAGACTCTTTGAGAGTGAAACACCGCTCTCCTTCTAAACTTAACAGCAGGGGAGACTCTTTGAGAGTGAAACACCGCCCTCCTTCTAAACTTAACAGCAAGGGAGCCTCTTTCCGAGTGAAACACCGCTCTCCTTCTAAACGTAACAGCAGGGGAACCTCTTTGAGAGTGAAACACCGCTCTCCTTCTAAACGTAACAGCAGGAAACCCTCTTTCCGAGTGAAACACCGCTCTCCTTCTAAACGTAACAGCAGGGGAACCTCTTTGAGAGTGAAACACCGCTCTCCTTCTAAACGTAACAGCAGGGGAACCTCTTTGAGAGTGAAACACCGCTCTCCTTCTAAACGTAACAGCAGGAAACCCTCTTTCCGAGTGAAACACCGCTCTCCTTCTAAACGTAACAGCAGGGGAACCTCTTTGAGAGTGAAACACCGCTCTCCTTCTAAACGTAACAGCAGGGAAGCCTCATTGAGAGTGAAACACCGCTCTCCTTCTAAACGTAACATCAGGGAAGCCTCTTTGAGAGTGAAACACCGCTCTCCTTCTAAACGTAACAGCAGGGGAGACTCTTTGAGAGTGATACACCGCTCTCCTTCTAAACTGAACAGCAAGGGAGCCTCTTTGAGAGTGAAACACCGCTCTCCTTCTAAACTTAACAGCAAGGGAGCCTCTTTGAGAGTGAAACACCGCTCTCCTTCTAAACGTAACAGCAAGGGAGCCTCTTTGAGAGTGAAACACCGCTCTCCTTATAAACGTAAAAGCAAGGGAGCCTCTTTGAGAGTGTAACACTGCTCTCCTTCTAAACGTAACATCAGGGAAGCCTCTTTGAGAGTGAAACACCGCTCTCCTTCTAAACCTAACAGCAGGGGAGCCTCTTTGAGAGTGAAACACCGCTCTCCTTCTAAACGTAACAGCAAGGGAGCCTCTTTGAGAGTGAAACACCGCTCTCCTTATAAACGTAAAAGCAAGGGAGCCTCTTTGAGAGTGTAACACCGCTCTCCTTCTAAACTTTACAGCAGAGGAGACTCTTTGACAGTGAAACACCGCTCTCCTTCTAAACTTAACAGCAAGGGAGCCTATTTGAGAGTGAAACACCGCTCTCCTTCTAAACGTTACAGCAGGGGTGCCTCTTTGAGAGGGAAACACCGCGGGGACTAAATCCTACAGTGCATCCAATTCGCGTGGAACGAAACCGACGACGTTCTAGCCCCCTTCACTCGGTCCACCCATGGCCAGACGGGCATATATTACCCCGATCACACGCGCTCGCCCCATTCGGGTTCTCGTTGTTCGTTAAAACCGACCAAACGATCTGATCTAGCGGTCAGTCCACATGCCATTCGGTCGGCCAGGTACCCACCGCACTATGGCGGGTCTATTTGTAACCGCGTCCGCCGCCGACGAGCGTATATGCATCAAAGTCGCTTGTCTTGTCGCAGTTCGCTGTAATGGTTCTGTGAGTTCTTCGGCAGTCCGCGCTGTTAACGGGCTTGCACATTGCCAAACGGCGGGGCTGGGGCGTTAGTCACGTTATTGCCTGTTGCTCTTTTTGGACTGCGGTATTTTATCGATGTTTTTCAGGTGTTAGACAAGCTTGCGGATTTTCAGTATCGTTTTTGATTCAATTTCATTTCATTTCATTTCAATTTATTTTTGTCAAGGGATCGACAGGTTGATATAATGACAGTCGAAATAGTAAAACATATACATTTTGTACAAATAAATAAATAGGTAAAGTATATACACTTAAAATACAAAGGGTTACATACAATTGCATAGTTTCCCAATTATTATTATTAAAGTCACCGAACATTCACTTCCGAGAGGTAATCATCAATTGAATAAAAGCATTTAGCAGCCAGTTATTCAATGGGATTGGCTAAGACAGTGGATTAGTGTTTGAAAAAGCGTTTTGGGGTTAGGTTGGATTATGGATGGAGCTGGTGACACTTGTGGGAAACATGCACACGGCATACAAGATCGCAATCTCGGCCATGTCGGGTGCCAGCTGCCAGAAAACACATGTTGCACACCAATGCTTGTCTATAGAGACGCTTTGATTGGCAGAGAGCGGCCATTCGTGAAACCGTTTTGGACGCCATTAATCGTCCAAATGAAATGAATTCATGTTTCATGGCTATTAAACAATTGACATCGAGAAAATCATTATTGTAACTTCAATTTTGATGTTTAGCCTATATATTTAGCTTTCATTACGCCTGTAGATGCCCGGTGATAGCCGGGAGTTTGGACTAAAAATGGCGTCCATGCGATTCATTGGCCGCTCTCTGTCGAATAAAGCCTCTCTATTGCTTTGTGTCGGCCGCACCCTGCTTGCTCCAAAGCGATAGATCACGACATGGACATTGGTCTTCAGAGCAGACGCAGACTTCAGAGCAGACGCAGCGAAGCTTTATTGTCATGCCGAACGCCGCCACACGGTTTTGGGATTGCCATGGAGGCCATACACAGGTTAAGCAACACTGCGCTGTGTCAGGTATTGGATGGGTTACCTAAAATATGAAATCAGTTCGGCAGAAAAAAGCAAAGCTTTTGGATTTCAAATGAGTTACACATATAGTATTGTTATTTTGGAAGGCTACTTTGGAAGGATCGTTAGAAATTAGGAAGCCATTTGGTTAGGCTAATGGTGTAGTTGTTGGTGATTATTTCATGAAGCTTTATTTGAACTTTCAATTGGTATTTCGTGGTTATAAATCACACAATTTGTTGCTAAAAGTGTGAGGATTCCATAGACCCTGGTTTCGTCACGATCATACAAATGGTATGGCAACAAGTTGGTATCCAGTAGGAGGTGAATTCTGCGCAGGAAGCTGCCCGAGTATACGCTCAATAATATGATGTAACAGGGTTGTTATATAATGCTTGAAAATACTAGACGAGTGAATATTTTCGATACTTGCAAACACACAATTTGTTGCTAAAAGTGTGAGTATTCCGTACACGTGGGTTTCGTTACGATCGGACAAAAGGTGTGGCCACAAGTTAGTATCCAGTAGGAGGTGAAATTTGAGCGGGAAGCTGCCCGAGTAAGCACTCACTCCAATAGTCTTAAAATTATAATATATTATTTTGACCACGTTTTTGACGTCAGTCGAGCCGTCACCCTCGAAGAAGCAACTAGTACATGTTACGAAACGTCAGGAAACCAGTGAGACTTTTGATTCAGCATTCAAATCCCAGTTTGAAATAGGTTTCTTTTTTATCAATGTTGGATGGAAGAAGTTCGTACTTCGTAAAACACAACAGCTTTCAATCTCTATTGTATATCAGCATCTCGACAGCATAGATTAGTGAAGGAATTCTGGTGTAACATGTGTGTTGTGCTTGTCGACTGCGTTCAGCTGTTATACGCTGTTATACGCTTTAATACGCTGTAATACGCTATAATACGCTGTAATACGCTATAATACGCTGTAATACGCTGTAATGCGCTCTCATATGCTGTAATATGCTGTAATACGGAGTGTTGAACGTGTTGAGGCCAAACGGCTGCTCAAAATTTGATAAAATTTGCAGAGGTCCTTCGCTGTTCCAACTAAGCATCCCTCCACTTTTCAGCTAAATCAACACAATAGTTTTTCATTTCAACTGATCAATATTATAGTTGGTTTGTGAATGATTCATAGCATAATATTTTGCTCACATATTATGTGATCTACACATTAACGTCTCAACAATGTATGTCTCGTATCCCAAACCCCCAACTCACCTCATTCCAAAATCCACCTAAATATATAGGTGTTATTTAATATCAAACGCCTACACTAGCATGCAAATCTCATTGGAAAATTAATTCATATACAAACCTTGTTATCAACAGCGTTTATTATCAAGGTTTTTTTGAAAGTGAAAAGTCTTTGAAAGGCATTAATGCTAGCAGTTAGCACCAAAAAAAGCTTTAAATCAAATTTTCTTGGGATTAATTGAAAACCAACCCTCTCCTCCTTTCTACCCTGTGTCGTTGTCGTGAACAATATACAAATATACAAACATACAAATATACAAATATACAAATATACAATATTTCAAATAGTCTGTACGTCCGAATGTCCCCAAACAGTATGAGTATTTTCAGACTAAAATAATAAATAAATAAATAAATACATATTGTATAATATGTATTGCGTGTACTCTTGTATGTTGTAAGGAAAGCTGCCCCTAATTGTGCGCTTGTGTTAATCTTGTTGATAGTTTAAAATGTTATAATAGTTCCTTACTTTTAGCTAACTTAATTTAAGCTTAACTTTACGTCGGTGCCAACGCCGACGAAACGTCGACCTAGGTTCTTTTTAGGACCGCAAGTCATTTTCGTCAGAGCATTTCCAAACACCTTACCACCATCTAACCATGACTCTGAATACCTCCGTCATTCTTCCTTACTTTTGTTATGCATACCTATGCTCAATAGACAAGTGCAGGCAGGAGGAGCGACCCATGGAGCCGTGTGTTTTCGCTTGAAGGCCGATGCCAGGGTGTGGGAAAGATAGTGAGGTCTTATGGACTTTGCATTGAAATCGCCCTCATTTCAAACCTTTGCAATAACGAAGATATCCATCAAAACTTTATGAAATTTTAACACGTAATATAAATAATAGTGATTCTTATGTAGTTAAAATTTCAACGTAATATGACCAACAGGAGCTTGTTGACAGGCCTCCAAACTCGGCTAAAACCCGCCTCACTCCTGTGCTATTCGTGTTCGTTTCCCACAGTCTGCCCGTCCAGCAAGTCAGACCGAAGCCCGTGACGTCAGAGGGGCGGACCATCAGGAGTTGTGTATTGCATTTATATTTTCCCCACAGACAAGCCGTAAGGCTTTGTGGGCTTATAAAATTGTGCACTGTATAATAACAATATCAAATGTAATAAAAAATAAAAATAACATAAAATTCATCAAGTATGCGATTGCACAGTAGGCCATCCATCTGGCCTCGAGTGTCATGCCAAATCACCCTTCCCTGCCCACGTAAAGGCCTTAGAACGCCTCCACCACTGGAATGTCGTGCGGTATTTTTACGCCACCGCCGACACGGAATTCGACCGCTGATTCGGAGGCGAATTCACACCGACAACGGAAGTGCGACGACATTCCTTCCTCCGAACCCGAGGAGGTGTGATCCACGCCAATTACGTCCGACACGCCGTTTAGCGGGGAGTCCGACAACCGCGAGGGTCCGATTGCCCCGGCACTAACAACGACGACCCCCCCCCCCCCCCCCTTTGTGCGGGTGTCGGGGGCGAGACCACGGATTAGTAACAAGCTCAGCTCACCTTTCATATGTACGACAAAGCCGCTGCACTAAACTCCATTTCACGTCGAGAATGAGAGTGGATTTGCATCTTCCTCGAGGACCCACTGCTGCTAGACACGAGCCAAGAGTGAAAACTGCCCGTAGAGCCTTTTGTCCGGCTCAAGACATGGCTTGTGAGTTTTGTAACTCACAAAGTCAGGACGTTGAGATATTGGGGTTGATTATGACACGTCGTCCGTGGTATATTCAATATTGTATGGAGCAACTGCAATAAATGTATTCTCACTGGGGGACAGCATACTCACATTTGGTTTTAAGTGGGAAATTAACATTGGGGTTGTCCACCAGTGAGTTTAAAGAAGGCCGCTGTTGCAGGTGTATTTTGAGCGCCATTTCTGCCTTGCATTCGGGAGGTCCCAGGTTCGATCCAGGTGGCCGGCTATCCTGGTAGTGAGAGCGACTTGTCTGCCTTGCATTCGGGAGGTCCCAGGTTCGATCCTGGTGGCCGGCTATCCTGGTAGTGAGAGCGCCTTGTCTGCCTTGCATTCGGGAGGTCCCAGGTTCGATCCTGGTGGCCGGCTATCCTGGTAGTGAGAGCGCCATGTCTTCCTTGCATTCGGGAGGTCCCAGGTTCGATCCTGGTGGCCGGCTATCCTGGTAGTGAGAGCGCCTTGTCTGCCTTGCATTCGGGAGGTCCCAGGTTCGATCCTGGTGGCCGGCTATCCTGGTAGTGAGAGCGCCATGTCTGCCTTGCATTCGGGAGGTCCCAGGTTCGATCCTGGTGGCCGGCTATCCCATGGTGTATTTAGTGGATAGCGCCATGTCTGCATGGCATTCGGGAGGTACACCAATGCCTAATGGCAATGGCCATTATGCGCAATGCGCAATGCGCAAATGCATTAATGGCAATGCGGCTAGCCTACAGCTGCAATAGCGGCGTTATAATCCTCCCCAAAACTGTATAATCTTCGACCATTGCTAGCCTGGATACGCAACTAGCTCAGCGCTGTATGTATCCCATGCAACGTTAAAGTATAGGCCTTAGCAGCTGTGATCATCGGTCAGATCAACTCTATTACCATGATTATGTCGTTATGTATTGCTATTTAAAAGATTAAACATTTACTAGTACATTCTAAATAAGTAAATTGAATTTTAGAAGTAGCTAAATAATCCCCTTGTTTGTTTGTTTTAATGTTCATTCAGTTTTAAGATAACGGAAAAACGGCAACATACATGTTGAACGCAGTAAGAGCTGGCACGGCACACTAGTTGCCTATCCCGTACCGGAGCAGTGAGAGCTGGCACGGCATACTAGTTGCCTATCCCGTACCGGAGCAGTGAGAGCTGGCACGGCATACTAGTTGCCTATCCCGTACCGGACCAGTGAGAGCTGGCACGGCATACTAGTTGCCTATCCCGTACCGGAGCAGTGAGAGCTGGCAGGGCATACTAGTTGCCTATCCCGTACCGGAGCAGTGAGAGCTGGCACGGCACACTAGTTGCCTATCCCTTACCGGAGCAGTGATCGAAGGTAGAATAGCATGGTATTATCACATTCCTGAAGGTGTCTTTGGGGGAGAAGAGAGGGGGGGGGGGTCATGTTCCTTACGGCATTGAGCTCATGTGGACACAATGTGAGGATTACCGACTCCAAAGGCCTTCAAAGCAGAGGTGTTCGCTGAACGCGACGCCGTTCAGGGCACTTAATCCCGTTTTTCCCGGCGACAGACGAACAGACCTGGTGCAGATGGACACGTTCGCGTTCGTGCTTGTTTTGTGTGCATTTGTTATTGAACCCGACCGTGTTATGTGAGGCACTGTTTACGGACTAATCTCACAGAGTTATGTACAACAACGAAAATATATGAGGAATATAAGCCATTGTTTGTTTTTTCGGCAAACCTATACTACGTTTCACGTTGAGAAGGAGAATGGATTTGCATCTTCGTCGAGGACCCACTGCTGCTAGACACGAGCGTAGAGTTTAAAAACTTACAATCCATATTGTGTTGAGCCGGGCAAAAGGTTCTGTCGATAAGTTTTGAAACTCTTGGCTCGTGTCTGGCAGCAGTGGGTCCTCAAGGAAGATGCAAATCCACTCTCCTTCTCGATGTGAAATGGAGTTAAGTTTCAAACAGGGGTTTTCGACATTTAAGAGGCAACGAAACGCCAGTGTTTTCGTCGTACGCGGAGGTTCACGCGGGAACTTCTCCTGGCCACAAATACCAACACAGAGTTTTGGAAAAGCAATACACGTGTAGTTGAAGGGTAGTTGAAAGAGTTGAACATGTCTCCTCATGTTTAGGGTCACGGCCCCACACACCCAGGGCCACGTGGAGCGAGCGCAGCGACTCGACATCCAGTAGGCGTTGGAATCCAGACAGCCGCAGTCCGCATCGGACTGACAACGCCCATAGACGGCGACTGTGCTTATATTTGCAAGAGTTCGTAAGTCTAGAGCAGGGGACTAACCTAGCGCGGCCACTCGTAGTCCCGGGATTACTAGCAATCTACCCTGGCTAATTAACACCACCGTAGCACCAAGCAGTAACCCCGACCTAGAGCGGCCACTCGTAGTCCCGGGATTACTAGCAATCTACCCTGGCTAATTAACACCACCGTAGCAACAAGCAGTAACCCCGACCTAGAGCGGCCACTCGTAGTCCCGGGATTACTAGCAATCTACCCTGGCTAATTAACACCACCGTAGCAACAAGCAGTAACCCCGACCTAGAGCGGCCACTCGTAGTCCCGGGATTACTAGCAATCTACCCTGGCTAATTAACACCACCGTAGCACCAAGCAGTAACCCCGACCTAGAGCGGCAGTATTACGGCCGGGTTATATAGCCGGGGCACATCGACTCTGACTTTAGTAACGAGCCATGAGATTGGTTGATTTGACCTCACTGCACAATGATGATCGTTTAAAAAGCAGTATGCTTTCTAGATAATGCTATCATCGTAGCACCACCGTAATACTGGTTGCTAGCGGTGCTACGAAATCAACAAACTGCCCATTGTTGAAATGGCCGCTCTAGGTCCGGGTTATATAACACCGCCAGCCCGGCTAATTAGCCGCTTGGTAGCCGCTCCAAATGGCCGAGCTAGGTACGGCCCTAGTGCATCATGTTTCGTCATTCGTTGAGGGGATCTGCTATAGCCAGGATGGAGCATAGTATCGGGGACGCTGAACAACGGCTAATGGAATAGCGAGTAATGGAACAACGGCTAATGGAATAGCTAGTAATTGAATAGCGACTAATACCTCGTACACACTACACGAGTTAATCATGATCAAGTCCTCAACTCGATCAAATATGGCGTTGATTGGGTTTCAAATGTCAGTTGGTGTTTACACTTGTTTCCTTACTTGATCATGATCTAGTCATTCGGACAAGTTCGGAATATGCTCGGGAAACGAACACGACCGGAAATCGCGACGAATCTAACCTCACTTTATCACCGAGCTCATAGCACACTGAACACGCTCCTAGGTTAATGTTTCAACGTTCCCGGTGGCGGATTTTAAAAATAATCACGAACTCTTCCGAGCGTTCACGACGATTTCCGAATGATTTCATCACGATCAAATAGATAACTGAGTTGTGAAAACCCAATCAACGCCATCTTTGACGGCGTAGAGAGTTGATCTCGATCGAGTCTGTAGTGTGAACGAGGTATAAGCTCTTTGACCCTCTATGCCAGGTCTCGGTCCGCGCATGCGCCCCGCCATCGCGGCCGTGCCCTCCGCCATTAGCATATGAAACGCGCAAAAATGTCAACGACAACAATGGCCGAGCCTAATAACAACACCAGACACACAAGCATTACACAGTGTGTCTGCAACGAGACGCGCCGAGCAATTACACTCGACGTTGTCATTACGTCGTCGTCCGCAAGGCGGTGGAATGTGAATGTCACCGCGTTCTAGATCAGACGACCTCTGCGCAGGCGTGACACACTGGAGTGCAGGCAGCTGCGTCGACAGCAGTGCATTGAGTGCATCGTAGTTGCATTTGATTAGTGCACTTTTATTGGGGGATTTTGAAAATATAGCTGCAGCCATTAAAATGTATATTCAAGTGATTGCAGACATATTATGTCGTAACGATTCAGTGATAAATTATCGGTTATGGAGAGAGGCTGGAGGGATTGGAGTTAAGCAACACAGCGCCGAGTCGGCCGGTGGATGGGTGACCGCCATGCATATGGCCAGCTCTCAGAGGGAGAGAGACTGGAGGGATTGGAGTTAAGCAACACTGCGCCGAGTCGGCCGATGGATGGATGACCGCCATGCTCGTGGCCAGCTCTTAGAGGGAGAGAGGTTGGAGGGATTGGAGTTAAGCAACACTGCGCCGAGTCGGCCGGTGGATGGGTGACCGCCATGCACCTGGCCAGCTCTCAGAGGGAGAGAGGTTGGAGGGATTGGAGTTAAACAACGCAGCGCCGAGTCGGCCGGCGGATGGGTGACCGCCATTCACGTGGCCAGCTCTCAGAGGGAGAGAGGTTGGAGGGATTGGAGTTAAGCAACGCAGCGCCGAGTCGGCCGGTGGATGGGTGACCGCCATGCACCTGGCCAGCTCTCAGAGGGAGAGAGGTTGGAGGGATTGGAGTTAAACAACGCAGCGCCGAGTCGGCCGGCGGATGGGTGACCGCCATGCATGTGGCCAGCTCTCAGCGGGAGAGAAGCTGGAGGGATTGGAGTTCAGCAACACTGCGTCGAGTCGGCCGGTGGATGGGTGACCGCCATGCACGTGGCCAGCTCTCAGAGGGAGAGAGGTTGGAGGGATTGGAGTTAAGCAACACTGCGTCGAGTCGGCCGGTGGATGGGTGACCGCCATGCTCGTGGCCAGTTCTCAGAGGGAGCGTGGTTGAAGGGATTAGAGTTAAGCAACACTGCGCCGAGTCGGCCGGCGAATGGGTGACCGCCACGCAAATAGTAAGCATTGCGGTCCAGTAGGCTGTGGTCCAGACGAGGCGCCAGGCGCCAGTACGTCGCGCATGCGCGCCAATAGTTCGCCGCGTCGCCACCTCGCGCCATTATTCTCAATCAACAACGGCCAGACGAGCGACCATAAAATCTTTTTTCAACACGACTCGCTTTTTGTTTTGCCGCGCTTTTTTTTTGTATATAGCTTGCTGTCATTCGTCTAATGCAGTCACCAGTGGCGCTGGCGGCATGGTTTTGTTCAAGTCTTTGTTTGCGAATGACCATTTCACGGAGCTAGCCTGGCCTGGAAGGAAGCCGAGGGTGCACCCGGTGCCGGCACTGAGGCCTGCTACCGTCCAACAGCACCAAGGGCCGGCCACCGCTTAGCCTTGTCCCTTTGACACACTGTGTTGGCGCTGTCCCTGTGGCACTGGTCTATTGGCTGTCGGTGAATGACAGGCTGATGATGAAGCTAGCCTGGCCTGGAAGGGAGCCGAGGGTGGACCCGGTGCCGGCACCAAGGCCTGCTACCGTCCAACAGCACCAAGGGGCGGCCACCGCCCAGCCTTGTCCCTTTGACACACTGTGTTGGCGCTGTCCCTGTGGCACTGGTCTATTGGCTGTCGGTGAATGACAGGCTGATGATGAAGCTAGCCTGGCCTGGAAGAGAGCCGAAGGTGGACCCGGTGCCGGCACTAAGGCATGCTACCGTCCAACAGCACCAAGGACTGATAAATTACCCAGGTTTGATAGTCATTTTGTTTTCGGGTGTTAACGTTTATTGTTAACGTTTACGTTTGTCTCTAAAACAAGTATTTGTTTTAGATATTTCAATGCTCCAAAGGTTCGGCCCCCGCCTTAATCGATCGCTTTTTGTTTTTCGCGTCACGGCCCGTCGGCACGCCACTGGAATCACCGCGACGAGATGGTTTATTGGCGCACGCGATTGTTTATCTTGGACAACGATGTTTGGATTTCTTTTTGAGCGAGAACCAAATAAAAAACATGAAAAACAAGCCCACATGATCGGCTGGAATAAAAACTGTGTTTATTATGTTTTACGCGACGATTAGAGGGCTTTGTTTTGGCAGAGAGCGGCCAATGTATCGCATGGACGCCATTTTTTGTCCAAACTTCTGGCTGCCACCGGGCAACTAATTGAACTCAACTCAATCGGGCTAAATATAGGATAAATATAGGCTAAATACATTCTAAATATAGGATAAATATATGCTAAATTTAGGCTAAATACAGGCTAAATAAAGGCTAAATATAGGCTTAAAAGGCAAAATTACAGTAATTACAAGGATTTTCTGACGTCACATCGTTTAATCGCCATGAAATTGCATCAATTTCATTTGGACGATTAATGGCGTCCAAAGCAGTTTCAAGCAGGCCGCGCTCTATGCCAAAGACAGCGTCTTTGTATCTAGACTGCGCAATGCGATGTGTTTTTGTTATTGTCCTACACACGACATAATAATATATACGCGTTGCTATGGATACGAATTGAGAGCGACTTTTGATTGATTGATAGGCTGTATTTTGTGTGTGTGATTCTTAAGTGAGATAAAACCTTTTTTCCAACTGGAGCTGGAGACACAGTCGCGTTGCGGTGTTTATAGCACCGGTAATCAGAGACACCGAAGGCACAGCACTGTTTGAATGGCCGTCAGTAAAAAGTCGGCGCGAGGTCGCCAATTACACGTCCGGTCCCCGCAAAGGAGCGACAGTCTGAAGAAAGTAAAAAGGCTTTTATTTAATATTCTTGTTGTGCCAATATTTTGCCAAATTTTGACTTGTCGAGCGTTTTTAAATTTCCCAGATTCACGTGTCTATACTGTCCACTATGTCCTGTCTTTAGCTCTGTTTGTTTGTCCACGAAATCTAGATGATAACTAGATTTCTTGCGTTTGTTTGTCCAGGCTAGATTTCGTTCACTGCATGATTGCCTATGATGACGTCACAAGGAAAACCGATATCTAGATAATAACACATTGCATCTTGTTATGTACTGGACAACCAAACATAACTATAATCGAGATATAGGTATTCGTTGTGACGTCATCATAGGCAATCATGCAGTAAACGAAACCTAGCCTGGACAAACAAACGCAAGAAATCTAGTTATCATCTAGATTTCGTGGACACCCAAACAGAGCTATTAGCACTAGTTTTGAAACACCTCTATTTTAAACTAGGATTTGAATGCTAAATCAAAAGTCTCACCATGGTTTCCCGACGTTTCGTTACATTTTTACGCGAGTTACAACTGATGGCTCGACTGACGTCGGAATATATAACGTATATAATATATAACATATAACGTATATAATGTATAACGTAAACGATAGAACCATTTATTGTTTTATAACCTTCCTAAATACTACCAAAAATAATCCTTTTCCAGCTTTCGAGCTTTTTATTTTTGCGGGGAGCAAAACAAGCACCCTGTCGTGGACGATGATTTCCCGGGAATTTATTGGTGGAACAGTGGACGCAATGTAATTTCATTCAGGGTCCAAAACTTTCCCACGCATTTGAATGGCTACGATAAGGGGATGCGATAAGATTTAAGGGGTCGGCGAGAGGAAGGCGTTCTGCAACAAGTCATCTGAACGATGTGTCATTAAATCTCCTGATAAGCTGCGCTCAGACTAAAGATTTTTACTTTTTATATCCAGTGGCAGAGGGAAAAAAAATAATTTTAATTTTTTTGAAGCAGCAAACAGCATTTATGTGGAGCCCTCTATGAGGTCATCGTGGACTCTGGGAATAGTTTTTTGGCCGTAATCACCTTTCCTTGGCACTGATTGCTTTTTTTTTGAAATTGGAAAGATTAGACATAACGGCAAAATTGGTGGGCAATATTTTAGTTTTTATTTTAATTCCTTGGGTATTGGTTATGAAAAGAAAATCTTTCATCTGAGCACAACTTGTGTGAAGATGAGAGAATTCCTTAACCGATCTTATCCCTATTGACTACAACAAACATTAGGGACACAGGTGAAGAATACTATGCGTTTCCAGGGCCTCTGCAGCCAAACTTTATTGTCCACATTCGGTGATTATTGCAAACTAAATTTAAATTGCTTATAAACTCATCTTTACCATCTCCTGTATTTAGCACTAGGTCGAAAAAACCCCATTTAATTATTTTCATTGAACATTCAAATCCCAGTCTGAAAAAGGTTCACCAAGATGCAAGCTGATCTGTTTATGATAGCGGGCCGGAGATTTCGGGTTTGTGTCCTTTGACGGTCCTCAAGCCAATGCTCCTGGGCCGTGGGTGTACGACTGCACCAGCGGTAACTACGCCTCAGACCCACAAAACCGCGGCGTAACTGATTGTGTGAGCGTGGATTTAGTCGCACTCGCCTGAAACTTCAACTAAACTCCATTTCACGTTGAGATGGAGAGTGGATTTGCATCTTCCTCGAGGACCCACTGCTGCTAGACACGAGCCAAGAGTTTCAAAACTGCCCACAGAGCCTTTTGTTCGGCTCAAGACATGGCTTGTGAAATATGAAACTCTCAGCTCGTGTCTAGCAGCAGTGGGTCCTCGAGGAAGATGCAAATCCACTCTCCTTCTTATTGTGAAATGGAGTTCTTGACGTGAAACTGCTGCTAGACACGAGCCAAGAGTTTCAAAACTGCCCATAGAGCCTTTTGTCCGACTCAAGACATGGCTTGTGAGTTTTGAAACTCTTGGCTCGTGTCTAGCAGCAGTGGGTCCTCGAGGAAGATGCAAATCCACTCACCTTTACGACGTAAAATGTAGTTTAGGTATCAATTATTATAAAATGTCTAACTAAATACTTCCAAGCTATCTGTTACCTATACCTATATATCTAGGAAGTAAAGGTATACTCCGAAATGTGTATGTGTGTGAATTTGATAACTTTTGTAACATAAACGAGTACATTTTACACAAGTAGTGCGTTTTGTTTACTTGTATGTATGATAACGATTGCGTTGACAACAAAATATGCTTTAAAACTCATTTTCTGCATTGTTGATTTTCTTGGTCTTGTCATTGGCGACATTTGAACATTTGTCTTGGCTCGTGTCTAGCAGCAGTGGGTCCTCGAGGCAGCTGCAAACCCACTCTCCTTATTAATATGAAATAGAGTTCTTGACGTGAAACTGCTGCTAGACACGAGCTAAGAGTTTCTAAAACTGCCCACAGAGCCTTTTGTCCGACTCAAGACATGGCTTGTGAGATGTGAAACTCTTGGCCCGTTTCTAGCAGCAGTGCGTCCCCGAGGAAGATGCAAACACACTCTCTTTGCATCTTCCTCGAGGACACACTGCTGCTAGAAACTGGCTAAAAGTTTCAAAACTGCCCACAGAGCCTTTTGTCCGGCTCAAGACATGGCTTGTGAGTTTTGAAACTCTTGACCCGTTTCTAGCAGCAGTGGGTCCTCGAGGCAGCTGCAAACCCACTCTCCTTCTCGACGTGAAACGGAGTGTAGGTCCGACCGGTCGCACGGTCGTCAAGGGATGACACGCTAATGTCACGCGCGCATGCGTGCGGGCACGCGGCGAACGTGACTAACACGGGGAACAACGTCGCATTCCTCGACGGTGCGACGGGGCGCGGTGACTTTAGGCATGACCGAGCATCGACGCGGCGAATTAACGGGCCACGGGCGCACATGCGACTATTAGAGTGAGTGCTTACTCGGGCAGCTCACCGCTCAAATTTTACCTCCCACTGGATACCAACTTGTGGCCACACCTTTTGTCCGATCGAAATGAAACCCATGGCTACGGAATCCTCACACTTTTGGCAACAAATTGTGTGTTTGCCAATCTCAAAAAATATTCACTAATATAGTATTTTCAAACGTTGTAAAACAAGCCTGTTACATCGAAATATTGAGCGTATACTCGGGCCGCTTCCCGCTCAAATTTTACCTCCTATTGGATACCAACTTGTGGCCACACCTTTTGTCCGATCGAAATGAAACCCATGGCTACGGAATCCTCACACTTTTGGCAACAAATTGTGTGATTGAAAATATCAAAAAATATTCACTAATATAGTATTTTCAAACGTTGTAAAACAAGCCTGTTACATCGAAATATTGAGCGTATACTCGGGCCGCTTCCCGCTCAAATTTTACCTCCTATTGGGTACTAACTTGTGGCCACACCGTTTGTCCGATTGCAACGAAACCCATGCCTACGGAATCCTCACACTTTTGGCAACAAATTTTGTGTTTGCAAATATCAAAAAATATTCACTCATCTGGTATTTTCAAGCGTTGTAAAACAAGCCTGTTACATCGAAATATTGAGCGTATCCTCGGGCCGCTTCCCGCTCAAATTTTACCTCCTACTGGATACCAACTTGTGGCCACACCATTTGTCCGATCGTAACTGAACCAGGGTCTACGGAATCCTCGCACTTTTGGCAACAAATTGTGTGATTGAAAATATCAAAAAATATTCACTAATCTAGTATTTTCAAGCGTTGTAAAACAACCCTGTACGTCGAAATATTGAGCGTATACTCGGGCAGCTTCCCGCTCAAATTTTACCTCCCACTGGATACCAACTTGTGGCCACACCTTTTGTCCGATCGTAACGAAACCCATGTCTACGGAATCCTCACACTTTTGGCAACAAATTGTGTGATTGAAAATTTCAAAAAATATTCACTCATCTAGTATTATCAAGCGTTGTAAAACAACCCTGTTACGTCGTAGTATTGAGCGTATCCTCGGGGCGCTTCCCGCTCAGAATTCACCTCCTACTGGATACTAACTTGTGGCCACACCGTTTGTCCGATTGCAACGAAACCAGGATCTACGGAATCCTCATAATTTTAGCAACAAATTGGGTGATTTATTACCACGAAATACCAACAGAAAGTTAAAATAAAGCTTCATGAAATAATCACCAACAACCGCACCAATAGCCTTAAGAGTCTCGGATGGTGTCTCTCGGGACGCCGGGACAGGGACCACAAAACCAGGACGTCTGGTCACCCTAGACGGTCTGCGCACGCGCTCCGTCTGCGCACGCGCTCCGTCTGCGCACGCGCTACGTCTGCGCACGCGCTACGTCTGCGCCGTCACGGCGACGCATGCGCCGGACGCGCAATGATTTACGGCACGACGCGCTCCCCGTGGCCAGGCGTGACATCGGCTGCGTCGGCCGCAACACCTTTTTAATGAGAACACGAAATCGGCGATTTATTGTCCCATTTCCTCGCAACCAGCTCTCTGGCGCCGTGGCGCGCGTCTTCGCTCACGGCTTCGCGGAATTTTAATTTAAATTCTCGTCTTTGCGGTGATCGTTTTTTTTCCCGAATTCAAATTGGAATGTCTGACGGTCGCGACTGCGAGGGTGATAAACTATTAATAGTCCAGTGCGAGGTTTCGTCGTCCTGGAAATGTGTTTGCGGTTTTTGTGTGGGTGCAATTGTCGTGTTTGTGCTGATTGGTCGTCGGATTGCGTGGCGATGATTGCATCGAGATATTTGGGCAAAACCCTGAAAACCCGAATTCACTAATGTCCGGATCGTCGAATTAGAAGCCCGAATTCACTAATGTCCTAATTGTATAATTAGAAGCCCGAATTCACTAATGTCCGAATCGTCGAATTAGAAGCCCGAATTCACGAATGTCCGAATCGTCGAATTAGAAGCCCGAATTCACGAATGTCCGAATCATCGAATTAGAAGCCCGAATTCACGAATGTCCGAATCATCGAATTAGAAGCCCGAATTCACGAATGTCCGAATCATCGAATTAGAAGCCCGAATTCACGAATGTCCGAACTGTCGAACTAGAAGCCCGAATTCACGAATGTCCGAATCGTCGAATTAGAAGCCCGAATTCACGAATGTCCGAATCGTCGAATTAGAAGCCCGAATCCACGAATGTCCGAATCGTCGAACTAGAAGCCCGAATTCACGAATGTCCGAATCGTCGAATTAGAAGCCCGAATTCACGAATGTCCGAATCATCGAATTAGAACCCGAATTCACGAATGTCCGAATCGTCAAATTAGAAGCCCGAATCCACGAATGTCCGAATCGTCGAACTAGAAGCCCGAATTCACGAATGTCCGAATCATCGAATTAGAAGCCCGAATTCACGAATGTCCGAATCATCGAATTAGAAGCCCGAATTCACGAATGTCCGAATCATCGAATTAGAACCCGAATTCACGAATGTCCGAATCGTCGAATTAGAAGCCCGAATCCACGAATGTCCGAATCGTCGAACTAGAATCCCGAATTCACGAATGTCCGAACTGTCGAACTAGAAGCCCGAATTCACGAATGTCCGAATCATCGAATTAGAAGCCCGAATTCACTAATGTCCGAACTGTCGAAGGGAACGTGCATGAGCGTCATTAGAGATTTCAGTTAGGGGATGCTCAGCTTTTCTTAAAATTCCACGGGGGGGGGGGGGGGGGGGGGGGGGCACGGCGTCTGAGGATCGTTTTGTGAATCAAGGTAATTTTTAAGCTAATCTACGCGTTTCAGAAGTATTAAAACATCCTTGGCCCCACACATTTTAGTCTTTCGGAATGGGTAATATGCTTAAAAAAATAAGTGTTTTTTGTGTACAAAATGATTTGTTTTACATTCTGTCAACTACCTGGTAATTCTTTATTCGTATGAATGAGCCGGACCGGAAATGAAAGGGACTGAAATAAACTCATCTAGAACGGCTGTATTATTTTGCTTATGCCACAAAACCCACACGTAAGCAAGGAGATTCTCAAATTTTCTGGGCAAAGTCATCTATCGTAACTTTTAATTTTGCCAGATAAATTATTGGGGATGCTCAACCGATGATTGGGGATGCTCTAGCATCCCCTAAAAAGGCCTGACGACGACACGCCCCTGGGAACGTGCTTAGTGAACATATGTCACGCTTGAAAGGGGGGGGGGGGTTGCCAATGTGTGACAGTTTCTGACAAGGGGGGGGGGGGGGGGGGGTGTCAAAAAGTGGCATACAAAGAGTGACATACTATAAGTACGCTCCCAAAAGACTGAATGCCCGTATGCCCGAAGAGCTTGCGTTCTGTTAAATTCTTAGAATTTTTAGACTTAAATAATAAATAAAATTGGAAGGGGTGGGGCGATAATGATCACATTCACACCACATCAACCTCAGTTCGACCAAGGAGGAGGGTTTCATGTTCGTTTTTTAAGTTAAAACTCATAAAGTTATAAAATAATGTTTTTTTTCGCTAAAAAGGATTTTTTCTTTCATGATGGCCCGCTGATTTCAATCGGAGTTCGGTAGCAGTTGGAAAAGAAATAATTTCCTGGCGCCATCTATAGCTCCATCTAGCGGATGCGATGGATGGATGTCGATATAGTAGTCATTCTAAACTGTCGAGTCGATAAAAAGTACATCGGCGATACGCGTGGCGCGCTCTAGCAGCAAAGAGAGTAACCAACTGGCCATGGCGGCAAAATGCGCAAGGATTCTTTTGTTCACACAATAAATTCGGTTACTGAATCATTTTGCAGTTCACTTTTGTAATCCAATATCGCCAGTTTATATTTTGTATATAATAAAGAGGAAGCCTGGAATATTTAGGATTAAACCCGTATACTACAAGGTAAAAGCAAATACTATCAATTTTTGCTTGAACTTAATAACGTCACCCTATAAATCTGGCAGATATTTCTTTCTACTATTAAATTACATGGCATCACAACTCACGAGAGAATGGCGTTTTGAGAGAACTCAGGGTTTCCCGCTCAACAGACAAGAATAAAACTTCCTTTACTTTTCAGTATTCCATCAAAGTGATTGTCATGTTGGGAGAGCGGTTTTGTGGATTACGAAAAAAATAAAGGCACTTGTGAGGGGAAATACTTTCAAAGTCATTTCAATCTAAATTTATATATTTGTTTAAGATAAAGGTATATTTTGATGACAACAGTGTCAGTAACCAATGAGCAGAAGCAGCCTGCATAGAATATCGAGAAAAGGGAAGCAAGATTCCCAAATACTAAAATGAGTGTAAAATTATCTACACAGCAAGACAACTCTTCCCAACAGAGATTATGTTGATATTACATTCACTGTATGTGCTAAGTTCTACATTCAAAATACTAAACCCATTACATTTTAATGGCTAGCATTAAAATTCTCACCACTAACGCTGGTTTATTTTCCAGTTTCCTGAACAATCGTGAAGTCTGCATCCGTTTCACACAGTTATTAGGAAATCTGGACGGCACGCAACTCGAAAGTCGCTCCGAGCTTTCTTGGCCGCGTGCGATTTCAAGTGACTCTTCACGGCCCCTTTGTTCCTGAAGGACTTATCGCACTTGTACTCTCGCTCTTCGGAATGCACATTCATGTGCGCGCCGAGATTCGACATCTGCCGGAAAACTCTGGCGCAGACCGACGAGAGGCGCATTTGAACGGCTTGGGATTCGCGTGCGATTCTGCGTGCCCAACGCTCTTGCTTGTAAATCCTGCCGCACGAACCGCATTCGAAGGTATTCACACGACCGTGCTTCCTACCGACGTGTCTCTGCAAAATGTGCGGACTTTTGAAGGCACCAGCCATCCTGAGGGAAACTTCGGAGGGAACCAGCTATCCTGAGGGAAACTTCGGAGGGAACCAGCCATCCTGAGGGAAACTTCGGAGGGAACCAGCTATCCTGAGGGAAACTTCGGAGGGAACCAGCCATCCTGAGGGAAACTTCGGAGGGAACCAGCTATCCTGAGGGAAACTTCGGAGGGAACCAGCTATCCTGAGGGAAACTTCGGAGGGAACCAGCCATCCTGAGGGAAACTTCGGAGGGAACCAGCCATCCTGAGGGAAACTTCGGAGGGAACCAGATATCCTGAGGGAAACTTCGGAGGGAACCAGCTATCCTGAGGGAAACTTCGGAGGGAACCAGCCATCCTGAGGGAAACTTCGGAGGGCACCAGCTACTAGATGGTTCGACTAGTCTTTCGCCCCTATACCAAGCTCTACCAAGCACGTCAGAATCGCTCACGAATACTCTCGTGTAATTTACGGCTACTGAAACTCGTAAATGACTTCTCGCACAGCGGACACTTGGGCGGCTTTTCGTGCGAATGCACCGAAATGTGTTTCGAGCACGAAGACTTGGACCTGAAAGTTTTCGCACGCAAGTCGCATTGAAACCGCTTGTCTCGATGTCAACGCAGTTCGTGATCTTCGGAGCGGACACTGGCATGGCTTTCCGTGCGAACACATAAAACGAGCTATCCCCATCTCGAATCCCATAGCGCCCATTTCGGCGAGATGGAACGTCGCCTCGTAACGCCTCCTCTGACACAAGAGAGGCGTTTCACAGTCTCGAGCCGTCGGATTAACACCGTGTGTCTCGATGTCCGGGCAGCTCGTGATCTTCGAGAACGGCTCGGCAGGGGAAGGCCGGCCGTCATCGCCCGCATTTTGAGCGGCGGCGTTTTGAATTTGTGGGTCGCCCTCGGGGCCAATTCATGTACATTTTCCTGTACCCCCTTAGCCCGGGTATAACTTGCAAAGCCTTCTTTAGTCACATGTTAATCTGCCATAAGGCAGGACTAGTGAGGACTGGCGAGGTTTAGCGAATTGGGCAAGGTTTTAGTGTAATGGAAATAACGCAAAGTGGGTTTATTAGAGAAAACGTTGCTTGCACTCAAACAGTAAATGAAATAGTGCATAAAATCAAGCAAAAACAATGATGAAGATATTGTGACAAATGATTCAAATTTGGCAGTTAAAATAAAACTCGTCCAATACCTAGCCCTCCCTGTACCCACCCTGAGGCGGATATCACTGTGGCAGTGTTTATATTTTCTTCTGTCAGTTTTATGTAAATTATCTTCTCATGTCAACTCATTTAATAGGTTTTAAGTCATCTTTCAATCCTTTTCGGCAACACAAACATTACAGTGTGCTTTACTAAATGGTGTTTTACGCTTTGGCGATGGGAAGTTATACCCGGACGAAGGGGGTGCAGTGAGATGTTCGTGAATTGGCGCCAAGAATGCTGCAAAACACCGCTCTCGTATGGAGTGCTTTCTCGCGGAATGGGCACCGCGAAGACTTTGCGTCTTTCCTCACGCGTTTTCCACCCTAATGGCAAAACGTTTCGTTGTTTTCATGTTTAGCGGCTGGCTCGGGCGACGGGGCTCGTCGCCGTTTCGCGGATAAAACCTCTCCCCACGGACTGAGGCACCTGGGAACAAGTCAGGAACAGGACTGGAAAATGAACCACGTATTTTAAAGCTCGTGGGTAGCTCAAAAAGACTATCTTCAAGTTCAGCTGAGATTTAAATGTAAAATTATATTTTAAATTCGATTATGTAAAATTTAGTTTCAGATAATGTTCGTTATTTCAACCAAATAGCATTGAAATGCCCCTAGATACCGATTGTTATCCCTAGATACTAGCCGCCAAAAAGTAACACAATAGCCACCCTGGAAAAGGACTAGAAAATAAACCGTTTATTTTAACGCTTGTGGGTAGATCAAAAAGACTATCGTCAACTGAGTTTTAAATTGTGAAGTAAAGTCTAAAACCAGACTCAGTAGAGAAAATGTCACTAGCACAATTTAATTAGGTACCTAGGTACATACGTTAAAAAAAATTAAAAATTGCCAAAAAATTAAAAGTAGGTATGATTTAGACAAATCCAGCAAATAAAAAAAATAAACTTCTTATACTACAAGTTGTACAGAGTTCTCTATAAGTTGAGCAGCCAGAAAAGTAAGTATATAATGTGATGTGCAAATCACTGCATTGAAGCACTTCCTGTTAGGTAGACCGTAGAGCGTTTAAAATGATGGCATTTTCCGACTTTATTTTAAATGCATTTCGCCTGAGTTTCGTGCTTTTCATGCAAGAGCCGAAGTCAACAATTTTCCCTAAATGCGGATATGCTGATTGCACTGACTTTAAATACCACGCTACTTAAAAGAGTTAAGATTCGAGTTACTGATTTTACTCCTAGCCCGAACTCAAACACAGCAAAGAAAATGTTTATTTCAGGGGCACATCTTGCCCCAGGTTGCAATTGGGGGAAGGGGGTGGGGGGAGGGGAATGTCCCACTAATTACCTGGGATTCATCAGCAATTATTTTTCACAGTCTAGTCATCACACATTGCAAAAATAAATTTGTGGACAGTAAAATACCATAACATAATTGGGTCCCATCCTCCCAAATGAAACGAACAAAGCCGACAGGCATCTTTCATAAGGGCTTGAAAAGATATAGGCTTACGTCCGTTTCAGCCACAATCATTACGGGTTCGTGCAAATCCATTGCGCGTTTTTATTGGCTAGCGACTGGACTTCTCCAAATCCATTGCGCGTTTTTATCAGTTAGCGACTGGATTTCTCCAAATCCATTGCGCGTTTTTATCAGTTAGCGACTGGACTTCTCCAAATCCATTGCGTGTTTTTATCAGTTAGCGACTGGACTTCTCCAAATCCATTGCGCGTTTTTATCAGTTAGCGACTGGACTTCTCCAAATCCATTGCGCGTTTTTATCAGTTAGCGACTGGACTTCTCCAAATCCATTGCGCGTTTTTATCAGTTAGCGACTGGACTTCTCCAAATCCATTGCGCGTTTTTATTGGCTAGCGACTGGACTTCTCCAAATCCATTGCGCGTTTTTATTGGCTAGCGACTGGATTTCTCCAAATCCATTGCGCGTTTTTATTGGCTAGCGACTGGACTTCTCCAAATCCATTGCGCGTTTTTATTAGCTAGCGACTGGATTTCTCCAAATCCATTGCGCGTTTTTATCAGTTAGCGACTGGACTTCTCCAAATCCATTGCGCGTTTTTATTGGCTAGCGACTGGACTTCTCCAAATCCATTGCGTGTTTTTATCAGTTAGCGACTGGACTTCTCCAAATCCATTGCGCGTTTTTATTGGCTAGCGACTGGACTTCTCCAAATCCATTGCGTGTTTTTATCAGTTAGCGACTGGACTTCTCCAAATCCATTGCGCGTTTTTATCAGTTAGCGACTGGACTTCTCCAAATCCATTGCGCGTTTTTATCAGTTAGCGACTGGACTTCTCCAAATCCATTGCGTGTTTTTATCAGTTAGCGACTGGACTTCTCCAAATCCATTGCGTGTTTTTATTGGCTAGCGACTGGACTTCTCCAAATCCATTGCGCGTTTTTATCAGTTAGCGACTGGACTTCTCCAAATCCATTGCGCGTTTTTATCAGCTAGCGACTGGACTTCTCCAAATCCATTGCGCGTTTTTATCAGTTAGCGACTGGACTTCTCCAAATCCATTGCGCGTTTTTATCAGTTAGCGACTGGACTTCTCCAAATCCATTGCGCGTTTTTATTGGCTAGCGACTGGACTTCTCCAAATCCATTGCGCGTTTTTATTAGCTAGCGACTGGACTTCTCCAAATCCATTGCGCGTTTTTATCAGCTAGCGACTGGACTTCTCCAAATCCATTGCGCGTTTTTATTAGCTAGCGACTGGACTTCTCCAAATCCATTGCGCGTTTTTATAAGCTAGCGACTGGACTTCTCCAAATCCATTGCGCGTTTTTATTGGCTAGCGACTGGACTTCTCCAAATCCATTGCGCGTTTTTATTAGCTAGCGACTGGATTTCTCCAAATCCATTGCGAGTTTTTATCAGTTAGCGACTGGACTTCTCCAAATCCATTGCGCGTTTTTATTGGCTAGCGACTGGACTTCTCCAAATCCATTGCGCGTTTTTATCAGTTAGCGACTGGACTTCTCCAAATCCATTGCGCGTTTTTATTAGCTAGCGACTGGACTTCTCCAAATCCATTGCGCGTTTTTATCAGTTAGCGACTGGACTTCTCCAAATCCATTGCGCGTTTTTATCAGTTAGCGACTGGACTTCTCCAAATCCATTGCGCGTTTTTATCAGTTAGCGACTGGACTTCTCCAAATCCATTGCGCGTTTTTATTGGCTAGCGACTGGACTTCTCCAAATCCATTGCGCGTTTTTATCAGTTAGCGACTGGACTTCTCCAAATCCATTGCGCGTTTTTATTGGTTAGCGACTGGACTTCTCCAAATCCATTGCGCGTTTTTATTAGCTAGCGACTGGACTTCTCCAAATCCATTGCGCGTTTTTATCAGTTAGCGACTGGACTTCTCCAAATCCATTGCGCGTTTTTATCAGTTAGCGACTGGACTTCTCCAAATCCATTGCGCGTTTTTATCAGTTAGCGACTGGACTTCTCCAAATCCATTGCGCGTTTTTATTAGCTAGCGACTGGACTTCTCCAAATCCATTGCGCGTTTTTATTGGCTAGCGACTGGATTTCTCCAAATCCATTGCGTGTTTTTATCAGTTAGCGACTGGACTTCTCCAAATCCATTGCGCGTTTTTATCAGTTAGCGACTGGACTTCTCCAAATCCATTGCGCGTTTTTATTAGCTAGCGACTGGACTTCTCCAAATCCATTGCGCGTTTTTATCAGTTAGCGACTGGACTTCTCCAAATCCATTGCGCGTTTTTATTAGTTAGCGACTGGACTTCTCCAAATCCATTGCGCGTTTTTATTAGCTAGCGACTGGACTTCTCCAAATCCATTGCGCGTTTTTATTGGTTAGCGACTGGACTTCTCCAAATCCATTGCGCGTTTTTATCAGTTAGCTACTGGACTTCTCCAAATCCATTGCGCGTTTTTATTGGCTAGCGACTGGACTTCTCCAAATCCATTGCGCGTTTTTATTAGTTAGCGACTGGACTTCTCCAAATCCATTGCGCGTTTTTATTAGTTAGCGACTGGACTTCTCCAAATCCATTGCGCGTTTTTATCAGTTAGCGACTGGACTTCTCCAAATCCATTGCGCGTTTTTATCAGTTAGCGACTGGACTTCTCCAAATCCATTGCGCGTTTTTATTGGCTAGCGACTGGACTTCTCCAAATCCATTGCGCGTTTTTATAAGTTAGCGACTGGACTTCTCCAAATCCATTGCGCGTTTTTATTGGCTAGCGACTGGACTTCTCCAAATCCATTGCGCGTTTTTATCAGTTAGCGACTGGACTTCTCCAAATCCATTGCGCGTTTTTATCAGTTAGCGACTGGACTTCTCCAAATCCATTGCGCGTTTTTATCAGTTAGCGACTGGACTTCTCCAAATCCATTGCGCGTTTTTATCAGTTAGCGACTGGACTTCTCCAAATCCATTGCGCGTTTTTATCAGTTAGCGACTGGACTTCTCCAAATCCATTGCGCGTTTTTATCAGTTAGCGACTGGACTTCTCCAAATCCATTGCGCGTTTTTATTGGCTAGCGACTGGACTTCTCCAAATCCATTGCGCGTTTTTATTGGCTAGCGACTGGACTTCTCCAAATCCATTGCGTGTTTTTATCAGTTAGCGACTGGACTTCTCCAAATCCATTGCGCGTTTTTATCAGTTAGCGACTGGACTTCTCCAAATCCATTGCGCGTTTTTATCAGTTAGCGACTGGACTTCTCCAAATCCATTGCGCGTTTTTATCAGTTAGCGACTGGACTTCTCCAAATCCATTGCGCGTTTTTATCAGTTAGCGACTGGACTTCTCCAAATCCATTGCGCGTTTTTATCAGTTAGCGACTGGACTTCTCCAAATCCATTGCGCGTTTTTATCAGTTAGCGACTGGACTTCTCCAAATCCATTGCGCGTTTTTATCAGTTAGCGACTGGACTTCTCCAAATCCATTGCGCGTTTTTATCAGTTAGCGACTGGACTTCTCCAAATCCATTGCGCGTTTTTATCAGTTAGCGACTGGACTTCTCCAAATCCATTGCGCGTTTTTATTGGTTAGCGACTGGACTTCTCCAAATCCATTGCGCGTTTTTATTAGTTAGCGACTGGACTTCTCCAAATCCATTGCGCGTTTTTATTGGTTAGCGACTGGACTTCTCCAAATCCATTGCGCGTTTTTATTGGCTAGTGACTGGACTTCTCCAAATCCATTGCGCGTTTTTATTGGTTAGCGACTGGACTTCTCCAAATCCATTGCGCGTTTTTATCAGTTAGCGACTGGACTTCTCCAAATCCATTGCGCGTTTTTATCAGTTAGCGACTGGACTTCTCCAAATCCATTGCGCGTTTTTATTGGCTAGCGACTGGACTTCTCCAAATCCATTGCGCGTTTTTATTAGTTAGCGACTGGACTTCTCCAAATCCATTGCGCGTTTTTATCAGTTAGCGACTGGACTTCTCCAAATCCATTGCGCGTTTTTATCAGTTAGCGACTGGACTTCTCCAAATCCATTGCGCGTTTTTATTAGTTAGCGACTGGACTTCTCCAAATCCATTGCGCGTTTTTATAAGTTAGCGACTGGACTTCTCCAAATCCATTGCGCGTTTTTATTGGCTAGCGGCGGGACTTCTCCAAATCCATTGCGCGTTTTTATTGGCTAGCGACTGGACTTCTCCAAATCCATTGCGCGTTTTTATTAGTTAGCGACTGGACTTCTCCAAATCCATTGCGCGTTTTTATCAGTTAGCGACTGAACTTCTCCAAATCCATTGCGCGTTTTTATTGGTTAGCGAATGGACTTCTCCAAATCCATTGCGCGTTTTTATTGGCTAGCGACTGGACTTCTCCAAATCCATTGCGCGTTTTTATCAGTTAGCGACTGGACTTCTCCAAATCCATTGCGCGTTTTTATAAGTTAGCGACTGGACTTCTCCAAATCCATTGCGCGTTTTTATCAGTTAGCGACTGGACTTCTCCAAATCCATTGCGCGTTTTTATCAGTTAGCGACTGGACTTCTCCAAATCCATTGCGCGTTTTTATCAGTTAGCGACTGGACTTCTCCAAATCCATTGCGCGTTTTTATTGGCTAGCGACTGGACTTCTCCAAATCCATTGCGCGTTTTTATCAGTTAGCGACTGGACTTCTCCAAATCCATTGCGCGTTTTTATTAGTTAGCGACTGGACTTCTCCAAATCCATTGCGCGTTTTTATTAGCTAGCGACTGGACTTCTCCAAATCCATTGCGCCTTTTTATTGGCTAGCGACTGGACTTCTCCAAATCCATTGCGCGTTTTTATCAGTTAGCGACTGGACTTCTCCAAATCCATTGCGCGTTTTTATTAGCTAGCGACTGGACTTCTCCAAATCCATTGCGCGTTTTTATTAGCTAGCGACTGGACTTCTCCAAATCCATTGCGCGTTTTTATCAGTTAGCGACTGGACTTCTCCAAATCCATTGCGCGTTTTTATCAGTTAGCGACTGGACTTCTCCAAATCCATTGCGCGTTTTTATTAGCTAGCGACTGGACTTCTCCAAATCCATTGCGCGTTTTTATTGGCTAGCGACTGGATTTCTCCAAATCCATTGCGTGTTTTTATCAGTTAGCGACTGGACTTCTCCAAATCCATTGCGCGTTTTTATTGGTTAGCGACTGGACTTCTCCAAATCCATTGCGCGTTTTTATTAGCTAGCGACTGGACTTCTCCAAATCCATTGCGCGTTTTTATCAGTTAGCGACTGGACTTCTCCAAATCCATTGCGCGTTTTTATTAGTTAGCGACTGGACTTCTCCAAATCCATTGCGCGTTTTTATTGGCTAGTGACTGGACTTCTCCAAATCCATTGCGCGTTTTTATCAGTTAGCGACTGGACTTCTCCAAATCCATTGCGCGTTTTTATCAGTTAGCGACTGGACTTCTCCAAATCCATTGCGCGTTTTTATCAGTTAGCGACTGGACTTCTCCAAATCCATTGCGTGTTTTTATCAGTTAGCGACTGGACTTCTCCAAATCCATTGCGCGTTTTTATTGGCTAGCGACTGGACTTCTCCAAATCCATTGCGCGTTTTTATCAGTTAGCGACTGGACTTCTCCAAATCCATTGCGCGTTTTTATCAGTTAGCGACTGGACTTCTCCAAATCCATTGCGTGTTTTTATCAGTTAGCGACTGGACTTCTCCAAATCCATTGCGCGTTTTTATTAGCTAGCGACTGGACTTCTCCAAATCCATTGCGCGTTTTTATTGGTTAGCGACTGGACTTCTCCAAATCCATTGCGCGTTTTTATTAGCTAGCGACTGGACTTCTCCAAATCCATTGCGCGTTTTTATTGGCTAGCGACTGGACTTCTCCAAATCCATTGCGCGTTTTTATCAGTTAGCGACTGGACTTCTCCAAATCCATTGCGCGTTTTTATTGGCTAGCGACTGGACTTCTCCAAATCCATTGCGCGTTTTTATTAGCTAGCGACTGGACTTCTCCAAATCCATTGCGCGTTTTTATCAGTTAGCGACTGGACTTCTCCAAATCCATTGCGCGTTTTTATCAGTTAGCGACTGGACTTCTCCAAATCCATTGCGCGTTTTTATTGGCTAGCGACTGGACTTCTCCAAATCCATTGCGCGTTTTTATCAGTTAGCGACTGGACTTCTCCAAATCCATTGCGCGTTTTTATTAGTTAGCGACTGGACTTCTCCAAATCCATTGCGCGTTTTTATTAGCTAGCGACTGGACTTCTCCAAATCCATTGCGCCTTTTTATTGGCTAGCGACTGGACTTCTCCAAATCCATTGCGCGTTTTTATCAGTTAGCGACTGGACTTCTCCAAATCCATTGCGCGTTTTTATTAGCTAGCGACTGGACTTCTCCAAATCCATTGCGCGTTTTTATTAGCTAGCGACTGGACTTCTCCAAATCCATTGCGCGTTTTTATCAGTTAGCGACTGGACTTCTCCAAATCCATTGCGCGTTTTTATCAGTTAGCGACTGGACTTCTCCAAATCCATTGCGCGTTTTTATTAGCTAGCGACTGGACTTCTCCAAATCCATTGCGCGTTTTTATTGGCTAGCGACTGGATTTCTCCAAATCCATTGCGTGTTTTTATCAGTTAGCGACTGGACTTCTCCAAATCCATTGCGCGTTTTTATTGGTTAGCGACTGGACTTCTCCAAATCCATTGCGCGTTTTTATTAGCTAGCGACTGGACTTCTCCAAATCCATTGCGCGTTTTTATCAGTTAGCGACTGGACTTCTCCAAATCCATTGCGCGTTTTTATTAGTTAGCGACTGGACTTCTCCAAATCCATTGCGCGTTTTTATTGGCTAGTGACTGGACTTCTCCAAATCCATTGCGCGTTTTTATCAGTTAGCGACTGGACTTCTCCAAATCCATTGCGCGTTTTTATCAGTTAGCGACTGGACTTCTCCAAATCCATTGCGCGTTTTTATCAGTTAGCGACTGGACTTCTCCAAATCCATTGCGTGTTTTTATCAGTTAGCGACTGGACTTCTCCAAATCCATTGCGCGTTTTTATTGGCTAGCGACTGGACTTCTCCAAATCCATTGCGCGTTTTTATCAGTTAGCGACTGGACTTCTCCAAATCCATTGCGCGTTTTTATCAGTTAGCGACTGGACTTCTCCAAATCCATTGCGTGTTTTTATCAGTTAGCGACTGGACTTCTCCAAATCCATTGCGCGTTTTTATTAGCTAGCGACTGGACTTCTCCAAATCCATTGCGCGTTTTTATCAGTTAGCGACTGGACTTCTCCAAATCCATTGCGCGTTTTTATCAGTTAGCGACTGGACTTCTCCAAATCCATTGCGCGTTTTTATTAGCTAGCGACTGGACTTCTCCAAATCCATTGCGCGTTTTTATTAGCTAGCGACTGGACTTCTCCAAATCCATTGCGCGTTTTTATTGGTTAGCGACTGGACTTCTCCAAATCCATTGCGCGTTTTTATTAGCTAGCGACTGGACTTCTCCAAATCCATTGCGCGTTTTTATTAGCTAGCGACTGGACTTCTCCAAATCCATTGCGCGTTTTTATTGGCTAGCGACTGGACTTCTCCAAATCCATTGCGCGTTTTTATTAGTTAGCGACTGGACTTCTCCAAATCCATTGCGCGTTTTTATTGGCTAGCGACTGGACTTCTCCAAATCCATTGCGCGTTTTTATCAGTTAGCGACTGGACTTCTCCAAATCCATTGCGCGTTTTTATTGGCTAGCGACTGGACTTCTCCAAATCCATTGCGCGTTTTTATTAGTTAGCGACTGGACTTCTCCAAATCCATTGCGCGTTTTTATTGGCTAGCGACTGGACTTCTCCAAATCCATTGCGCGTTTTTATCAGTTAGCGACTGGACTTCTCCAAATCCATTGCGCGTTTTTATTGGCTAGCGACTGGACTTCTCCAAATCCATTGCGCGTTTTTATTAGCTAGCGACTGGACTTCTCCAAATCCATTGCGCGTTTTTATTGGCTAGCGACTGGACTTCTCCAAATCCATTGCGCGTTTTTATTAGTTAGCGACTGGACTTCTCCAAATCCATTGCGCGTTTTTATTGGCTAGCGACTGGACTTCTCCAAATCCATTGCGCGTTTTTATTAGCTAGCGACTGGACTTCTCCAAATCCATTGCGCGTTTTTATTGGTTAGCGACTGGACTTCTCCAAATCCATTGCGCGTTTTTATTAGCTAGCGACTGGACTTCTCCAAATCCATTGCGCGTTTTTATCAGTTAGCGACTGGACTTCTCCAAATCCATTGCGCGTTTTTATCAGTTAGCGACTGGACTTCTCCAAATCCATTGCGCGTTTTTATTAGCTAGCGACTGGACTTCTCCAAATCCATTGCGCGTTTTTATCAGTTAGCGACTGGACTTCTCCAAATCCATTGCGCGTTTTTATCAGTTAGCGACTGGACTTCTCCAAATCCATTGCGCGTTTTTATTAGCTAGCGACTGGACTTCTCCAAATCCATTGCGCGTTTTTATAAGTTAGCGACTGGACTTCTCCAAATCCATTGCGCGTTTTTATTGGCTAGCGACTGGACTTCTCCAAATCCATTGCGCGTTTTTATTGGCTAGCGACTGGACTTCTCCAAATCCATTGCGCGTTTTTATTGGCTAGCGACTGGATTTCTCCAAATCCATTGCGCGTTTTTATCAGTTAGCGACTGGACTTCTCCAAATCCATTGCGCGTTTTTATCAGTTAGCGACTGGACTTCTCCAAATCCATTGCGTGTTTTTATCAGTTAGCGACTGGACTTCTCCAAATCCATTGCGCGTTTTTATTGGCTAGCGACTGGACTTCTCCAAATCCATTGCGCGTTTTTATTGGCTAGCGACTGGACTTCTCCAAATCCATTGCGCGTTTTTATCAGTTAGCGACTGGACTTCTCCAAATCCATTGCGCGTTTTTATCAGTTAGCGACTGGACTTCTCCAAATCCATTGCGTGTTTTTATCAGTTAGCGACTGGACTTCTCCAAATCCATTGCGCGTTTTTATTAGCTAGCGACTGGACTTCTCCAAATCCATTGCGCGTTTTTATTAGCTAGCGACTGGACTTCTCCAAATCCATTGCGCGTTTTTATTGGCTAGCGACTGGACTTCTCCAAATCCATTGCGCGTTTTTATAAGTTAGCGACTGGACTTCTCCAAATCCATTGCGCGTTTTTATTGGCTAGCGACTGGACTTCTCCAAATCCATTGCGCGTTTTTATTAGCTAGCGACTGGACTTCTCCAAATCCATTGCGCGTTTTTATCAGTTAGCGACTGGACTTCTCCAAATCCATTGCGCGTTTTTATTGGTTAGCGACTGGACTTCTCCAAATCCATTGCGCGTTTTTATTAGCTAGCGACTGGACTTCTCCAAATCCATTGCGCGTTTTTATCAGTTAGCGACTGGACTTCTCCAAATCCATTGCGCGTTTTTATCAGTTAGCGACTGGACTTCTCCAAATCCATTGCGCGTTTTTATTAGCTAGCGACTGGACTTCTCCAAATCCATTGCGCGTTTTTATAAGTTAGCGACTGGACTTCTCCAAATCCATTGCGCGTTTTTATTGGCTAGCGACTGGACTTCTCCAAATCCATTGCGCGTTTTTATTGGCTAGCGACTGGACTTCTCCAAATCCATTGCGCGTTTTTATTGGCTAGCGACTGGACTTCTCCAAATCCATTGCGCGTTTTTATCAGTTAGCGACTGGACTTCTCCAAATCCATTGCGCGTTTTTATTGGTTAGCGACTGGACTTCTCCAAATCCATTGCGCGTTTTTATTAGCTAGCGACTGGACTTCTCCAAATCCATTGCGCGTTTTTATTAGCTAGCGACTGGACTTCTCCAAATCCATTGCGCGTTTTTATTGGTTAGCGACTGGACTTCTCCAAATCCATTGCGCGTTTTTATTAGCTAGCGACTGGACTTCTCCAAATCCATTGCGCGTTTTTATCAGTTAGCGACTGGACTTCTCCAAATCCATTGCGCGTTTTTATTAGTTAGCGACTGGACTTCTCCAAATCCATTGCGCGTTTTTATCAGTTAGCGACTGGACTTCTCCAAATCCATTGCGCGTTTTTATTGGCTAGCGACTGGACTTCTCCAAATCCATTGCGCGTTTTTATAAGTTAGCGACTGGACTTCTCCAAATCCATTGCGCGTTTTTATTGGCTAGCGACTGGACTTCTCCAAATCCATTGCGCGTTTTTATCAGTTAGCGACTGGACTTCTCCAAATCCATTGCGCGTTTTTATTGGCTAGCGACTGGACTTCTCCAAATCCATTGCGCGTTTTTATAAGTTAGCGACTGGACTTCTCCAAATCCATTGCGCGTTTTTATCAGTTAGCGACTGGACTTCTCCAAATCCATTGCGCGTTTTTATCAGTTAGCGACTGGACTTCTCCAAATCCATTGCGCGTTTTTATTGGCTAGCGACTGGACTTCTCCAAATCCATTGCGCGTTTTTATTGGCTAGCGACTGGATTTCTCCAAATCCATTGCGCGTTTTTATTGGCTAGCGACTGGACTTCTCCAAATCCATTGCGCGTTTTTATTAGCTAGCGACTGGATTTCTCCAAATCCATTGCGCGTTTTTATCAGTTAGCGACTGGACTTCTCCAAATCCATTGCGCGTTTTTATTGGCTAGCGACTGGACTTCTCCAAATCCATTGCGTGTTTTTATCAGTTAGCGACTGGACTTCTCCAAATCCATTGCGCGTTTTTATTGGCTAGCGACTGGACTTCTCCAAATCCATTGCGTGTTTTTATCAGTTAGCGACTGGACTTCTCCAAATCCATTGCGCGTTTTTATCAGTTAGCGACTGGACTTCTCCAAATCCATTGCGCGTTTTTATCAGTTAGCGACTGGACTTCTCCAAATCCATTGCGTGTTTTTATCAGTTAGCGACTGGACTTCTCCAAATCCATTGCGTGTTTTTATTGGCTAGCGACTGGACTTCTCCAAATCCATTGCGCGTTTTTATCAGTTAGCGACTGGACTTCTCCAAATCCATTGCGCGTTTTTATCAGTTAGCGACTGGACTTCTCCAAATCCATTGCGCGTTTTTATCAGTTAGCGACTGGACTTCTCCAAATCCATTGCGCGTTTTTATCAGTTAGCGACTGGACTTCTCCAAATCCATTGCGCGTTTTTATCAGCTAGCGACTGGACTTCTCCAAATCCATTGCGCGTTTTTATTGGTTAGCGACTGGACTTCTCCAAATCCATTGCGCGTTTTTATTAGCTAGCGACTGGACTTCTCCAAATCCATTGCGCGTTTTTATCAGTTAGCGACTGGACTTCTCCAAATCCATTGCGCGTTTTTATCAGTTAGCGACTGGACTTCTCCAAATCCATTGCGCGTTTTTATTAGCTAGCGACTGGACTTCTCCAAATCCATTGCGCGTTTTTATTGGCTAGCGACTGGATTTCTCCAAATCCATTGCGCGTTTTTATTGGCTAGCGACTGGACTTCTCCAAATCCATTGCGCGTTTTTATTAGCTAGCGACTGGATTTCTCCAAATCCATTGCGCGTTTTTATCAGTTAGCGACTGGACTTCTCCAAATCCATTGCGCGTTTTTATCAGTTAGCGACTGGACTTCTCCAAATCCATTGCGCGTTTTTATTGGCTAGCGACTGGACTTCTCCAAATCCATTGCGCGTTTTTATCAGTTAGCGACTGGACTTCTCCAAATCCATTGCGCGTTTTTATCAGTTAGCGACTGGACTTCTCCAAATCCATTGCGCGTTTTTATCAGTTAGCGACTGGACTTCTCCAAATCCATTGAGTGTTTTTATCAGTTAGCGACTGGACTTCTCCAAATCCATTGCGTGTTTTTATTGGCTAGCGACTGGACTTCTCCAAATCCATTGCGCGTTTTTATTAGCTAGCGACTGGACTTCTCCAAATCCATTGCGCGTTTTTATCAGTTAGCGACTGGACTTCTCCAAATCCATTGCGCGTTTTTATTAGTTAGCGACTGGACTTCTCCAAATCCATTGCGCGTTTTTATTGGCTAGTGACTGGACTTCTCCAAATCCATTGCGCGTTTTTATCAGTTAGCGACTGGACTTCTCCAAATCCATTGCGCGTTTTTATCAGTTAGCGACTGGACTTCTCCAAATCCATTGCGCGTTTTTATCAGTTAGCGACTGGACTTCTCCAAATCCATTGCGCGTTTTTATTGGTTAGCGACTGGACTTCTCCAAATCCATTGCGCGTTTTTATCAGTTAGCGACTGGACTTCTCCAAATCCATTGCGTGTTTTTATTGGCTAGCGACTGGACTTCTCCAAATCCATTGCGCGTTTTTATCAGTTAGCGACTGGACTTCTCCAAATCCATTGCGCGTTTTTATCAGTTAGCGACTGGACTTCTCCAAATCCATTGCGCGTTTTTATCAGTTAGCGACTGGACTTCTCCAAATCCATTGCGCGTTTTTATCAGTTAGCGACTGGACTTCTCCAAATCCATTGCGCGTTTTTATTGGTTAGCGACTGGACTTCTCCAAATCCATTGCGCGTTTTTATTGGCTAGCGACTGGACTTCTCCAAATCCATTGCGCGTTTTTATCAGTTAGCGACTGGACTTCTCCAAATCCATTGCGCGTTTTTATCAGTTAGCGACTGGACTTCTCCAAATCCATTGCGCGTTTTTATCAGTTAGCGACTGGACTTCTCCAAATCCATTGCGCGTTTTTATTAGCTAGCGACTGGACTTCTCCAAATCCATTGCGCGTTTTTATTGGTTAGCGACTGGACTTCTCCAAATCCATTGCGCGTTTTTATTAGCTAGCGACTGGACTTCTCCAAATCCATTGCGCGTTTTTATCAGTTAGCGACTGGACTTCTCCAAATCCATTGCGCGTTTTTATCAGTTAGCGACTGGACTTCTCCAAATCCATTGCGCGTTTTTATCAGTTAGCGACTGGACTTCTCCAAATCCATTGCGCGTTTTTATTAGCTAGCGACTGGACTTCTCCAAATCCATTGCGCGTTTTTATTGGCTAGCGACTGGATTTCTCCAAATCCATTGCGTGTTTTTATCAGTTAGCGACTGGACTTCTCCAAATCCATTGCGCGTTTTTATCAGTTAGCGACTGGACTTCTCCAAATCCATTGCGCGTTTTTATTAGCTAGCGACTGGACTTCTCCAAATCCATTGCGCGTTTTTATCAGTTAGCGACTGGACTTCTCCAAATCCATTGCGCGTTTTTATTAGTTAGCGACTGGACTTCTCCAAATCCATTGCGCGTTTTTATTAGCTAGCGACTGGACTTCTCCAAATCCATTGCGCGTTTTTATTAGCTAGCGACTGGACTTCTCCAAATCCATTGCGCGTTTTTATCAGTTAGCGACTGGACTTCTCCAAATCCATTGCGCGTTTTTATCAGTTAGCGACTGGACTTCTCCAAATCCATTGCGCGTTTTTATCAGTTAGCGACTGGACTTCTCCAAATCCATTGCGCGTTTTTATTGGCTAGCGACTGGACTTCTCCAAATCTTGTTTGTGGCCACTTTCGGGGCACCAACCAACATCCCGTAAACGCGAACACAAAAGCTTCGATGACCAAACGCCAGAAATCTTAACGTTTGCATTAATTTCAATTTTAATTTGTATTGCTATATTGCAGGTGATTATTGAAATGAAAATGAGTATTTTGTAAGAAAGTCCTCTCAGCGTTATTCTCTGTTCGAGTAATCAATTTATAAGAATATTCACAGCCAGCACACAATGGCCTGCGCATTACGCTGGCGTTTTGCTTTGTTTATCGAATCTGTTCGACTGTTTTCGATTGTAATTGTAATAAAATTTTTACCCTTTTTTAGAGCCGTGGCCCGTGCACATACAAAAGTGCAAAGAAAAATTGGGGGAAAAAGGGCCATGGCCACCCATTTGCATGTGTTTTACTAATGACATACCTTCTCGAATATTGAAATGATAACTGTAACTTTTGTAACTTTTAACTTTTGTACCTAGATTGGGTTGAACCAACTGATAGTTAAGCCTAACTTTTAATTAAAATTTAACTTTTCGTAAGCAGCTCATGCAAAGCCATCTAGAGCTAATTAATAATTGATGAGCGAAGCGAGCGAAGCGAAATCATCAATTTCACTAGACTTCTAAAAAAAAGTACTTGTGTGTTTTTTTGTATGTGTGTTTGTGTGTCTGCGCGCGCTCTACAGGCCAAACGCCTGCCTTGATTGGGATGAAATTTTCATGGTGTCTACTTTTGTTCTCAACTTAGACCCCCTGCGTTTTTCAAGAAAATCCTCCATACCCTTCACTTTCAAAGCAGAAAAAAGAGCAAAATTCGACAATTGGGCATGTTTGGAAAAGTACGGAAATGAGCATATTTCCGTTACCCGACAGCTCGGACAGTTAAACAAAGAAAGGTCAGAATCGTTTACATTTTCAAGTGATCAGAATTTTTGAGAAAGCAATGGTCCGGCTTGCTACTCCATGATTTTCAAAGGCTTTTTGCCTCAATCTTTTCATGTGCTAAATACAAACCGCTACGCTCATCTTCAACGCAACACAAATTGCGTTCGCGAAGCCCTAGTTAAATTTAACTAATAGTAGGTACAACCCAATCTTAGAGGTGTAGGTACAAAGTTTGTAGGTGCTGCTGTAATGTTGTAATTTATGCTTCTCCGTTCCCATCAGCCTTTATCATTCTTAACAGCCTGTCTTTTCGCGATAATGCGGACCTCCTTTCAGCCAGCACATGTATTTTATACTTAATTTGGAAATATAAGCAAAAAATGCAAAATTTTAACAACTCTGCAAATCGATTTTATTCAATTGTAACGTGCACTTTCGGTGAAAAAACCCATTGCACCTGATTGCGCCTGATTGCACCTGAAATAACTCGCCCTGTGCGGGCTTTCCATGAAAACCCCTGGGTTTTTCCGGCCCCGTTACCTTCAAGCTCGTGACGCTGGCAATTTTCTCCGGCAGCGAGTCCGGTCCGTTTGACGCGCCTTTAGGCCCCACTATTCATTCCAGTCCGGTCCGTCGTCGGGGAAGATCGACGTAGTGTCGCCTGGCGCAAAGACGGCGGCGCAAAGACGACACGAGCCGGACGAGTCGGCGCAAGGCAAATCAGAGTCGGCGTCCGCGCAGAGTTGATGGTTCTGTCGGTCGAATTTCTTGTCATCCTGAATGAAATCATGACACAACTATATTCTCGTGTCTGGCACAGTTTCTATGATCACAACAACCTACCTACCTACCTACTTACCTAGGTAGGTAGGTAGGTAGGTACATCTAGGTACCTTTATCTGAAAGTTCCAGTTTTAATAATTAGTAGTATAGGTAGGTACTAACAAACGAGAAACCACAGATGGACATACACCCATATTGTCCATCACAATGCTAACAACGCAACAAGAAACCGTGGGTGCTGGGAGCCCCTCAATAATTACCGCAATAAGTCATTAAGTCAGAGAGCGATTGGGTGATAGAGCCACTAATATTCCCATCACTTTTTCATACAATCTATAGTACGGCCTTCTCTCTTATCACTGCTAGCGCCCTCCAGCCACGGCTTTCTCATCCACTAGCTCCTATGTCTTTGCCGTAGCCTTGGCTCCCATATGATGATATATGTGGGTACGTCAATCTGTGCCTTCTCTCTTATCACTGCTAGCTCCCTCCAGCCACGGCTTTCTCATCTACTAGCTCCTATGTCTTTGCCGTAGCCTTGGCTCCCATATGATGATATATCTGGGTATGTCAAATGTCAATCTGTGCCTTCTCTCTTATCACTGCTAGCTCCCTCCAGCCACGGCTTTCTCATCTACTAGCTCCTATGTCTTTGCCGTAGCCTTGGCTCCCATATGATAATATATCTGGGTATGTCAAATGTCAATCTGTGGTACCTAATAATATCTACTATAGTAGAGTAATTGCTCACCTGAAGCAGAGCATTTTGCAACAAGATATTGCTGGCGATGCAATGCTCCTTGAAGTCCTTGGTGTGGTTCAGCTTGACACACAGACTGCACACCAATGCTTGCAGACCATCACCAGCATTCACCTGGAAAGGAACATTTTAAAATGAACACCGTACCTACCTTGCATTAAGGAACTTGTGAATTGAACCTAGGTACAATTATAGATAATGTGAAAATCATAAGATTACCCACAGGTTGATTGGATAAATTGGTAAGAAGGTCAGCACAGATAGAATGGTTACCCAGACATTCCACTCCCATAATAAAACAGCTACGCGGAAAGCTCGCAATGAAAATCTCGCCGGCAGTCAAGGAATGGAGCCACCGTTTGTAATTTCACCTGTAACCACGTAACTGTAACCACCTGTGAACTTTGGATCCCTTGATTACCTATATTGACCTTGTCCCATGGCCTGGTAGATAAAGTCTAAACTATAACCACTGAGGAACATTGGGTCCCTTCATTATAATTAACTTCGTGCCCTGGCCCGGAAGATGATGGTAAAACAGGTTGCCAACGCACCCCAGCGATTGCCGGCCAAAACAACTAGCATCAAATTTTTGCCGTAGCCATAGCTAGGTATGGTAGAATGTCTGGGTAACCTTATGTCAGTGATGTCGGTTTGGTAGATCTAACTACTCATTTTGATTCTAGTATTTTAACTCTTGATCAGTCTTTGACAAATTTGCAACAAGTATTCTTAAAAGTTATGGTAGGTAAGTGCATAGGTACATACATGATTCAATCCGAGGAATGGAAATGTGTAGTGATTTGCGATATGATCATGAGAATAGGAGTGTACTTCTGTACCTACTGACACTGTACCATTTCTCGGAATGGGACAATTCGAAATTGGTTACTTTTGAATATATGTTGCTACCTGTCACGTGAACAACTAAACATTTTCGTGTTGTGCTAAGAAGGGGAAGCCCTAGATGTACCTTATATATAAACCCACAGAATAAAACCTCCAGGACATACATAGGTAGGAATACTAAAACCCATTTCCCCACAGAACCTAGGTCTACCTCTAAGTCTCCTATAGACTTAGGTCTACCTATCGATCAGCTATCAAAGTGAAAGAAAATTTAACACAAACCTTAATATTAGTAACACTTTTAATGACTGACTTCCACGTGTGTGTTGAGATTGATCTGAATATCTGCGTCATTTCACTCGGGTGAAGATACGTCAGACAAATCCGGCACGATCCTGACAAATCCGACTTGTCGTCGCATCGCCTGCATACCAGCAGCATCTCGCGCGTAGGACTATCAAGATATTCGGCCCCTGCCATGTTCCACGAAGTATTTAACCTTCAATACAAAAATCAGGAAATAAACACATAAAAAAGAAGAATTGTCTCATGCCAAGTGATTTCCAGGAGTACATAACCTCACTTACGCAGCCCATTACATTATAGATTAACTTTTATAGAAAACCATACTCATGTTACTATAAAATATTAATAATGCCTTGGCGATCTAGATATAAAATACACACCTCTGTTAAAACGCGACGTGCACAAAAATAATACATACTTAGTAACTTTATAACTGCTGAAAAGTTGGTGCCGGGCATGGCGAAGCATTTGTCGGGGACTTTGGCGCAGAAAATCACGGACCCAATTCAATGTACCCGACAGAAAAAGGAGCATACAAAGTACAAATTGATAACCGTTCGAAGTAGAAGTAGCTTGAATTGATGATATTTGAATTGCTGTTTACCATAATATTTCTCTAATAAACCGCGTGAGTCCCAACTATCCCCCACCCACCGCCCCCTACACCGCACGCAGTTAATTTTGCCAAAAAAATGCCGAATAAAAGCTCGAAAACAACAAAATTATCGTACATTTTGGGAAATTATCAGTGGTAGTGTGGTGTGGGGGATGGATAAATTTACCCATAATTATACTTTTCCCAGTGGCCAGGGTAAAGGATTCGTGGAGTCTGACGACGCACGATGAATTTTGATGCCCACTGTCCCTCAGGCACCATGGTCTTTTTTTTTTTTTTTTTTTTTTTTTTTTCAAAGGTGGAGAATCTTTTATAGACACTGACACGGCAAAGTGTGGTTTGCTTGCACGTGTCGGTAGTGTGGGACTCAGTCGGTACTGGCATGGATTCCAAAGCCTCAATGTCACCGACCATACCCACTAAACTCCACCCTCCGCACCCGCCTTCGGAACCGTCGCGAGACATTACTTCAAAGGCGGGCCGGGCCCATCCGGGTGTCTATCGCCGTAGATCACCCGGATGCCGCAAGGGTCGATTCCTTTGCCTAGGAGTCGGCCCTTGCTCTTCTTTCTTCTTCAGCCCATCAGGCGTGCTGTCGGGTTTCTTGACCCTGGGCACTCCTAACATGGTCTAACCACCTTTAGACTCTACAACGGAGTCTGTGAATGACAGGGTGACGACGAGGATGATGATCCTATAAGTATAACCATGGACCGGTATAGATAACCTCTCCTATACTGCATTTCACGTCGACAAGGAGAGTGGATTTGCATTTTCCTCGAGGACCCACTGATGCTAGACACGAGCCAAGAGTTATACAACTCACAAGCCATGTCTACTGTTTATCGTAGCTATGATCAGTAGAAGCAGCCAGAACGAAATAAAACCTACAAATTGAACTTAACTCTAATTCACTATTTTATTACCAGTGAGAGAAAATGAATAGTGGAAAACCCATAGGATATTTACTTATTGACCTAAAAAATAGTTTGGATAGGCATATCTGTGACCGTACACATTTAATCCATATTCTGATATTTTTTCCTATCTTTGCAACCTACTTAGATTGTGACGTCAAGTTTTGCACTAAGATAAGATCATTTTTTCCTGCGAGTCTCAGTCCTATGTTCTTTTGGGATAAAACATTTATTCGTTATTCTTCTTATATTGCTACTCTAGCGAAGTCGTGTTGCCTCTCGATCAGCATGCCAACGAAACCACCGACGTCTGCAGCTCCACTCGTGGTCCTCACGTGTCTGGCGCTGTGTCTCTCCGCCGGCCTCTCCACGGAGAGTCCCGACGCCGACGACGGCTACCAGTTCTTCCCGGCGGTGCCAGGCAGTCGGTACAAGCTGCCGCCGATCAAACTCAGCTGGATCGACGCCGTGTATCTCTGCCAGAGCGACGGCGGCCATCTTGTCGTCATCAACTCGGAGGCGGAGGCCGCGGTTGTCGAAGAGTTGACACTCTACGCTTCCGACGGCGTTTGGGTGGGCATCAACGACATCGCCACTGAGGGGGAGTGGCTCACGGTGCAAGGTGCGTGCATTTGTACTTACAACAATGAGACATTATTGAGGATTATAGGTATTATTTAAGATTGTATAGCGATTTTGGATGGCAGCGGTGCAGTACAGGCGTGTTAGCGTAAGATTGCTCTGGTGGGCTTCGAAGTAAAGTATCATTACCTTTTTTAATGGTAATGACAAAAACTTAATCATTTTATTCTATGGTATGGACGTATAGTGCTCTATGATATGAGATCCCAAAAAGTGGTAAACTCAAATTAATTCTAGCGTGGTGCTGGAAATAAAGGTGGGTATAGACTAATACAATTTTTGTCACCTGTGGGGGGGGGGGGGGGGTAGGAGGAGGAGGAGGAGGAGGAGGAGGAGGAGGAGGAGGAGGAGGAGGAGGAGGAGGAGGAGGAGGAGGAGGAGGAGGAGGAGGATGGGCAGTAGAAATGAAACTGAATTCTTATTTCCACTTTTCGTCACTACTAACACACCCTATTTTCACATATCAAACATTGTTGTTTGGCGCTTACGACTGTTTTCGCTTGTGTTTCACTAAAACAAGTCCACACATCTCGATTTGCGCCTCAAAGGTAAATGGATAAATGGGTACTGGGTTAATGGGTGTGCAATGGGTGGGTGGGAAATGGGTAAGATAAGGTGAATGGGTATATAACGTGGGAAACTTACAGAACATATTGTATGGGAAACTCGCAAAAGTTGGACAGTTAAAAGCTAGAACCATAGTGTTTACCATCGAATTCCCAGTTTCTTTTAAATAAAAGTACGCTAATTTCGAAAGTAAAATGTGAGTATACCCTGGACTACACCACTGCTGGATGGGTATTGCAAAATGTAGTACAGATAGTTTCTGTTTATTGGTATGATTTCATTGTTATTTTGACCTTCGGGAGGGTCATTCGAATTTAGGAAGCCTAAATTGAATAGCATCTTTTGCAGGTGTGCCACTATACTTGTCAGGCTACGATAAATGGAACTTAGAAAGGCCGTTGTACAACGCGACTATCAACTGCGGCCTCGTCGACCGCAACGTTCGCTACTTCGACCTCCCTTGCTCATTCCGGCTTCCCTTCATCTGCGAGAGACCCAACGAGTGACCGACACCCGAAATGCGGAGCGCGTTTCTGCCTGGTTTTGTGTAATGCGAATAAGTGTGTGGACTTGCACAAAACGTTTTATGTATTGATAACATTATGTTATATGGTTTTGTGAAAGTTTCCAGAGCTGATGTGCGATGGTGAGATGTGTTTCGCGGTTTTGCTCTGATGTGACGAGTTTTGTGGCCCTAAAAAGGGACTGGTTTCTCGACGTTTCGGCGAGGCACGGCTCGCCATCTTCAGGAGACTCCTGAAGATGGCGAGCCGTGCCTCGCCGAACCGTCGAGAAACCAGGCCCTTTTTAGGGCCACAAAACTCGTCACATCAGAGCAAAACCGCGAAACACATCTCACCATTATGTTATATCTTCGATCACTGCTCCGGTACGGGATAGGCAACTAGTATGCCGTGCCAGCTCTCACTGCTCCGGTACGGGATAGGCAACTAGTATGCCGTGCCAGCTCTCACTGCTCCGGTACGGGATAGGCAACTAGTATGCCGTGCCAGCTCTCACTGCTCCGGTACGGGATAGGCAACTAGAATGCCGTGCCAGCTCTTACTGCGTTCAACATTTATGTTGCCGTTTTTCCGTTATCTTAAAAATGCATAAACATTAAAACAAACAAACAAGAGGATTATTTAGCTACTTATAAAATTCAATTTACTCATTTAGAATGTACTAGTAAATGTTTAATCTTTTAAATAGCAATGCATAACGACATAATCATGGTTATAGAGTTGATCTGACCGATGATCACAGCTGCTAAGGCCTATACTTTAACGTTGCATTGGGAAACATACTGCGTTGAGCTAGTTGCGTATCCCGGCCAGCACTGGTCGAAGTTTATATACAAATAATAAAGTGGTTTTTGAGTCTTTAAATAGTTCAAATTGATCGTAATGCGAACGTTGCCAGAATTGAATTTAAAATGTATGTTATTACTCTAAAAACACAACAATGCACAGATTGAAACTCCTCGAATTCCTTCCCTTCCTTCTTCCCTTCCTTCGAAACTTTTGGTGGCGGGGGGGGGGGGGGGGGGTGCATAGATTGCGACGTATTGTTAGAGAGGGGGTGGGTCGCCAATGTTTTTCTGTTTTTGACCAGAGGGAGGGGGGGGGGGGGGGGAAATTGACTTAAAAGTGTAGCAAACTTAAAGTATGCTCCCTAAAACAGGAAGGATAGCAAGAAGGATAGTACCTTAGATGATCTTTTTAGATCTTCCCTTAGATGAATCTTTTAATCGCTCTTACATAACTCGTTTACAGAGCTGTGTTTGAAATGATTGTATCGAGTAGGGCAAGGTCAGTTGGTTGGTAGTAACACCTTTTTTAATTCAGGCTCGGGCTGAACAAAAGATAAAAGAACACAATTACAAATTACGATTAGCCTTTCAATATCGACGTCACTGATTTCTATATACCTCCATGGATAAGCTAGCCACACAAGAGTGTTCAGACCAATGGGTCACACGTATAGAAGAGGCAGGGGCGTAACTACCACCCGGCTGGACCGGGCAAAGCCCGGGGGCCTCCGACTCAGGGGGGCCTCGCAGAGGCAGTCGCAAGGAGCTATACAGACACTAGTAAACTAGTAAAAATTAGTTGGTGTAGTTGGTTTGGGTGGGTGTTGGGGGGGGGGGGGGGGGACTCACATTTTATTTTGCCCGGGGGCCTCCGATTTGAAGTTACGCCACTGAGAAGAGGCCGAAGAGCGAATTGGCCCAATGACTGCCGGGTATTTCTTGCAACACACATTTTGAAGTATGCTATGACATGTTACTGGCAATTTTTGCACATAAAAATAAGTACCATAATAACGAATCATTATTTTGCCGTTTTATCGATCTTATGAACGGTACAGAAATGTATTTCAAAGACAGAAAATTATAAACGCTCTCTTCTTCAGTCTTCATTTTTATATTTTCATCGTCAAATATCAACAACTTCGCAACTTCTTTTGTAAAAAAACTTCGAATAAGATGTAGGTGCTCGGTAGAGAAGATAACAAAATTAGAAAAGGATAAAATGGAAATGGAACTTTGTACACAGCGAGAGAAAACGAGTATTTAGTTAATGGTTATTAACACGGCATTCTCACTATGGCATCATAATATGTATATATTGTGATTGTTCTGTATGTATATGTTTTCAACAATATAAGGCTAGTTTCATTTTATTCATGCACACTACAATATATAGGCAACTCAATGTAAATGCATTCTGCACAACAACATTTGTAAACAAAGTATGCATGGAGTTTGTTCATTTATTTTTAGCAGCCTTCATGTAAAAATGTATCTAGTGATTCACTATCCATGTCCAAAAAGAGACAGAAACAGTATTTTACAAGGAATTGTTTTGATACTGCGAGTCAATATTTTATGAACTGACTGGCAAAATGTCAAAGTCATTAGAGTAGGTATATTTTATTTTACTATTATCTAAATTACTATTAAACTGTTTGTTGATATTTTTAGGTTTGAGCTTTTTTGTAACTAGATTTCAGTCCTAAACAGGACCTGGGGAGCGATTATGTAACTTTTTTTCGTTCGATTTGGCTCGAAATCACTCGATTTCAAATCACGTGCCCGTGTTAAACCATAGGCAGTGATATTGAAAACGAATCGTTTTGAAATCACAAATTTACATGATAGCCCCCACCCCCCCCCCGTTTATCCATGTTCATCGCATGTTCATGTTCATCGCATGTTAATCCATGTTCATTATATTGGAAAACTGACCAGCAATGTTTATATCGTGCTAATAATGTATTCGAAAGAGTACTATACGAAATTGTAAAATGTTTTTGTACTAGGGCGAACGCAATTTGTGTTGCGTTGAAGATGAGCGTAGCGGTTTGTATTTTGCGCATTAAAAGATTGAGGCAAAAGCATTTGAAAATCATGGAGCAACTAGCCGGACCATTGCTTTCTCAAAAATTCTGATCACTTGAAAATGTAAACGATTATGACCTTCCTTTGTTTCTGTCCGAGCTGTCGGGTAGCGGAAATATGCTAATTTTGAGGTCATTGAGCAATGTGCATGTAAATACATAGATGTAACTCATGCCCAAGGGTTTTTATTGGGTTTTATTGGGTTGGTTTTTCTTGGGAAAAATCTGGTGTGATGTTTCGATTTGGTTCCGATGGTATCTAAAGACAAATCGAAATTGGGAACATTTGAAAAAAATACGCACTTTTAGGTAAATAAATTTCCGTACTTTTCCAAACTTGCCCAATTGTCGTATTTTGCTCTTTTTTCTGCTTTGAAAGTGAAGGGTGTGGAGGAGTTTCTTGAAAAACGCAGGGGGTCTAAGTTAAGAACAAAAGTAGACACCCTGAAAATTTCATCCCACTCGAAGCAGGCGTTTGGCCTGTAGAGCGCGCGCAAACACACATACAAACACACACCAAGTGTTTTTTTAGCAGTACCTAGTGAAATTGATGATTTCGCTTCGCTCGCTACGCTCATCAATAATGTTTATAGAAAAATATGAAGGCAAATAAGTAAAATTAATCTCGGCAACTCCCGGCGTCATTCCTACCTCGCAGTGGGCCAAGCATGCACAGCTGACATGCGCTCTAATCTCGCGCTATGATTGCGTGGATTAAGATAGTAATTGATTGCCTCCTCCACGGTGTTAGCAGCACTACAAACTGAACAGTGTCGATCTGTGAGCAGCCAATCGCGTCCTGAGTAGTATTAGCCTTACTTTACCACAGCCTGGTGGACTTCCAAGTATAAAGTATCTTCTAGTGAAGCGAGACTTCGCAGTAAAGTATTTTCTAGTCTAGCGAGACTTCGAAGTAATTGTAAAGTATCTTCTAGTGAAGCGAGACTTCGAAGTAATTGTAAATTATCTTCTAGTGAAGCGAGACTTCGCAGTAAAGTATTTTCTAGTCTAGCGAGACTTCGAAGTAATTGTAAAGTATCTTCTAGTGAAGCGAGACTTCGAAGTAATTGTAAAGTATCTTCTAGTGAAGCGAGACTTCGAAGTAATTGTAAAGTATCTTCTAGTGAAGCAAGACTTCGAAGCAAGAAGATGAAGAGTGCTGCACCAGTCTTGTTTTGCGTCTGCGCTGTTCTGGCGCTCGCCGGCGGAGCGCCGTCGCCGTTAGCTGGTCAGTGAAAGAAATTCAAATCTGCAATCTTGTATTGCGAGTCCCAAATTTTTTTTTTCTTGACGTGTTAAGGTGGAAGATTGCCCCCAGATAACAGTTTGAGTAAATCTTCTATCGGCATGGGACACATCACTTGTAAGACACAATATATGAGGTAGACCTACACGCAGTACACATTAATTGTTCATGTTGGGTCGTAAAATTATTTTCAGGGTGACCAAAATCGTACAATTAGCACGGTTTTTTCTCCAAACAGACCAAAAGTTGCCGAGTTCTCACGGCCACACCGTTAAAGTTATCATTTCAATATTTCAGTGTGTTGTTGATAACAGACGTCAATAAGGGCGAACATGGCCCTTTTCCCCAAATTTTATTTGCGCTTTCGCATACAATGGCTCTAAAAAGGGTAAAAAATGACGAGTTACGGGGTATGTTCTAGCATTCCAGGGGCAAATTTTCGTAAAGAGGGCAATGTTCGCCCTTATTTACATCTTTTGTCTACAACATACCGAAACATTGAAATGATAACTTCAACGATGTGGCCTTGAGATGTCGGCAACTTTTGGTCTGAAAGCCACTGTCTGGCGAACTGATCCGTCCCCATATATATCTTTTTTTGATGAGCGTAGCGAGCGAAGCGAGCGAAGCGAAATCATCAATTTCACTACTGCTAAAAAAAACACTTGGTGTGTGTTTGTATGTGTGTTTGCGCGCGCTCTACAGGCCAAACGCCTGCTTCGATTGGGATGCAATTTTCAGGGTGTCTACTTTTTTTCTCAACTTAGGCCCCCTGCCTTTTTCAAGAAAATCCTCCACACCCTTCACTTTCAAAGCAGAAAAAAGAGCAAAATTCGACAATTGGGCATGTTTGGAAAAGTACGGAAATTTATTTAAAAGTGCGTATTTTTTTCAAATGTTCCCAATTTCGATTTGCCTTTAGAAACCATCGAAAAAAAATCGAAACATCACACCAGATTTTTTCCAATAAAAACCAACCCAATAAAACCCAATAAAAAATCTTGGGCATGAGTTACATATTTGTATTAACATGCACATTGCTTTATGACCTCAAAATGAGCATATTTCCGCTACCCGACAGCTCGGACAGAAACAAAGAAAGGTCAGATTCGTTTACGATTTCAAGTGATCAGTATTTTGGAGAAATCAATGGTCCGGCCAGTTGCTCCATGATTTTCAAATGCTTTTGCCTCAATCTTTTTATGCGCAAAATACAAACCGCTACGCTCATCTTCAACGCAACACAAATTGCGTTCGCCCTAGTTATACATCACAAAGAAGAAAATAACAATTGAACTTGGGGAAAATGTGTATTTGATGGCACATTTTTTTATCAAAAGGGAAAAAGTAAAGCCACATCTCTTAATAATCTTATTTAAATTACGAAAGCTCGTAATTGGCTAGTCATTTTATTTTTATGTACCCAAATTAGCCTCCCAAAAATGTTGCCCATTCCGGGATCCCGGAATAGGCAACATTTTTGGGAAGCTTATTTGTGTACATTAAAATAAAATAAAACCACATATTTTTTTCGATTGTTTTGAGTAGAAAACATTCCTTTTTTGACTGTCCTATATAAATAAGACGCTGATTTGTAAATAAACTTCAGAAAAAAACAACTTAATTATCATAATAAGGTTCAAAATTCATTATAAAATAAACACAAAAATAAATTCAAAGATCAAGAAAATAAAATTTCTCTACATTGCTTCATAATATATAAATGAAGTCATCCCTCCCCAATTTCTAGCAATGTCAATATTGTACTGGAAAACCTTCAAGACGAAGGTGTGTTTCGCACACAAACAAAATATATCAGAAAGCCATTTATCAGAAAGCAATCAAAGTGCAATTACAAGAACGAATAACAATTCCCCTGAAATTCGGCTACACATAAAGTGCTTTTCAACACCGAGCTTGTGTTGGCACCAGATAAGCCAGCGTTATCACTCAAACAACACGATTGTCAATGGACACAATATGTTTTTAAACCAGAGGGCGCACGATAATAAGTGTAGTGTGCACTGGCTTTTATGATCAAGGCCTGTCGGGTCATACTCGTAGGGTTTAGGCACAGGTTTAGGCCTAGACCTAGACCTAGACGAGCTGATTGAACATTGCCACCCAGGACCTAGACCTAGACCTAGACCTGGACCTGGACCTAGACCTAGATCTAGACCCAGACCTAGACCTTGACCAAGACCTACACCCAGACCTAGACCCAGACCTAGACCTAGACCCAGACCTAGACCTAGACCCAGACCTACACCCAGACCTAGACCTAGACCTAGACCTACACCCAGACCTAGACCTAGACTTGGACCTAGACCTAGACCAAGACCTACACCCAGACCTACACCCAGACCTAGACCCAGACCTAGACCTAGACCCAGACCTAGACCTACACCCAGACCTAGACCCAGACCTAGACCTAGACCCAGACCTACACCCAGACCTAGACCTAGACCTACACCTACACCCAGACCTACACCCAGACCTAGACCTAGACTTGGACCTAGACCTAGACCTACACCCAGACCTACACCTACACCTAGACCTACACCCAGACCTAGACCTAGACCTACACCTAGACCCAGACAAGCTGATTGAGCATCGAGACCTTTGCGTGCTAAAACATCCCTAGACCTAGACCTAGACCCAGACCTAGACCTAGACCCAGACAAGCTGATTGAGCATCGAGCCCTTTGCATGCTAAAACATCCCTAGACCTACACCTACACCTAGACCTACACCCAGACCTAGACCTACACCTAGACCTACACCCAGACCTACACCTACACCTAGACCTACACCTAGACCTAGACCTACACCTACACCTAGACCTACACCCAGACCTAGACCTAGACCTAGACCTAGACCTAGACCTACACCCAGACCTAGACCTAGACCTAGACCTAGACCTAGACCTAGACCTAGACCCAGACAAGCTGATTGAGCATCGAGCCCTTTGCGTGCTAACCCTTTCCTCGCGACATGCGCAGAGTGTCCGCCCATCGTGAGTCGTGCCGAGTGGGGCGCCCGTCCGCCCACCGACACAGCCCCCTTGACGACCTCGCCCGTGCCCTACGTCATCGTGCACCACGGCGCCAGCCCCAGCTGCTACACGCAGGTGATCACCGCCACTCGGAACTCACTGGGTTCACTCAGCTGGCGGTGACACGACGTCGTCGACATTGGCTCTGCCACCAATCAGAGACTCTGGATGTGCATGACGTCATGTTCGCGACTCTGTCATGGTGTCTCTGATTGGTGCAGAGCCAATGTTGGTGATGTCGTGTCACTGACATTGCCAGCTGTAAACCAAGCTTGATTTCTTTGCCGTGTGGCAATAATAAAGGCCACTTGCGCCTTTAAAAGGCTGCGCGATGGTGTGCTAAATTTAGGCCCAGTGCGCACGGGGCAGCTGGATTAGAGAGCCTTCATGAGGCAGAGAGCGGCCAATGAGGAAGCTTTACACTTTTAGAAAGGGTGACACATAAGTGCTTGCTGTCTGTTCTCAGAAATTCGACATTGCAGTCGAGTGTGAAAATTGGTCTGGAATTTGGTCTGAAATTTGGTCAGAAATTTCAGCGATTGACGGAAAACGAGATGAGATTTCTCACGTAATCCTTTTTAAGGCAGCAATGGACTGTCAGTGGAAGCTTTATCTGTGTTCTACCCCAAAAACAGTCCACCAAAACAATAGCCAATTACACTACCTACTGGATATATTATGCAGTTGACATATAATGTAAATCTACAATATAAAAATGCCCATTAGCTAAATGCATTTGTAAGAAATACTGTGCGTCATTGCAAGGTCTAATTAGATGGTGAGTTTCAAAACCCGATTTGTACAATATACATGAAAAATCTAGACTATACGTTACGAACTTACCTCACCATGTACATAATACGTAGATATGGAAAGGAATGTGAGAAACTCATATAGACAACTGCCAAGTGCCTCGTGATTAACTTGGTAAAAACATGGCGTCCGTTTAGCACGGGATTTGAACAGCCAATAGAAAAGTGTCATCATGTTGGCCACTCTCTAACCCTGTATAGGCTCACTAGTCCCGGCTAGCAAAGACCATAAGCCTCGTTTAGAGCTAGGAAACATTGTGTTCGCTCACAAGTCCAGCTCGCGATCAGCCAATCACAGCCCGCGATTTAGTCACGTGACAGAATGCTGCTCAACTTCTGCGCGAACGTTTCAGACTTGAACCGTGTTGAACTTTTTGCTGCGGCGCGAGCAAAGTTCGGCGCTCACAATTGAAAAGTGGGGTTATATTGAACGTCATGATTTCGTATTTTCAGTTTTGTTTGTCTGGTTTGTAGACAGGAAGTAAAGTGTTTTAAGTATCAACACAATGCAATATACTATTTTCTAATCGAAAAGCAACGTGTAGCTTGGAAATCATTCACTAAAATGGTACAGAAAATCAACAGTGTTTTGTCGGCCATTTTTTATTGGCTCTGCCGTCCGTGCCCAAAGAGTGGGCGAACACAATGTTTCCTAGCACTAAACGAAGCATAATGTGTATATACAGTGGCGTAGCGGAGGCCCAAGAGGTTTTTTTCTCTTCCTGAACAATTGTGAAAATGTCTCTTACGCCCTTCTGCCTGTACACCACCGATGTTGGCCACTCTCTAGCCCTATAGAGGCTCACCTAGTACTATGGTACCTCAGTCGGGTAGACTTTAATGACATGGCTCCAGCGTCACCCTCGGCTCCTTTGCGCAGGACGACTGCGCCGCGCTGGTGCGCAGCACGCAGAACTTCCAGATGGACACGAACGGGTACTCGGATATCGGCTACAGCTTCCTGGTGGGCGAGGACGGCAACGCGTACGAGGGCAGGGGGTGGGACACGCACGGCGCGCATGCGCCCAACTACAACGGGTTCAGCATGGGCATCTGCTTCCTGGGCAACTTCGTCGGTGAGCCGTTTCTAATATATATATACAGAAATTACGATAAGATAGCACTATTCGTTGCCAGCCTCGGAACTGAAATCTACATTATGAACATTATTTAAGTGTTGAAATAATTTATATTATATTATTATACACTATTTATTAACAAATGTAACACAATTTTTGAAAGGATTTTATATTATTTTATCTATAATAACCAGTATTACCACAATATTACTTAATTTAGTCACTTTGACAAGTTTTTTCCACTAATGGCGGCCATGTCAGAGAGCCAAACATAACGAGAGCAGTCTTCTTGTGTTCAGCTAGGTCGTGGAGTGGTCACTAGGACCCACCACATTTTGGAATATCATTTAAATTAACCAATTTTGCTACATAATGAGTTCTTCGAAAATACCAGCAACGTTTGACTATGGAGTTGTTGTAGCTGAAACACTCGATAACTGCTCCAGGGTGTCGATTATAATATGTAACTTTTTATCGGTCGGTATCTTAGGATAACGATCGGTATCTACGGACATTTCAATGTTATTTGGTCGAGATAACGAACGTTATCTCAAACGAAATTTCACATAATCGCCACCCAGTATACGGTTTAGGCAATTAGTATGCAGTGGACCCATTTTGGCTCTGCCACCAATCAGAGACTCTGCATGTGCATGACGTCATGTTCGCGACTCTGCCACGGAGTCTCTGATTGGTGGCAGAGCCAATTGTTGATGACATCGTGTCACTGACATAAATTTTATGTCATAATTTTAACTGTCGCGGTTAAACTTCAAGAGCCTGTGTCAAATACTTGAACATTAGTTTTTTGGACCGTTATAGATATTTAAAATTTAATTTCTTGAGTAAAACGCACTATCGAGGTTTCCCTTCGTTCAAGCAGACCAGAGAATGTATAAAGAATTTAAAGAATTTAAAGGAAAGAATGTAAAGGAAAGAATGTTAATGTAAAGAATGTAAAGGAAAGAATGTAAATGTAAGTAATGTAAATGTTAAGAATGGAAATAATTTGTGAAGTATGTAAAGAATTTGTAGAATGCGAAGAATGTAAAAAATGTGAAGACTGTAAAGAATGTAAAGGTAAGAATGTAAATGTAAAGAATGCAGGAGAATGTACAGGATGTAACGATTGCAGGATAATGCCAGTGTGACCAACCGTATACCTTTCAATGTCCCTAGACGCTTTGCCCAACGCCGCCGCGTTGGCAACCGTGCAACAGCTGATCGCGTGCGGCGTGACCTTGGGCAAGATCCAGTCCGCGTACCAACTGGCCGGGCATCGACAAGTCACGGCCACCGAGTGTCCGGGCGCAACGCTCTACGCCGAGGTCCAGACCTGGCCGCAATGGACGGCCAATCCGTAGTGGGAACCGGCCTCTGTTTCGCATTTCTCCGCAGTTAAAAACGAAAGAGGAAAACCTCAATGGCATAGACCAAAGTTTGTCTGTTAACATTGTTTTGCCTGCAACACAGTCCGGCGTAAAATAACGTTTCTCTCGACGATAAAATAAGGTGCATTATCTTTTCGTCAATGTTTTCAACAGCGTAACATAGCGAGCTTAAATCTTTTCGTCACGAGAATTGTAACAGCAGCACGAGCCCTTAGGGAAAACATTTTCACCGGCTGCACTATGGAATAAAGCAGTTTATTGTGTGACACAATATTGTGAAAGAAAATGTCGTCACTCGAAGCATCAACTATTGTTGCCATTTATTTGAATAAAATATTATCAACACGATGAAAGACAAAAAAATGATTCTGTGGACCCCTATGGCAAAATACTGTAATTTCAAAGTACGAGGGGGATTTTAAACTATCTTAGGATCAACGGTGTCCTCCATCGTTTGTCAAATCGACCTGTAATAGGGAATTCTCCTTAAACGTGAATCTATTGTCCAACCATTTTTCTTAATTGCAATTTTAATTTAAAAGACTACACAGTATTTTTTACTTTCCTGATCGAATAATTGCTCTTCGATTTAAATCTGATTTGATAATGACTTAAATACGAGTTTTTGAGTCGGGGCGAAAACGACACAAGTCTGACTCTGACGTCAGAATTCAGGTTATTTGAGGGATCTGTCCATGCTGGCCGTGCAATAGTATCCAGGTACTGACGTCACTACTCATGCGTTGTCAGGTGATTTGAGGGATCTGCCCATGCTGGCCGTGCAATAGTATCCAGGTACTGACGTCACTACTCATGCGTTGTCAGGTGATTTGAGGGATCTGCCCATGCTGGCCGTGCAATAGTATCCAGGTACTGACGTCACTACTCATGCGTTGTCAGGTGATTTGAGGGAAAATTACCGTATATGTATGTTTCTTCGTCAAACTGAAAATAAATTTAACTATCATTGACTATAAAAATTCCAGGTCATTTCCCAATTCATATATTTCCCGCCACATCACCTCCGCCTGTGCTAAGAAGCTCGGCACGGCACGGTTTCAAATCAACAAAATATTTGGCCTGGCCTATATTTGGCAACTTCTAGGCATTCGGTGGATTAGATGGAGTTTACGAACACACCATGATTTACACGACGTATGGGCTATTTCACCAACGTCGGTTAAATACCCCCTAAACGGTCGTTTAAGACCGATTTTGACTGGCGTATTCGTTTTCTCTACAAAACTCAGTTCTTCAAAAATTCAAGTGGAGAATTTGGAGTTCTCTCGAAGAAAAATGCAGATTCGACTTTTAGTTCCGGGGTGATTACATAAAGGAATATTTGGTGACCTGAAAACACCTACATGTTGTGTCTGGAACTACTTTCTTTCACCACTAAACACGGTTTAAAAGCTGATTCCCCAACCTTGGGGGCTCAAATAATGGACGATGGTTTAGCCAGGGAATTAATAATGACATTTACAAAATATAATATGTTTCACCTGTCAAAACAATGCCTTCTAGAATCACTGCCACTTCAAAATCAAAATTCAAGTAATTTTTTTATGACCTGTCTCAAATTTCTGCTGTGAACTTTTCAAAAAGTCAGTAAATTAGTGAATTTCAATGCACAATGATGGCTAAATTGGTCTTAAACGCCCGTTTAAGTTAAACTTGGTGAAATAGCCCGTGATTTGGACATTTTAAAATATATCTTAGGGCTCTGAAGTTTATTTGTCTACTTGTACCCAGACGTGCGTCTAAGAAATCTTAAAAGATTATACTATTTTGTAAACAATAAACAAAGACATTATGTAGCTACCTACAGCATCGGAAGTTTATTTAATAATTTCTTTCCTCTTTTTTAACAGCTGTTAAAAATAAGAAGAATGTTAAGTCATATAACTAGCAGAATAGGCCCGTGCTATGCACGTGTAGTGTACTGCGGATGTAGGCAATTTTATACTTCCCAGTTTTTGACTCTAAATAGGAATTATAATAAATAATTATTCTTGCTCTACATGCCACAGATATGAATCTGTGGTTTAGAGCAAAATCACCCCCCCTCCCCCGCCCACAAAGTTTAATGTGTAGGCCCCCTTTGTGGTTACCCGATGCCTAACGGCACCCGTTGGTGTTGCTGGACTGGACAAGATTCGAAATTTCAGCTTCTCTCAAGAAATATGTATTTTAAAAAGTTCTTTAATCTCTGTCCCATTCCCTACTTACGAAGACTCTAAAAGCTAACGGAACAGCACAAAGAACACGAATAAAATGTTTAAAAAATGAAATAAAATGGCCAAAATATGCCACAATAATTGCCATTAGAAAAGCATTGCATTTATGTGGGCAAATAATTGCCATAAGAAAAGCATTGCATTTATGTGGGCAAATAATTGCCATAAGAAAAGCATTGCATTTATGTGGGCAAATAATTGCCAAAAGAAAAGCATTGCATTTATGTGGGCAAATAATTGCCATAAGAAAAGCATTGCATTTATGTGGGCAAATAATTGCCATAAGAAAAGCATTGCATTTATGTGGGCAAATAATTGCCATAAGAAAAGCATTGCATTTATGTGGGCAAATAATTGCCAAAAGAAAAGCATTGCATTTATGTGGGCAAATAATTGCCATAAGAAAAGCATTGCATTTATGGGGGCAAATAATTGCCAAAAGAAAAGCATTGCATTTATGTGGGCAAATAATTGCCAAAAGAAAAGCATTGCATTTATGTGGGCAAATAATTGCCATAAGAAAAGCATTGCATTTATGGGGGCAAATAATTGCCAAAAGAAAAGCATTGCATTTATGTGGGCAAATAATTGCCAAAAGAAAAGCATTGCATTTATGTGGGCAAATAGTTGCCAAAAGAATAGCATTGCATTTATGTGGGCAAATAATTGCCATAAGAAAAGCATTGCATTTATGTGGGCAAATAATTGCCATAAGAAAAGCATTGCATTTATGTGGGCAAATAATTGCCAAAAGAAAAGCATTGCATTTATGTGGGCAAATAATTGCCATAAGAAAAGCATTGCATTTATGGGGGCAAATAATTGCCAAAAGAAAAGCATTGCATTTATGTGGGCAAATAATTGCCATAAGAAAAGCATTGCATTTATGTGGGCAAATAATTGCCATAAGAAAAGCATTTCATTTATGTGGGCAAATAATTGCCAGAAGAAAAGCATTGCATTTATGTGGGCAAATAGTTGCCAAAAGAAAAGCATTGCATTTATGTGGGCAAATAATTGCCATAAGAAAAGCATTGCATTTATGTGGGCAAATAATTGCCATAAGAATAGCATTGCATTTATGTGACCTGCAACGCGATCGACTTCGAAGGGACGGGGTCCTGGCAGCTGTCCAGCATACCCACGGTAGATATTGAGCGGTCAATTGAGGTCAAGATTAAGATAAAGACGTTGAACATCAACCAGATACCTGAAATAGAGAATTGCGATTAGTACATACTGCTTATGTCCAGCTTCCCTGCTGAAAATTCTTACCAAGATCTTGCAAGATCTTGTCTTAATATCTTATAAGATCTTGCAAGATCTTGACACAAGTTATTGTGTCAAGATATTGCAAGATCTTGGTAAATATTACAAGATTTCCCACAAGATCTTGAGTCAAGATCTTGCAAGATCTTGAGACAAGATCTTGAGAAGATCTTAGGTAAGATTTTTCAGCAGGGTTATAAAAGCGTATTAGATAATGAACACGTTATAGGTTATGTACGACCCATATCGCGAATGACTTTTACGGAATTGTTATTTCAAATAAGTAGCAAGAAGCAGATAAATCAGTTGAAAAAACTAAAACATAATATTAAACTAGTATTCAAAACATCAAATCAGTGTCTTACCGCAAAAATTCCACAGGCGTCGGGCAAGATGCATTCTCGACGATGCCGCCTAGGTATTTCGAAACAAAGTGGTGCTTCAAACTTCATCCACCAGAGCTCGTTGCCGGTCAAACTTAAAGTCTAATTTTGATTGACAGCTACTGGCATGAGCAATATCCACTAATACCTCGTTCACACTACAGACTCGATCGAGATCAACTCTCTACGCCGTCAAAGATGGCGTTGATTGGGTTTCCACAACTCAGTTATCTATTTAAACGTGATGAAATCATTCGGCAATCGTCGTGAACGCTCGGAAGAGTTCGTGATCAAAATCCGCCACCGGAAACGTTGAAACATTAACCTGGGAGCGTGTTGCGTGTGCTATGAGCTCGGTGATACGTCGCGATTTCCGGTTGTGTTCGTTCCCCGAGCATATTCCGAACTTGTCCGAATGACTTGATCATGATCAAGTAAGGAAACAAGTACGAACACCGACTGACTTTCGAAACCCAATCAACGCCATATTTGATCGAGTTGATGACTTGATTATGATCAACTCGTGTACCTAGTGTGAACGAGGTATAAGTGTAGTGCAGTGAAGTGCAGTGTAGTGCAGTGAAGTGCAGTGCAGTGTAGTGCAGTGTAGTGCAGTGTAGTGCAGTGAAGTGCAGTGTAGTGCAGTGTAGTGCAGTGTAGTGCAGTGTAGTGCAGTGTAGTGCAGTGTAGTGCAGTGTAGTGCAGTGTAGTGCAGTGTAGTGCAGTGAAGTGCAGTGTAGTGCAGTGAAGTGCAGTGTAGTGCAGTGAAGTGCAGTGTAGTGCAGTGTAGTGCAGTGTAGTGCAGTGAAGTGCAGTGAAGTGCAGTGAAGTGCAGTGTAGTGCAGTGTAGTGCAGTGTAGTGCAGTGAAGTGCAGTGAAGTGCAGTGAAGTGCAGTGTAGTGCAGTGTAGTGCAGTGTAGTGCAGTGAAGTGCAGTGTAGTGCAGTGAAGTGCAGTGTAGTGCAGTGAAGTGCAGTGTAGTGCAGTGTAGTGCAGTGTAGTGCAGTGAAGTACAGTGTAGTGCAGTGAAGTGCAGTGTAGTGCAGTGAAGTGCAGTGTAGTGCAGTGTAGTGCAGTGTAGTGCAGTGAAGTGCAGTGAAGTGCAGTGAAGTGCAGTGAAGTGCAGTGAAGTGCAGTGAATTGCAGTGTAGTGCAGTGTAGTGCAGTGTAGTGCAGTGAAGTGCAGTGAAGTGCAGTGAAGTGCAGTGTAGTGCAGTGTAGTGCAGTGTAGTGCAGTGAAGTGCAGTGTAGTGCAGTGTAGTGCAGTGAAGTGCAGTGTAGTGCAGTGTAGTGCAGTGTAGTGCAGTGTAGTGCAGTGAAGTGAAGTGCAATGAAGTGCAGTGAAGTGCAGTGTAGTGCAGTAAAGTGCAGTGAAGTGCAGTGAAGTTCAGTGAAGTGCAGTGTAGTGCAGTAAAGTGCAGTGAATCTAAGTTTTCAATACGTGTTGGTTATACTTGCGTCGAGCAGAGTCGCTGCTGGTTTGTTTTTCGTAGGCCGGCTCAACTCTTTTCGACATTTTTTGCAAATTTTGCCTCTGTTTGGTATGGTAGGAATCTTTTCTCTCAACCACGGCTGGACATTGTTGAGAGACTTGTGGCGTGTATGGGGAACGTATTTAAAAGGATTGCAACACTTCAGTCGCAAAAGCGAGTCCGCCATTGCGAAGGGCATTAAAGGGGTGTAAATAGCACTGCTACAAGGGTCTTTTTATTTACTTTTACTTAGACTATATTGTGGTGACGGGCTATTTCACCAACGTCGGTTAAATACCCCCTAAACAGTCGTTTAAGACCGATTTTGACTGGCGTATTCGTTTTCTGTACAAAACTCAGTTTTTCAATAATTCAAATGGAGAATTTGGAGTTCTCTCGAAGAAAAATGCGAATTGGACTTTTAGTTCCGTGGTGATAACATAAAGGAATATTTGGTGACCTGAAAACACTTACATGGCTTGTCTGGAACTACTTTCTTTCACCACTAAACACGGTTTTAAAGCTAATTCCCCAACTTTGGGGGCTCAAATAATGGACGATGGTTTAGCCAGAGAATTAATAATCACATTTACAAAATAAAATATGTTTCACCTGTCAAAACAACGCCTTCTAGAATCACTGCCACTTTAAAATCAAAAATCAAAATTTTTTTGTGACCTCTCTCAAATTTCTGCTTTGAACTTTTCAAAAAGTCAGTAAATTAATGAATTTCAAAACACCTGATAAATTGGCCTTAAACGCCAGTTTAAGTTAAACTTGGCGAAATAGCCCCTGAGACGTTATAATTATAGTGTTTAGATTAGTATTTTGTATACTTTTATGTAACATCGGTAAATTTTAATAATGGACTCGCACTGCCCATAGCACGGCAAGAGAAGCTTCGACTAGCCCCGCAGTTTCCGTCGGTAATGTCCATCAGCTGGACGTTTGGAGCTCGACGACGAAGTGCGTGTAGAGCGCGTTGAGCGAGGTCTCTTTGAGCGAGTAATGCAGACTGTTGAGTCCGTCTGTGCGGTAGCGCTTCTGGCCCTTGAAGAGGTTGCTATAGCGTTTCGGGTTGGGCTTCGCCTTCACGTGGTCGAGCATCTTGTAGCGTGCGATTTTTGGGGGGTTGCGCGAGACGTGAAGGCCGAAGTGCTTGATGCGATGGGACAAGTCGTCGTCGCCGCCCCAGACCCAGCCCCAGAACTTGTTGCTGAACCCGTTGACAGTCTGCAACATCGTCGGCATGAATACTTCCCAGTTGGAGCATGCCACATAAGTTTTATGCCGTCGAAATGCCATGGCTTTACGGCCGATGTAGACAACTCCTATATAAAGCACTTTATATTTATTTCCACGAGAAAACTTTTTTTTTTTTTTTGGCAATCACACCTCAAAGATTGCCATTTTTAGCGCAGCTTTACCACAACGGTCCCAGAATGGGATCTAATGGTAAATCTGGTCTATTGCGAGGGGGCTGGACGAGGAAGGTCGAGGAAGGTGACGTAAGTGTATAGAAATCCACATGCTGTATCAAATTCTATCAAACGAACTAGAACTTTGAGCAAAAACATATGAAAAGTATGCGCTGCGATAGTTAAAACGCTAGGAAATAAGTAATTATTAAATTATAGATACATTTTCAGAATTAAAGTTGTTTACATTTTATATCCCCTTTGATCGATGTCCGTTGCTATGCACCTTTATTTGCGATCTGTCATTCACCTAAATCTATGTTATATGGGTCTAATATGGTATGAAAATGAATCAAACAAATTTTAATTGGGTAATTGTGCTTAGTTTGTTGAAAATAAATGGTATTGGCCCAAGAAGACAGTTTTGTGCCAATTTGGTAGACTACATAGGTCAATATTTAAGAAAATATCTAGGTATCAACTATCAACACATCTCGGCTGGCAACTCACATGTTTCAACGGTAGGATGGTTCTTGGAAGTTTGTATCGGAACATACAAATTGAGTGTCATGGTTGCATTAATTGTTCTTCTGTTCATGTAGATCTTTTAGATTTCTACTAGTAAAATGAAAAGAACTTTTATCTCAGTATACTACCTGTGTAGTACAAAATACATGTCCAAGAAACAGCCGTGGAATGGCGCTGCTAAATGTGTAAATTGGTAGGAAGTCACGTGTATACCATTCTGATATGCTAATTTATAATTGTAATGCTCAATTCGTTTAATAATTGGAATAAACCCACATTCTTTTAATTCACTACGCAAGCAAAAATTTACCGACGCCGTGACAGGACTGAGTTGAGAATCGAACCCAGGAGTCAGGACCCAGATCCCGGCTAGATCAGCTGTCTGTGACTGTGATCACATCAGCTGTTGTCAAGGATTTGACCGGCTTGACAATTCAATGGCTTGACTAATCTCATTTCGGTTCCGTTAGGTTTTATTTGCATTTCCTATTCTATTGCGAGATGTTTTTGATCGGCATGTGTCTGATCGGGATGAGTTCTTTAGACGGTGCCGCTCCAACACTATTAACACGGCTCCACTGTGTGGACAAACCGCTGAAACACTATTTGCACGGCTGGAACCGTGTGTGCAAGCTGTCAAAACACTATATTATACAAGGTTAGGTTCATAGCTGACAGTCCGCGCAAATTGCACAGGGGCTATAAACACGGTGGCATAATCTCTAAGTCACCACAAAAAATATGGCATGCACAAAAATTCGAAGTTTTTGGGGGGGGGCGTAGCTGACAACTTCCTGACCGTGATCAAGGGCTACTTGTAGTGGAGGCGTTGAGAATGTTACCAAGGAGGACGACGTCGAAGGCATACACACAAAACGACGTCGTGCACAGCAAGGAGAGGCACATAGGACGATGGCGGCGACGACGATGACTTAGTCATCCATACTCCGAGTAGAATACAAATCGGCAACCCCTGCAATTAGGAGGTGGTGACCCGGGACGACGGCGACGGAATCATCCCCTACTCCAAGTCAAAATGCAAATCGGCGACCTCTAATACTTGGAGCCAGGGTGAACTGAACTGGCACGACGGCGACAATGTAGGCGTCATCCCGTACTCTGTGCACGTGTGAACTAAGCATATGCGAGCTCAGAGCAACGTATATGTCAGCGGTCTATCTATGAGGAATGCCGCCGCCGCCAACGGTGGATCATGCTTCTCTTTGTGAGCCACAGGTTGACTAAACAAAGCGTGGACGGCAGCGTTACGATGAAGAAGTGTACTGCGGCAAATTATGAATTATATTGTTGTGACCCGTTCATCTTTTATGGGCCCTACCAGGGGCGAACCATGGTATAAGGATAGGTTGACAAGGTATGGCACTCCGGTGGACGAGTTTGCGTTCGTCTCGCGCATGACGCAAGCTGAAGAGCAGAACGTGCTGCCGGCCGCCCTGCGAATGCTAAGAGATTGCCGGGTGCCGGGATCTTGACGTTTACTATCATGTACTAGTGTACGATTCTTTCACAGAAAAGTTTTAAAACAACACCAGTATTGTTTGAAAAATATCTGGGGACTAGGAATACAATGTTTCGACACGAATAGTTTAGTAGTAGGACCCACCGAAGTTGAATGAAACATGATAGACAAAATACGACGTTAATGCAACGTAAAAGCTATCATAAAAAAGTCATACTTAGGTAAATACTTGGATGCATGTAGGAGTAGGATACGATATTAGTAAAATATGTTATTTTAGCCGGAATCTTTAAAAAAATTCATTACAAAAACGCCGTATAAAGTAAATAAATTCTGAACAAAATCTGCATCTAACAACACACCCGGTGATATTTTACGCCAGTCATCTTTATTTTCGAGCTAATTTTGTTCTCTTTTTCTCTATCCTTGATACGAATAGCCATTCGCGTTCGTGAAAATATTTTAATTGCCTTATTTGTTGAAGATTTGGTTCAATCAGATCAGTCATATTGGCAACGAATCCGGTAAATCAAGATTTCTTTGCATGCGTCAGACCTTTTAAAACTATAAACAATTGTCTCCATTTCTTTCACTTTACTAAAAAAACTCCGGGTCAAGCTGCAAGAAGCCTCCGATTGAAATGGAATTTACCCTGATCGATTGCGATCAATCGTCCTGCAGATCGATATTGTTCCGTGTCCCCATGTTTGTTTGGACTTTGGGGTCTTTATACGTAGGAACTGATCCTGGGGGCACCTTTCGCGACTGTTTTTGGGAGTAAAGTAACAACATTGATTACTCAAATTACACTGAAATCAGGAAGAGTCCAATTGCTCGGTGCAAATTCTCGCGAAATTCTCGCAATTACACTTGTCTTCGCGACAAAAGTAACTAACAACGCATTGCACACTTCGGGCTCTTGAATAGGAAGTCTTTGAAACTATATACATTTATTGCAGAACTCTCTTTTAATCTTATTTAAATTACGAAAGCTCGTAATTGGCTATTCATTTTATTATTATGTACACAAATTAGCCTCCCAAAAGTGTTGTCCATTCCGGGATTTGAACAACACTTTTGGGAGGCTAATTTGTGTACATAATAATAAAATTATTGCAGAACTGTTTTTGTCACTCTGTTTTTACATTGAAATTCCACACATCTAACCATTTTGACTCATCAAATGCGCTTCAATATTAATATGAGTGCAGCTACATCGTCTTCGTATTGCTCTGCAATTCGCATATCGTTAGACTTCTTTGAACAATACCACGAAATGAGTTTATTAATATCCCTGAATATTATTATTTTGCCAAGTCTCGAACCAAGCAGAACGGAATCTGTCCTACTGCCATTCTTACGAAGCATTCTTATTGAATCATGAGTTCGACACTAATGACACGCATAAGCACATGTGTAGCACCAGCTAATGCGAGCGATAGCCTCCCGTGTGCTCAGTCAGCGCTCGGCTCGAGCTCTCCAGCTTACGTCACGCCCAGGCGGAGTGGAGGGGGTCCCATGCGCAATGGCATACCTTGTCAAGCCAAATATACTTATACCATGGGGGCGGACTGGCCCGGGGTGCGGGGGTGCTATCGCACCCCGGGCTTCTCACTTTCCGGGCCCCCTGCCGGTCATTGCAAATGCTCATGTTTTAATAATAATAGGAATATATCTTTTTCTTGCAACACCAAGTTAAGAATTGTAATCCATAGAAGATAAATACGATAAATGCCGGGCTTTTGTCGGCGAATAGAAGGGAACGAATGTTCTTAGTAACAAAAGTAACTCCTTGGTACCTCTACTCTATCTTAAGCTATTGCTTCGCCGCCAAAGCCGCCGCTCGTACACTACAAGAGTTTCGATGAATTTGCAACGCTTAGTTTCGGCTCAAGTTCGGTGTAAAAATAAGAATATCTAGTTGAAAATAAAGCGCATGTTTGTTTCCATTTTGCCATACACTGCTCCGTGTCTCTAATGTCTGCAGTCGACAATCACAGCCCCCAAGGGTAATTCGTATTTTGTGTGGCAAACAGCCATGCATTTTCGGTGCCCTCAAGGTAAGATCAACACATTTCTATTGTGGCGTGGGAGCAGTGTCGGACTGGCTACACAAGGGCCTCAGCGGCCCTTGTCTAAAAAAAGGTCATCACTATATTTTTCGGTTCAACAAAACTTAAAAAGCTGCCTACTTTGGGGGTCCCCGCGGTCAGAAAACTTGGGGCCCCTGCAGTCAAATAGCTCGGGGCCCCGGCGGCAATCGTCGCCTAGCCGCCCTGGCCAGTCTGACACTGCGTGGGATGAATTGATTTTAAATTAATTAACGTTTATCAATAATTAAAAACTTTCAAATCAGCGTTTGGTGATTGTAAGCGCTTGCTCAGATTACTTGATTTATTGCAGTTTGAGAAAAAATATGACAAAAGTAAAGGGGAAAAAACAGTAGTGCAGGCACACGTCGGGCTCGAACAAATTAAAAATTAAGCTGCAGAAAGAGCTAATATCAGCCGCTGAAGAAAAAGGACAAAAGAAATTACATTTCGGTTCATTGGGTGACAAACTCATTCCTGTAGCTAGCTACGCTATAATGATAGTGACACCGTCAGCAAGGTGGAGACTGATAGTGAATGATGTTTTGGTTATAGCATGGTTATAGTAATAACAAAGGCACAGAATAAGTGTAAAAATAGCGTATTCGCGGGATTAGGTTGCGCCTTCTAAAACAACGCGTATATGCATTTAAAAGTTTGTGGGCCTAAATTTTCTACAGCACGCCGGGCTTTTTCCAGCCAGTCCGCCCCTGGGCCCTTCCGTCATGATAATGTTTATTAGTATAGATAGAGGTCCCTACCTAAGAAAAATGGGAATATCAGAGGCCACAGAAAAGTATCTATTAATTTATAAATTATTTGCAAGAAGTAGGACACCTCTGGACTTTAAAAGCGTACCAGTAGAATTTCGGCTATGTCCTCAGAATGGTTTGACTGAAAACAGCAAAGGCAGGCCAGGTACCGACCATGTGGATGAGCACATGGAGGGACTGTATGACGTGCATAGAGGGTCCAAATCTCGTAATGACAAACCGGTTTGCTTATCAGCAACTGCCTCGCTCCGTGAAATGCCGTAATATTTAAGCTAGAAGAAAATTCAAAAAGCCTCCTGCTCTGTACGAAAAGCACATAAATAGCATCACTTTTTCCGTACTTTCAAGAAAGTTGGTATTCACAATGTGAATTAATTTATTTTCTACAATTACTTTTTTTAATATCGCATCACCTCCAACCCTACTGGATGAGGTAACCACCGTAAAGCTACCGAAAAAGTAGGGTAACCATTAGGGTAATAACTAGAGCTAGGATAGTTATGCACAAAAAAACATCAAAACATGCATGCAAAAGTGCCGAAACATGCAAACATGCAACTTTGGAAAAAAAGACATGCAAAAAACATGCAGAGTGAATTGTCTTGTAATTTACGGAGCCGTGGTAAGTTGTAATACGACAAAATGTGTTTCACTACGTCAAAACAAGTCAAATGTCGTTCTTTTAGCCAATTGAAACTAGGTTTTTTGACCAATCGGCCTATGGTTGGGACTGGGTATGCGCAAAACAGTAGGTTACAATCATCATTTTAATATTTTCTGATGTGAGGTTGTGTCGTTGGTCAGAAAAAAGGTTTTTATGCACCGAAAATCACCGTTCAAATTTGCAAGATGTTCTCCAGACAATACTTCAACGAGCTTGCAAGTTGTGGAGTCATATTTTGAATTACCCATATCGAATTCTTGGCCAGAAGTAATTTTCGAAATACCACACAGGAGCTTGTAAGAAGAATTCTTTGCTAAAACTAGCCCGAACTCGTTGCGCGCAACTTTCGTCTTCGGCAACTTTCGGCTTTTTTGGGGCAGACCATGTGTGTCGAGTTGTTTGATGTAACTCGGGTTGGTTCCGAAATTAGCTTTAATGTACGCCAGATCACAAGCTATGGAGTTCAGCAAAAAAGCCTTTGTGTCTCTCTAATACTGGCTGCATCGGCTGCGTCAAACGTGAACAAAAATTACAAATCAACCCTTGGTGCAAACAAAATCGTTTGTTTTAACAATCCATAGAAGAAATTGCCGATAAGTAGAGCTAGGATAGTTATGCACAAAAAAACAGCAAAACATGCAGGCAAAAGTGCCAAAACATGCAAACATGCAACTTTGGAAAAAAAGACATGCAAAAAACATGCCGAGTGAATTATCTTGTATTTACGGAGCCGTGATAGGTTGTGATACGACAAAATGTGTTTCACTACGTCAAAACGAGTCCAATGTCGTTCTTTTAGCCAATTGAGACTAGATTTTTTGACCAATCGGCCTATGGTTGGGACTGGGTATGCACAAAACAGTAGGTTACAATCATCATTTAAATATTTTCTGATGCGAGGCTGTGTCGTTGGTCAGAAAAAAGGTTTTATGCACCGAAAAACACCGTTCATATTCGTAAGATGTTCTCCAGACAATAATTTAAAGAGCTTGCAAGTTGTGGAGTCACATTTTGAATTACCCAGAACAAATTCTTGGCCAGAAAAAGTTTCAAAATACCACACAGGAGCTTGTAAGAAGAATTCTTTGCTAAAACTAGCTCGAGCTGGTTGAGCGCAACTTTCGCCTTTGGCAACCTTCGGCTTTTAGGGGCCGACCATGTGTCTCGAGTTGTTTGATGTAACTCGGGTTGGTTCCGAAATAAGCTTTAATGTACGCCAGATCACAAGCTATGGAGTTCAGCAAAAAAGCCTTTGTGTCTCTCTAATACTGGCTGCATCGGCTGCATCAAACGTGAACAAAAATTACAAATCAACCCTTGGTGCCAACAAAATCGTTGGTTTTAGGAATCCGTATAATAAATTGCCAAAATCTCGTAGGAAATTTGTTAAAATGGTTGAAATATGCACAAACATGCATGAAAATGAAGAAATATGCAACTTTTTTAAAAAGTGCCAAAATATGCAAAACATGCAAAATGAAACACAAATTTTTGGAATCCTTGGGACTCAAATCGGATTTATATCTGTGTGCATGTGCTCTGCTTCTTAATAAAGAACATGCAATTGCATAACTATCCTAGCTCTACCGATAAGTCATAGGAAATTTTTGAAAATGGCTTAAATAATATGCACAAATATGCATGAAAATGAAGAAATATGCAACTTTTAAAAAGTGCCAAAATATGCCAAACATGCAAAATGAAACACACATTTTTGGAATCCTTGGGACTCAAATCGGATTTATATCTATGTCTGCATGTGCCCTGCTTCTTAATGAAGAACATGAAATTGCATAACTATCCTTGCTCTAGTAATAACCATTAACTTGATTGAAAGATAACAGATTCAATTAACAGAAAAATAATGGATCCTGAATATGGAAACATGTGTTTTCTTCAATTTAAACAAAGTAGTAATAAATAAGTATTCATTATAGCAAAGAGAAGATGCGAGGTTTTTTTTAATTTTCTTTTCTAACTATAAAATTATGTGTTTTAGACCAGTGAGGGTGTGTGGAATCTGATACAAAACTTGTATCGCGGACTTGTAACTTGTAATTTGTAAACTTTTGCGCGGAGTAACCATACTCCATATAAACAAATAAAATATGAAATTATATAAAAAAATTATCGCTCAAAATGTTCTTACCTGTTGATTTTTATGGTAGGTAAAATACATGAAATTAGTAAGAACTTTGTGCCCAGTATTTTACATTAAAATTATTTAGGGGTCAATCACCATGATCTCGTGTAATGTGTTATAACTTCATAGCGAATTATATCCCTTAAGATTTCTAGAGAATTACTCAAACTGCAAAGATTTTTGGCTCACCAGCAGACAACTAGGAAGCACCGGGTTGAATCTGACGGCCAACAAAGTGATCTAAATTCGATTATTACCTATATTTTTTAGGGATACCTAGTCTATCCCTAAAAAATGAAATGTTTTTGTGTAGGAATGTTATAAACAGAAACGTGTGGATCCACAAAGAATCATACAACAATAATTAATTGGTCCGCGGTACGGATCTAACACGGTTTCAGTTCCGTGGAACATAAAGGTTCTTACAAGTTTGGGTTTGGATCCCTGTGTTTTTATCCGCTTTTTATACAAATTAAAATATTCAAATTATTTTAATTCCACCATGATAAAATAAATTGAGAGAATGCCAACATTTTATTATGCCCGTTTTGCACATGGTCTAGCAACAACGTATACCTCGAGCTGCAATTACTGGGTTTCTGCTAGTTAAATAGATCAAGTCCTGCCGGGTAGGTATGCTCCAGAAGCATCGCAATAGGTTTTGGCCACAAAAATTCTTGAATTGTTTCTATTTTCTGCAAAATAAAGTAAATATCTGAAATAACGTGGTTATATGAGAATACTGGATCTTTTTGTGTTTTTCTTCTGCTATGAAATTTAGGTGCTAACTGCTACCCATGAAATCTCATTAGCTAGAGTACAGAGAACAGGGGGGCTACATGTAACTTTGTGATTTCAAGACAATTCGTTTTCAATATTACTGCCCATGGTTTAACATGGCAGTGATTTGAAATCGAATGATTTCGAGCCAAATTGAATGATAAAAAGTTAGATGATCGCTACCCCGGTTTAGCGACAAGTTGCGAAAGAGGAAAGGTCCGTCGAGATAAAATAATCCATCGGATCGCATTTGACCGGAACCGAAAAGAAACGGTTTCGAAACCAGTTCAGAATTTTTTTCTATAAGAGGGTTCTGATTCTGGTTATTGAGAATTGCAGGTTCCAGTTTTTGGTTCCAATTCTGGTTCCAGTTCCAGTATTGATAGGTATACCTATTATAAAGACGAAAAAGATCCCACGCCCTACACGAATGCACAGTCTTTCGCAGGTTTCTTACAACCAGGGCTTTGAACGGAACTGAAAACCAGAAAAACCGGAAATTTTGGCCGAACCGTAACCGAACCGGTAACGAAAAAAGAAAAAAGGCAATGCAAATGCATTGTAAGTTTTGTACCCAAAAAATAAGTGTCAAAACTTGTCTTGCCAAATGGATAATCAATTTAAAACGCATTTTTCGCATATTAAACAATCGTGATATCGGTTTGAAAGGGGTCTACTGCTATGTGTATGTTCCGCAATTTGGCACCAGAACATGCGATTTTATCATAATATCGTATATACGCCGGGTTTCACCCACTCCCGCCGACATTCGCAATGTATAGTTTCCGGCTGGTTACCATCCGGGCGACCAAAAACTGAATTTTCGTAAGAGTAATGAAGTACCGGAAAAGCTGCGCTAATATACTATGACTTTAGGCATAATATAAATTTGTTATTATAAAGTGTAATGGTGTTATATGTGGTGATATCGCGCCTATTGTTAAAATATGAAAACTCAATTTCAACTGAAACAGCGCCTTATGGGGGTATAGGTCCGAAGGGTATATTTACGCCTTTGGAGCATACTAACGCCCTAGGGCGTATATGTAGAAAGAACCGGTAGAAGTACTTACACTACGCCCCAAAGGAGTGTATTTGCCCGAAGGGCATATTTATTCATGCCGTAGGGGCATATATTTGCCCGTGCGGTATATTTTTGCCTCAGGGGCATATTTCCAGCCTTTTGGCGATATAAGTATACCTACACCAGGTGCAAGATGGTCTTAGCTGTTGACGCGCCATAAAACCCCACTATTAATTCATCTAAGTACCTACACTACGCCCTTTGGGCGTATTTTTGCCCAAATGGTATATATAGGCCCTAGAGGCAAATATTTGTCCAAATAGCATATTTAAAGGCCTTAGGGGAATATTTACGCCCTCTGGGCGTGTATGTGATCGGTAAGAGTACCTACACTACGCCCTATGGGCGTATTTGTGCCTATGGGCAGACTTATGCCCCATGCCCTATGGGCATACCTATGACACATGGGCATATTTATTCACTGTGGGCATACCTATGCTATATGGGCATATTATGCCCTAAGGGCATAACTATGCCCTATGTGCATACCTATGCCCTATGTGCATACCTATGCCCTATGGGCATACCTATGCCCTATGGGCATACCTATGCCCTATGGGCATACCTATGCCTTATGGGCATAGTTACGCCTTATAGGCGTATTTTTGCCCGAAGGGCATTTTTACGCCCTATGGGCGTATACCCGTGCCCTATGGGCACCAAGGGAGGGAGCGAAGCTCCCGAGCTTGTTTAGATAACAATAAAAAAAAAAAGTACAAAAAATCAAAATCTCACTCAGTTAAAAGCAGTTATTGTTACCGTATTTTATTTCCATCGGACTAGGGTAAAGGCTATAAATATAATAATGCCGAAATTCTTCACCACCTTGACTATAAAAAAATATCATTTCGCGCTAAGGGCTGTTGCCTGGATTTATTTTGGTTGTCCTAGCTGCTTTTTCGCAGTGCGAGTACTGCAATAGACAAGTGCAGGCAGGAGGAGCGACTCTTAGAGCCGTGAGTATTCGGTTGAAGGCCGATGCCAGGGTGTGGGAAAGATTGCGAGGTCTTATGGACTTTGCATTGAAATCGCCCTCATTTCAAACCTTTGCAATAACGAAGATATCCATCAAATCTTTGTGAAATTTTAACACATAATATAAATAATAGTGATTCTTATGTATTTAAAATTTCAACATAATATGACCAACAGGAGCTTGTTGACAGGCCTCCAAACTCGGCTAAAACCCGCCTCACTCCTGTGCTATTCGTGTTCGTTTCCCACAGTCTATACCCGTCCAGCAAGTCAGACCGAAGCGCCGTGACGTCAGAGGGGCGGACAGGAGGGAGTTGTGTATTACAGCCAATTGCTGATATTCTTACAGCCACAGATGAGCCCGTAGTCGTTGTCATTGTCGTTGTCGTTGTCGTTGTCGTTGTCGTTGTCGTTGTCGTTGTCGTTGTCATTATCATTATTATTATTGTACCTGGAACTGAGAGCGTGAGAGAGCGGTAACTCCCCCGAACAAGTGTGCGTGCGGCAACTTGTAGCTGAAGGCGTCGATGGCGACCGACAGGTGCCGCGGATGCTTGGAGCACGTGTACAGATTGCGGTCGTCCTCGGGCACCAGATCCACGTCGTGGAAGACGAAGCAGTCGAAGTCGTAGAGCTTGAGCGCCTCGACGAAGCCGACGTTTATGAGCATGCCGCGGTTGAACGGGCGCTTGCCGAACTGCTCGACGACGAAGATGCCGTAGTCCAGCTGCTGTCGCTGCAGCAGCGGATGCAGGCTGCCGAGCAGCAAGGACAGGTGGAGCGCTCTGTCGCGATACGGGACCAAGATGGCCACGCGGTTGCGCGCCTGGCAGCCGGCGGGGCGGTGGCGTCCTCCCGGCGCCAGCATCGTGAACTTCCGCTCCAGCTCGGCAATGTCCGGCACACTCCGGAGCAGCTGCACACGACACGGGGTCAGACTCCAGGGGCCTTACCTAGCGCGGCCACTTGGAGCGGCTACCACGCGGCTAATTAGCCGGGCTGGCGGTGTTATATAACCCGGACCTAGAGCGGCCATTTCAACAATGGGCAGTTTGTTGATTTCGTAGCACCACTAGCAACCAGTATTACGGTGGTGCTACGATGATAGCATTATCTAGAAGGCATACTGCTTTTTAGACGATCATCATTGTGCAGTGAGGTCAAATCAACCAATCTCGTGGCTCGTTACTAAAGACAGAGTCGATGTGCCCCGGCTATATAACCCGGCCGTAATACTGCTGCTCTAGGTCGGGGTTACTGCTTGGTGCTACGGTGGTGTTAATTAGCCAGGGTAGATTGCTAGTAATCCCGGGACTACGAGTGGCCGCGCTAGGTCGGGGTTACTGCTTGGTGCTACGGTGGTGTTAATTAGCCAGGGTAGATTGCTAGTAATCCCGGGACTACGAGTGGCCGCGCTAGGTCGGGGTTACTGCTTGGTGCTACGGTGGTGTTAATTAGCCAGGGTAGATTGCTAGTAATCCCGGGACTACGAGTGGCCGCGCTAGGTCGGGGTTACTGCTTGGTGCTACGGTGGTGTTAATTAGCCAGGGTAGATTGCTAGTAATCCCGGGACTACGAGTGGCCGCGCTAGGTAAGGCCCCTGGCTGTCACTCTTCCCAAGTGCGATGACACGAAATGAAAGCGACAACTTCAAGGTCGCCTATGTTTTCATATGGAACAATTGAAGGTTCTCACTCTCATTTCATTTCATATCACATCGGAAAAGTTACAGAATAGGGGTCCAGGCCACTTGGACTGGGTCAGTCAAAACTCCATTTCACGTTGAGAAGGAGAGTGGGTTTCCATCTTGCTCGAGGACCCACTGCTGCTAGACATGAGCTAAGAATTATACAAAAACTGCCCATATAGCATTTTGTCCGGCTCAGGACATGGCAATTGTAGCTTTAAAATTTAGCTGGTGTCTAGCAGCAGTGGGTCCCCGAGGAAGATGAAAACCCACTCTCTTTGCATCTTCCTCGAGGACCCACTGCAGCTAGACACGAGCCAAGAGTTTCAAAACTGCCCACAGAGCCTTTTGTCCGACTCAAGACATGGCCTGTGAATGTTGAAACTCTTGGCTCGTGTCTAGCAGCAGTGGGTCCCCGAGGAAGATGTAAATCCACTCTCCTTCTCAACGTGAAATGGAGTGAATTGGCACGCACCTTGATACGTCCCTGCAGGTTTGGCGGAATGGGCGGACAGAGCGGTCTTCCCGCCAGCGCCACTGCAGTGCCGTTGCTCTCCGGGACCGTGCTGGAGGTGTTCACCAGCGCCGCCAGCGCCAACACGGTCAACGCGAGCAGCTTCAACTCGTGCGCGGCATGCCACGAGGGCGCAGGCGCGGGCGTCATCTCGCACGCTATGACGCAAAAGGGCAAGTCAGGCTGGGTTCGGGTAGTGAGCCTATGTAGGGTTAGAGAGTGGCCAACACGATAACACTTTTCTATTGGCTGTTCAAATCCCATGCTAAACGGACGACATGTTTTTACCAAGTTGATCACCAAGCACGTGGCAGTTGTCTATATGAGTTTCTCATATTCCTTTGCATATCTACGTATTATGTACACGGTGAGGTAAGTTCGTAACGTATCAACTACTGCTGAAAGGGCTGTTTAATAGTTGACGTTGGTAAAAACATGGCGCCCATACGCAGAGATAGCCACTCTCTAACCCTATATAGGCTCACTAGGCTAGGGGTGTCATTCGATTACGATTAATCGATTCAATTAAACGATTATGAGAAAAAAATGATTAATTGATTTCACTAAAATATAGATATGAAAAATATAGAAATGTAGACATGGCACGGGGCAGGATTGAGAGCTTGGATCCCTTAAAAAACGTATTTTTGTGTTCAGAGTTGGCAAGAGATGGCAGAGTTGCTGGGCCGTCAAAGAAAACACAATGCGTGCGTAGCACGGGCCCATACTGCTAATTAACCTTATATAAAAGCTCTAATTTGCGATTTTCAAGTTTTTTTCGTATGTTGCCATTTGGCTGGCAAACTGGCTGGGTATAAGTACCTTTGCATGTTTCACCTAGCTTAACTCTTTATAGAAATCGCGAAAATAGGTTGAAAACGGGCGGAAATGGTATATTTTTGTTCAGAATTTATGTTAATACATCCCGTTTCGTCATTTTCACATTGATTTGAAAGTTTTTTATGGGTGAAATAATTAAAAACAGCGTGGATTTGGCTGGCCGGATTAAATAGCACCTTGCCACCCAGCTTGATTTTTTTATCGTTCAAATCTTACCTTTTTCTGGCCATTTATGCAAGAATTATAAAGGTTTTTGATTATATTTGATGAGCTTAGCGAGCGGAGCGAAATCTACAATTTTACTTACCCTATAAAAAAGTCACTCGTGTACGTTTTGTGTGTGTGTGTGTGTGTGTGTGTGTGTGTGTGTGTGTGTGTGTGTGTGTGTGTGTGTGTGTGTGTGTGTGTGTTTGTGCGCGCTCTAAAGACCAAACGCCTGAACCGACTAACAATTTCAGAGGACCTACCTTTGTTCTCAACTTAGACCCCCAGCGTTTTTGGAAAATATTGGTTCAGAACATTTTTTATTAATGAATTTTTTCGAAATTTTTCGATTTTTTCAAAATTTTGAATTTCATAAATTTCAAAGCTCTTAACGTAACTTCACCAAAACTTCTTAACATGTTGACCTTTCACATATTTATCATGCCTGCAAATCTTAGGTCGGTAGGTCTTTCCAATTGGTGTTTATTAGCATTTTTATAGTGTTTTTTCATGATTTCGATACTTTTTGACGCCTGAATCAATTTCCTTCGTCACCTTGGCGACCAAGATTTGTTGACTTGAAGTTTGTCCAAGGCAATGATTTGACAGATATATCAGAAATAAGTAATTCTCATTTATGGAAGTAATTGATGTAAATTCGCTTTAAATATATATCTCTAATATAAAAAGAATCCACGGGCGTACTACACACTCATGTATATATGTTCAAATTACTCAATTAGCTCAAAATAAGCACATTTTGGCTATCCGACAGGTTCAGAGAGGAACAAAGGAATGTCATAATCGTCTAAAATTTCGAGTGATCAGAGTTTTCGAGTGGGCAATGGTCTGGCTTGGTTCTCCATGGTTTTCATAGGCCTTATGCCTCCACCCTTTTATCTGCTGTATACAAACCGCTACCTGTACGCTCATCTTCAACGCAACACAAATTGCGTTCGCGAAGCCCTAGTTAGCGAAAACGCTTCTGGCTGTTTACGACGTTCTGAATCCAACTTTTCTGCTACAAACAGCTATACGCTCATCTTCAACGCGAACATTTTGGCAGCGTTTCCTAGTTCTACTGACTTTCGAGCATTCTTTCCAATTAATATTGGGTAAATGCTGCAGGAGGAACAAATACTGCAATTCCCAGCTCGTATTTTATGTTGCTAAAATTTGCGAAGTGTCGTATCGCTTAAACGAGGGAATGCGCTTGCACCGCGCTGCCTCTCAGAATTAGTGGTCAAACATTCTTCCTTCGGAGAACATTGCTCTGTATTCTTTTTGTATTTAACTAATACAAAATATCAATTATATTGTTTTTTGATCAATATTTTGGGAGGTAGCCTCGTAACAAACAGAAAAAAAGGGACTTCCAGCTCTTATTTATCGTTTTTGGGCCCAAAACAAACCCCTGTTTTGTGTCTTTTAGGTAGTTGTTACCATTCCTGATTATTTTCTGAACAATAATATATTTTTTCTTTTTTGTAGTGATAAAACTGTAGATCCTGTGATTTTTTTTCGATTGGCATGCAACATCCTACCCCTAAGTAGATTTAGGGGTAGAAAAAGTGAAAATCGGATTCAGCGTGAAAACACCTATCGAAAGAACTCTGATGACATCTTTTATCTCGTCGGGCCACAGAGTGTCAGTGCAACAGAAAAAAAGAAGTCCCAATTGAACGGCTCAAACATTTGAGTCATTGCTTGTATTATAAGCAATACGAAGTAAATGATTCGTTGAAGTTCAATTCCTGAATATCTATAGCGCTTTCTTAAAAAAAAACACACACACATTTCTTTGGGATCCATTCGTAAATCAATCAGCCCGTTATAAACTGTATATCGCAATCGTTATACCTGTTATACCTGTTATACCTGTTCGTTATATCTGTTTGATTTACCTGTTTGTTATACCTGTTTGTTGTACCTGTTTATTATACCTGTTATACCTGTTTGTTATACCTGTTTGCTATACCTGTTTGTTATACCTGTTAAACTATATATAGCAATCGCATGTGGCTAAAAACGACACTTTTTTTCAATTTTGTACCGCAACAAACTGGTACGCTCATCCAAGACTTGCAATGATCTATTATCTACTTACTGCAGATTGAAGATTTCCCACGGATATTTTACAAAATAGAAACTAAATTGGAACAAGTTCCTTTTCTTTTAAACACAGTTTTCGTCACAAGTTTGTAGCGAAGTCACCTCGGTACCAGCCAAAACGGCGTCGCGACACCTTCAGCGCCATCGCGGTCGCCATCGCCTCCTAATCGTTGACGCCATCGTGCCTTGCACTGCCGACAGACGGGTGACGTTGATCAAGCACAAAGCATGCCGCAACAAAGCGTTGCAAGCAAAGCAACCCATTGTTCTTGCCAATAATAATAATAATAATAATAATAATAATAATAATAATAATAATAATAGGTTTATTGTCAATTTGATCAGTATCTGATATATAGACAGTCAGTTTAATAGTAAAAGAATGTACAAATTTGATTATCGTCAAAGTTGATTACAATTGTCAATATGTGTCTTACTTTGAATCATTTTATTGTCCAATTAATGTTCAGGCAATTGTCCATTGGAAGAGATGCCGTCTCCAATCTCCATGGTGCATTCCGTATATGTAGCGCAATAGGCAGTACGCCGAGTCTCCTTTATCCCTTTTCAGTGAGGGTAGGTTACAATTTGCCACAGTAAGAGAATAAATGTAAACAGGGAATCGATTTCTAATGTTAAAACAATAATCAAACGTTTTTTAATTGAGAATGCTTTTTACACTGTAGAAGAATTTTTGCAGTACAAAAATTGTTGTGTAATAAGAGATTTTGTATTCATTATTGTTATTATTATTCACGCAATACTTATGAATGGAAAATGTGACTGTAGTGATTGTATTATTATTTGTTGTTGTATTCTTAATGTAATTTGACGAAAATAATGCTTTGGCCAAACGTGTTAATAATCAACTATACTACACTAACCATGGGTTTCAACCATGGGTTTTAACAGCCTTCACCCTTCGATCACTGCTCCGGTTCGGGATAGGCAACTAGTATGCCGTGCCAGCTCTCACTGCTCCGGTACGGGATAGGCAACTAGCATGCCGTGCCAGCTCTCACTGCTCCGGTACGGGATAGGCAACTAGTGTGCCGTGCCAGCTCTCACTGCTCCGGTACGGGATAGGCAACTAGCATGCCGTGCCAGCTCTCACTGCTCCGGTACGGGATAGGCAACTAGCATGCCGTGCCAGCTCTCACTGCTCCGGTACGGGATAGGCAACTAGCATGCCGTGCCAGCTCTCACTGCTCCGGTACGGGATAGGCAACTAGCATGCCGTGCCAGCTCTTATTGCGTTCAACATGTAAGTTGCCGTTTTTCCGTTATCTTAAAACTGAAAAAACATTAAAACAAACAAACAAGGGGATCATTTAGCTACTTCTAAAATTCAATTTACTTATTTCGAATGGACTAGTACATAATTAATCTTTTTGATGAGCGTAGCGAGCGAAGCGAGCGGAGCGAAATCTTCAATTTCACTCACCCCAAAAAAAAGTCACTTGTGTATGTTTTTATTTATTTATTTTTTTTTGTGTGTTTGTGCGCGCTCTATAGACCAAACGCCTGAACCGATATGGATGAAAATTTCTGAGTACCTACCTCTGTTCTCAACTTAGACCCCCTGCGTTTTTGAAAAAGATCGGTTCAGTACATTTTTTATGAATCAATTTTTACGAAATTTTTCGATTTTTTTCAGAATTTTGAACCCCTGTAAATTTCAAAGTTCTGAACATAACTTCACCAAAACTTCTAAACATGTTGACCTTATACATATTTATCATGCCTGCATATCTTAGTTCGGTAGGTTTTTCCAATTGGTTTTTATTAGCATTTTTGTGGTGTTTTTTTCGTGATTTGACGGCTGATTCAATACGAGTCCGGTTTCCTTCGTTTCCTTGGTTACCAGCTTTGTTGACCTCGAAGAGAAACAAAGGAACGTCAGAATCCGCATACATTTTCAAGTGATTAGAATTTTCGAGAAGGCAATGGTCAGGTTTGGTGCTCCATGGTTTTCTTGTGACTGCAGCCTGCACCTTTTAATCCGCTATACACAAACCGCTACCTACGGTCATCTTCAACGCAACACAAATTGCGTTCGCGAAGCCCTAGTAAATAGCAATACATAACGACATAACCATGGTTATAGAGTTGATCTGACCGAAGATGACAGCCGGTAAGACCTATACTTTAACGTTGCATGGGAAACATACAGCGTTGAGCTAGTTGCGTATCCCGGCTAGCAATGGTCGAAGGAGCAAGGGTTGGAGGGGGAGCTTCGGCCCCCGAATTAAATGTCCAGCAATGCATAGATAGCTCGAAAATAGCCTTGATTTCTCAAAATCTTGCAGCTCCCTGACCCCCTTATCCCCCCCTCCACATCAATGTCACCCGGACCTGACCCCCTGGTGCAGGTTCAAGCCAATGTTCGATGTTCAAGTCGGTTATGTTCAATGTGAAAAACATTTCAACGCGTCTGCTTACGCTTGATAATCAGGTTTTACGCGAAAAAAAAATTGCATTACAGAACACACCATTTTTGTGAATTAAATGTTATCCCCCCCCCCCCCCCTCCCTCCCTAACCGTTATTGTTTAGCCTCACTATAATCTGGGTGTGATTTTAATGACTCAGTGTCCACTTAGTTGGCATTTGCAATGATAAATTGTCCCCAAAGTACGCACTGCAATCGCAATCATTCTACTTATTAATTCGTCAATAGTATAAAAGACAACTGCAACGCCGAATAAAAAATGATAATTTAGTTCTTCTGGACGTTAAGAGAGAAGTAAACGGTTGTCGTTTTGGTCGATTTTCACATAAATTTCACATTCGTAGGGAACGTCTCCTGGCTTCAAATTATTTACAAAAATTTTGAAAAAAAATACAAGTGTTGTTAAAGAGCTGCTGAATGGCGGATACTATTATTTTCGTCGTTTTTTTTAAACTTGCAGCTGGGGGAATTTTTTTTAAAGTGCCCAAAATGGCAAAAAAAAGGCACTTTTAGAAAATTCCCCCAGCTGCAAGTTTAAAAAAAAACGACGAAAAAAACCGCCATTCAGCAGCTCTTTAACAACACGTGTATTTTTTTTTCAAAATTTTTGTAAATAATTTGTAGACAGGAGACGTTTCCTATGAATGTGAAATTTATGCGAAAATCGACCAAAACGACAACCGTTTACTTCTCTCTTAAGGTATTTCCGCGAGTTCAGCTGTTCGAGATCCCTTTCTCTCCGATTGTTTAGAATGATAACAATGCTGGGTCGGTAGTGGTAATGTGAAACTTGTTTTCTAATCGGTCTGGCTCGGGTCTTGAAATACCTGACATGAAGCATGACCAAGCCATAGGTGATTAGGTAGTGCCTGCTAAAGATAGAATTCGGTAGACATGAGCATTTTTTTATTTTATATCTTTATTCCTCTATTCCATTAACTTTAACAGGTAGAGAGGTATAAAGACACCAACATAAAAGCCCTCTTTCCTGCAATGTGTACTCGAGCTACCATACACAAATTTTTACATTTTAACTAATCTTTTCTTTATTGATAATTCTTCATACATTTCTTCTCTATTGACCAGCTCCATCCACCATATGAAATTGAATGTACAGGTAATTAGTTAAGAAGCGAATTAACTTTTCACGGTTTTGGCAACGATTCAAGTTTAGAAATAAATTGCTTCTGGTAGCACTTAGCAGATACTGGTACATGCAATGAATGGGACTGGAAGAAAAACCGGGAAAAAGTGCAACTAAACGAATTCGGTTGCTCTATTTTCCTCCTTCGCCTCCTTTTAATCCTAATGTAATCGGTATACTGATATAAAAATGGACCATTCTGCTTTCAACGAAACCCCCTAATTAAGTTTCAGCTTCAAATAAAAAATTTAATTTCAACAATACCCACGAATTTAAAGCCGATTAAGGGGACAGATCAGTTCGCCAGAAAGTGGCTTTTCAGACCAAAAGTTGCCGGCATTTCAAGGCTACATGATTGAAGTTATAATTTCAATAACTCAGTATGTTGTAGACAAAAGGCGTAAGTGAGGGCGAACATGGCCCTTTTTTCAAAAAGTGTCCCCTGTCATGCTAGAACATACCCCGTAAAGAGTCATTGTATGAATACGAAAGTGCAAAGAAAAATTGGAGAAATGGGCCATGTTCGAGCTTATTTTAGTCTACAACATACTGAAATATTGAAATTATTACTTTAACAGTGTGGCCGTGAGAACTCGGCTACTTTTGGAATGTTTAAAAAATTTTAATTGATTAATTTTCGACTATGGTCACCACATGTGAAAGAAATAAGACACAAGGACTTGGATCATTTTACACTGATTCCATCTCTTTAGGGGTGTACCAAGTTTGTGTTAACTCTTCAAAAGTTTAACTATCGCAACTGTGCTTGACCCTAACAAACTTTCAACCAAATTGAAGCAACGAATCGAACGCAGAGAATTTTACATAACATACGGGCTATTACACCAACGTCGGTTTAATACCCCCTAAACGGTCGTTTAAGACCGATTTTGACTGGCGTATTCGATTTCTCTACCAAACTCAGTTATTCAATAATTCAAATGGAGAATTTGGAGTTCTCTCGAAGAAAAATGCAAATTCAACTTTTAGTTCTGTGATGATAACATAAAATTATATTTGGTGACCTGAAAACGCATGTTGTGTCTGGAACTACTTTCTTTCATCACTAAACACGGTTTAAAAGCTTATTCCCCAACTTTGGGGGCTCAAATAATGGACGATGGTTTAGCCAGGGAATTAATAATGACATTTGCTAAATAAAATATGTTTCATCTCTCAAAACAATGCATTCTAGAATCACTGCCACTTTAAAATCAAAATTCAAGTATTTTTTTGTGACCTGTCTCAAATTTCTGCTTTGAACTTTTCAAAAAGTCAGTAAATTAGTGCATTTCTAGACACCTGCTAAATTGGCCTTAAACGCCCGTTTAATTAAACCTTGGTGAAATAGCCCCCTAGCCCTTGTTTCTTACTCAGCCAAAGTCATCGCCAATTACTTAAGTCACGTGATCCGACACCAAGAATCACGTGGTGTTTATAATCGAGCCACAAGACACCAATTGTCGGCGTTTGGCCTTCGACCAGCGATTGCCGTGACTCGAGCTGATAGCAGTCGGCTTTGTGTCACAATGTTTTGGGAACTTGGTGACCTGGCTCAGAGTCCGGGCCAGTGTTGCCGGTGACAGTCCGTGCCAAGTCATTCTCATCAGGATGGGGACGTTCAGAAGTCTCTTGCTGACTCTGGTGGTCGTCGTCTGCATTCAATGTCTTGTCGGTGAGTGGACGCTGGGTTATTGGTGACACGGTCCACTTTTTGATAAACCATGGAACTTTTCTTTTTAGACTTTTGAGAAATTTTTGAGAAATTTTTGGCAAATTTGTGCTAACTTAGTCTCCATTTCACGTTGATTATGAGGCTAGAAGAACATCTTCCTCGTGGACCCACTGCTGCTAGACACGAGCCAAGAGTTTCAAAACTCACAAGCCATGTCTTGAGTCGGACAAAAGGCGCTCTGGGATGTTTTCGAACTCTTGGCTCGTGTCTAGCAGTAGTGGGTCCTCGAGGAAGATGCAAATCCACTCTCCTTCTCAACGTGAAATGGAGCTTAGTTAATTGCTTTAGCTCTTCATTTCCATTGGGCCTCATACTAACAGCTAAATTCAAATATTATTGCAAAAAAAAAGTGTTTATATCTTTGGATGTTAATATTTCGGATGATGTACAGATTGCAGCTAAAGGGTGCAAGGGACGAAGGATATTATTTGTCCATTTTGGTCAAAATCGAGATGGATTCGGCATTAATGCCGCAGCTGGTTTTCAGAAAACAGCAAAGCAATAAAATACAATGAAAATCCACTGAAACTGCGTTTGTATAACACGCAGCTTGCAAATGCATCGGGTTCCACACATTTGAGCTCGTTTTTCTCAAAGCTACAAAGATACTTTTCAGTTAAATTGCACCTTTTTTAAATCCATTAGAGCACAAGTTCAGGCTGAATTAAAAGCTTTTATTTTCCTTCATCCGATCCTTTGCTAAAAAACCTATGTTCTTCGATCGGAAAACCCCAAAAGAAATCAAAGTTAAGATGCACCCTGTCAGAAAGTGTTCAAACATTCACTCACACATCGACATACATCTTAGCTAAACAAATCCCTGTTCTCTGATTGGTTAGTGCCGTTAACTAGAACCGAATCTTGCATGAAAGTAACACATTATCCTAATGGGAAACCTTGTGACAACCTGCAATTTAATGTTTCATAAGCCTAAAAACAAGATTCGGAATAGGCCTGATCCGTGGCTTTCTTTGCTAAACAAATCCCTGTTCTCTGATTGGCTAGTTCCGTTCTCTAGATCCGAATCTTGCATGAAAGTAACACATTTTTCTAAAGGGAAAACCTTCAGATCAACCTTCAATTTTATGTTTCATAAGCCTAAAAACAAGATTCGGAATAGGCCTGATCCGTGGCTTTCTTTGCTAAACAAATCCCTGTTCTCTGATTGGCTAGCTCTGTTCACTTGACTAAAAACAAGATTCGGAATAAGGCCTATTCATCAAGGAATTGAGCTCGGTATTTCTCAGTGCCCCCCCCAGTTTCTGCCCCCGAAGCGAGTGGGGCCAGTGCCTCGAGGTCGTCACTGTGATAGCCGGTAATAGACCTGCTGGAAGTCAGGGCCAGCTGATAGCCGCTATCACTAATTCAATATATAATTGGTGGTGTGAACGAGGTTGGGCCCATGGGCTTGGCGTTTGCCTGAATTACACGGACACAGTTTGCCTCATTACAATTGTGCACAAACTAGACCCGAATGCCGAGTCGACACTGAGTGCACACTCACACTGAGTCCGCACTGAGGGGACAGGTCATCATTGCAAACGCCAACTAAGCGTGCACTGAGTGCAAACTTAGTGTGAGTGCGCACTCAGTGTGCACTTTGGGGACAATTTATCATTTCAAATGCCAACTAAGCGTGCACTGAGTGCAAACTTAGTGTGAGTGCGCTCTCAGTGTGCACTTTGGGGACAATTTTTCATTGCAAATCCCAACTAAGTGTGCACTGAGTGCAAACTTAGTGTGAGTGCGCACTTAGTGTGCACTTTGGGGACCATTTATCATTGCAAATGCCAACTAAGCGTGCACTGAGTGCAAACTTAGTGTGAGTGCGCACTTAGTGCGCACTTTGGGGACCATTTATCGTTGCAAATCCTAACTAAGTGTGCACTGAGTGCGCACTTTGGGGACAATTTATCATTGCAAATGCCAACTAAGCGTGCACTGAGTGCAAACTTAGTGTGAGTGCGCACTCAGTGCGCACTTTGGGGACAATTTATCATTGCAAATCCCAACTAAGTGTGCACTGAGTGCGCACTTTGGGGGCAATTTATCATTGCAAATGCCAACTAAGCTTGCACTGAGTGCAAACTTAGTGTGAGTGCGCACTCAGTGTGCACTTTGGGGACAATTTATCGTTGCAAATCCCAAATAAGTGTGCACTGAGTGTGAGTGGGCACTCAGTGCCGTCTCTGTATTCGGGCCTTAATGTCTGGATTTGTCAAGCGTAGTTATCACAACCCAGGGGTTAGATATTGTTATCACCATGGCGATAACCACACAAATTCACTGAAATTTGAAACTGATTGGATGAAAAAAAAAATTTAACCCCGCTTGTTGCCTCCGAAAGCTAATGACGTTTTCGGTATAGGTATACTCTGAGAGCAGTCGGTAATCTGCTCTGTGACGTCATGCTCGATGTAGGATAATAGATGATGTTATTAGCATTGTAAGCACAGAAACCTAGAAGCAGCTGGTTTTTCACGCGACTAGACTTATTCAGATACTTTCAGAGCCTATTTTATTCCGATTTTTTGACATTGTCGTTCACAGTGTCATAAATTTCCAAAACCATTGCCATCCAAATAAAAGACACGAATGTAAATATGGTTGCAGTATAGCATCACACGGTACCAGAGCCACTATGGAGTATTCGTAGACACTGGACCATACCCCCCTGGGGACATTCAATTCTCACCCTGTATGCAAATTACTTACCTCAAATTTCGTGTCCATTTAGCTCAGCTGGTTAGAGCACCAGACGCGAAAGTTGGGGACCCGGGTGCTAGTTGCGAAATGGGCAACATTTTTGGGAGGCTAATTTGTGTACATAATAATAAAATGTACTAGCCAATTACGAGCTTTCGTAATTTAAGTAAGATCAAAAGAAAAGACACACGCATTAGTCTAATCTTGAGAGTAGCGAGTTGGGAATTGGCAATCCTATGCCAAGAGCTCATGTATTGTACTGTAGGTAGGCATAACAAGGTGCTATTATATCTCATGTGGCTTTTGAAAATTCGCAACTATTTAACACCTTTTTTTCGATATACCCGATCCAAAAAACAAATTATCCTTTATCTTAAGAAAAATATCTAGATAGATTTTTTCCATCTCTTATCTTTTCTCAAGATGATATTTTAAAGAATCATCTATTATCTGATCTAGATAAAAAGTTAGTCAATTATCTGTATCTTAATCTAGATTTAAAAAATATATCCAGTCACAACACTGAATATAAGTGAAATATATTCGAATTCTTCCAAAATGCTGTGCAAGAATAGTTCTCAAGGCACCCGTAGTAAGGTTAAAGCACAAATATAAGGTAACCCAGACATTCAAAATTAGATGCTAGTAGTTTGGCCGGCAATCGCTGGGGTGCGTTGGCAACCTGTTTTAACATTATCTACCAGGCCATGGCACAAGGTCAATTATAATCAAGGGACCCAATGTTCCTCAGGTGGTTACAGTTATGGCTTCATCTACCAGGCCATGGCACAAGGTCAATTATAATCAAGGGACCCAATGTTCCTAAGGTGCAGGTTACAGTTATGGCTTCATCTACCAGGCCATGGCACAAGGTCAATTATAATCAAGGGACCCAATGTTCCTCAGGTGGTTACAGTTATTGCTTCATCTACCAGGCCATGGCACAAGGTCAACTATAATAAAGGGACCCAACGTTCCACAAGTGGTTAAAGTTACCCGGTTACACTTGAATTAACAAACAGTGGCTCCATCCATTGACTGCCGGCGAAACTATTATTGCGGGCTTTCCGCGTAGCTGATTTAGTATGGGAGTGGAATATCTGGGTAACCGTTCTATCTGTGGATAAAGTCTCTTTTGAGCATGCACATAGTGTGGAGGACACCCTCTTTCAAACCGAATAAAACATCGAGCGACCCGAAATCCAACCGTCTGATTGCAGACACCGCCGAGGGTTCGTCGAAGGCCATCGGCGAAGGCGTTCCCAGAGTCCGGCGCGGCGACAGCAGCGGTAGTGGAGGCGGAAGTGGTGGTGGAGGCGGAAGTGGAGTTGGAGGAGGAAGTGGAAGCGGAGGAGGTAGCGGAGGTGGTGGCGGAAGTGGTAGCGGAGATGGTGGCGGAAGTGGAAGCGGAGGCGGAAGTGGAGGTGGAGGTGAAGGCGGAAGTGGAGGTGGGGGTGGAAGCGGGGGTGGTGACGCTGGCAAGGCGGTGGACGATAGTTCAAATGGTACTGGATCCTCAGCCGGTGGTGATAGTGCTAATAACGGGTCGGAAGGTGGAGGTGGTGGAGGGGGAGGTGATGGGGGTGGTGATTATGGAGCAGGAGGCAGTGGTGATGGTGGTTCTGGTTCAGGCGGGAGTTCTAGCGGCGGTGGCAGCGGAAGCGGAAGTGGTAGCGGCGGCGGTGGTAGCAGCTACAGCGATTCAGGAGCTGGTGATGGCAGTGGTGGCTCGGGAACTGGTTCGACGTCCGGTTCGGACAGTGGGTCCGGTTCGGGCAGTGGATCCGGTTCGAGCGGTGGCACCACCACAGCTGGAAGTGGTGCCGATCCGGGAACGGGAGGCACAGCAAGTCCTGTCAGCAACGATCCTGTGCCCGGCCCAGAAGCAAACGCTGGCAGCAGAGGTGAGATCACAGCACATTACACACAAACACACACACACATATAATATATAATCGTGAAATAGTATATTTTCTGTGAGTGAGTCGATATTAAATCGAAAATGCCAATGGGACCTCGGATTATCGTGAAAGTATGATTTCTGCGTGTACATACCAGACTTAAGCATACATATTACATACCAGAATCCGCGAAACGTATCTTCGTGGTAATCCGAGGTCATGGCTGAAATTTTGCGGGCTATTCGAAAATGTCAGTCTCCCTATGCCTGCTGTGCTACAATATGTGAGGCCTTGGTCAAAGACCTCACACCAATAAAATACTTCAGATATCCCTTCTGTATTGACTAGCAATTCCTCACATAGATATGAAAGCGAACGCAGTAACACAATTCACAGATTTGCTCTCGTTACAAAAGCAATTTTTTCCGTAGATTCCCAGTTATAGATTCAATGATCCTTGTCTGCAACGCCCTAAAGTCTGTTTAATGAGCTCTGAAGTCGAGCCGTTTCCTTCACCTCGTAAGGTACACACTTTCCAGGCCACACCTTTCGTCGGATCGCGACGAAACCTATATTTTCGGAATCTTTACATTCCTGACAACCAATTGAACCATTTTCATTTCGCAAGATTCATTCGTTAATTACTTACAAGAGTTTTAAAATAACTATGTTTAGCCGGTATATTGAAAGATGTACTTAAGGTTAATTCCAGCTAAGAATTTACCTCTTACCGTATACACTTTCCTGGCCACACCCGTTATCCGATCGCAACGAAACAAATATCTACAGAATCCTCACACTTTGGACAACCAATTGAATATTTCAGAACCTCGAAATATCTTCTGAAAATCCATAAAAAGTTGAATTCAATTAACCTCAACAATCATCAATGAAAGACCTTAACAGAGTCATGGATGCAATAAGTTTGAGAATCAATGCTTTATACAAATGCATATACCCCAAAAGGACCAATTATTGTTTCTTAACCTTGGCTTCCTACATTCTAACTTCTAATGGTCTGGACATTTACCCCAACTCGCTGCAGATGTCCCCGCTCTCGCGTCTATCTCAATGAGATCTTGGTACCTTGGATATTTAAAAAATATAATGTTCTTTAAAAAGATGTTAACTGTCAGGGTTGATTGCCAAAGAAGCAATTTTTTCCGTAGATTCCCAGTTATAGATTCAATGATCCTTGTCTGCAACGTCCTTAAAAGAGTCATGGATTCAAAAAGTTTAGTATCAATGCTTTTATATACAAATACATATTCCCCAACTCGTCAAAAACGTGAACAAAAGGACCACTTATTGTTTCTTAACCTTGGCTTCCTACATTCTAATTGCTAATGATCTGGACATTTACCCAAACTCTCTGCAGACGTCCCCTTTGTCGCCACGGATCCCATCATGACGTCCGTCCCGGTCGCGGCCCAAGACAAGGCCGCCGCCGCCGCCGCCGCAGCAGCAGCGGCCCTGTCCTCGTCGCCATCTTCGGCAACCGCCATCTTGTCGCCGAGCGGCCATCTTGCGCTGGGTCTGGCCGCCTTGCTGCTCTACCGCGCATGCGCGTAGCCCTCGGCGTCTGCGCATTCGACGAGTGGCTGACTTGGAGCGGCAATATTTATTTATATATTTATTGTTGTTTCTGTAATTAATTAATTATTATCTTACGTACATGTGCACGTCTTGATGGTTTTTTTAAAGGTACTTTAGCGCAAAATGTAATGCAGCATTGTTAACAATTTTTCGTTTGTTTGATGAATATATTATTTGTTTGTAGATTATTGACTATGTAAGAAGATTAAACGATTGATTGAAAGAACCTATTGAAAAAAATATGTACTTTTAACAATACTTAATATATGTATTTTGCGTTAATTTTGAATGTCCGCTATTGAATCCACGAGAACCAGTGGCTCCATTCCTCGACTGCCGGTGAACTATTTCAGCTTGTAGGCGAGTCAATTTGTTATATTTATCACATTAACATAATTACTTTGGTGGCAGTGTGTGTGGGTCTTTACATTCGTGGCAGTGTGTGGGATCTTTACATTGGTGACAGTGTGTGGGATCTTTACATTGGTGACAGTGTTACATTGGTGGCAAAATATTTATTTATAGCATCACCCAGATTGTTTTAAATTAAGGAGCCTCTATCTGATTCGCTCGCAACATACAGAAACAACAAGAGGAATTTTATTATTATGTACACAAATTAGCCTCCCAAAAATGTTGCCCATTCCGGGATTTGAGCCCGGGTCCCCAACTTTCGCGGCTGGTGCTCTAACCAGCTGAGCTAAACATTCTTGGGAGGCTTATTTGTGTACATAATAATAAAATGAATAGCCAATTACGAGCTTTCGTAATTTAAATACGAATAAAAGAGAACAAGAGGAATTTTTGTTAGGGCTAGTGAAATTGACAAAAACAGTTAATTTGAAGATTTCGCTTCGCTCGCTACGCTAATCAGTAAAATCTGTTGACAGTGTTCAATGGTGGACCTAAACAAAATCGAATAATTATTACTTATTGGAGAGACAACATAAAATTAATGTTTTTTATAAACAGATTTAGATCCAATTCCACACCAAATTGTGCTAAACATTGTGACGAAAATTTCAGCCTTGCTTAAAATGTTTCACTGTAGTTATGTCATTTGATTTTATTTGAATATAAACAACGAAATAATATCAATGATATTACACAAGCTTGATATTTGAATAAAGTTTGCGTTCACTTTTTTGGAGCACGGCCAGTGATGTAAAATATGGCTGTTGCCAAGGCAACAACACTGTTTACAAATGGCGACGGTGTTTCGCGTATCGTGCCTGAATTCACTTGATTTTGTCCAAGCGAAGTTTCAGATATTCGGAATTCGGAATTCGAAATCTGGCCGGGCAGTGCACAGTACCAACATACCCATTCCGTCCGGCTTGTTATTGTTTTTATCTTCGAAAGCCATCAATTGCCATGGTGTAGGCATGTGTACTTATACCATGCCCTCAACCTATATTCACCTAGTCCATGGACCGTCGGGTTTACCGAAAGTCTACCTGCACGAATTACGTTGAAGTCGCAAGCTCTTGAGATATCGTAACTTCCGAGACGTTGGCAGAACTGTTTGACATGTGACTGGACATCCAATGTACCCAGTTTAAATGAGTGATGTTTGAAAACTATAAATATATTTGATACAAACGATGACGCTTATCTTGAGAGTGCAGTGAAGTATTTATTACAATTCAGTGATTTGCGAAACCGGTAACTTTATTCAGAGCGTGTGTCAGTGGAAAAAGTCAAGCTCCTATTCTGCATTTCACGCTGAGAGTGAGACTTATGTTTTTCAGCTCAACAAATTGCAAGAGGTAAAATAATAACTAAGGATATAGTTTGGATTTGGCCTTTTGGATGATAACAAGAAAAAGTAAACCGCATGGTACTTAGAAATAATTCAAATATTTATTGCATTTTATTTTCAATAAAAACACGGCATCCATGAATATTGCTAGATTGGGTCAGCGTCAACGAACCTGGACAATAAATATACATTTCTACGTTTAAAAAAAACCACAAACACATATTTTTGCATTAAATATAAAAGGTAGCACGTCTTTCAATTAAACAGTATAGTTCATTCACGAATTACTGGTGAAAACCACTTCAGGGCTTCGGACAATGCCATTGTTAACACAGATAATATGTATCTTGACATGTGACTAGAATTTGCACCAACTCTGTCCCTTTCACAGCCCTGTGTTGCCAGTTTTCGGGGAAACCCCTTCATTGCCAATCTTCAGGTAGGTAAGCACACAAGAGGGACGAAAGTGACAACGCAGCTATTTGCAAGGAGATCCGTCAGTTGTCACTCTCGAAGAGAACACAATGGAGCTTAGCAGAGCTTACAAGGGTCGGCACGGGTCTTCCTAACCCAAAATCTCGAGTGGTTTTGACCAGTAATTCATGAAAGTACTATAAGTATAAGTGTGTAATTTTGAGTTATAATAAACATCAAAATCATACATTTTTTCACTGATATGAAACAAATCCCAACATATTATGATTAAGAAATAAATCCATCGAAAACGTTCTCACCACAAAAATTGCTCAAAGAACCAAAGACCCACCTATCAATTTCAGTGACACGATGTCATCAACATTGGCTCTGCAACCAATCAGAGACTCTGCATGTGCATGACGTCATGTTCGCGACTCTGCCACGGAGTCTCTGATTGGTGGCAGAGCCAATGTTGACGACATCGTGTCACTGACATTGCCAGTAGATGTCGTGGAGTTCGTTGACCCTGCCCCGGTAATTAACCACAATATCGTGAGTTGAGCAGATTTAGCGGATATAGAGACTCCAAGGCGACAGAGCTGCTGTGACAATTATCAATCAAAATCGTTTAAAATTTAATTATATAATATTAATTTTTTTATGTAGTTTTTTTTAATAATAATATAGAAAATTTAATTTAATTACAATAACACATTGTATTGAATTAGCCTGTCATTTAATAATTATTTAAAACTGCAACATTATAATTTACAATATTTTTTTTTTATAATATTATTATAATCAAGTTCAAACTCTTTTAAACTTTGAACTTCTCTGAGCAAAACAATTCTCTAATATAATCTCTTTGTCCCTTTTTTTTTTATCACTTTCTAGTGTCCCTTGCTCGCTGCCGATCCATTCGTCTAACTAACTGGAAGTTAAAAAGACGGAAGCTTGTGTAGATTCTCTGACAAATAGCACCCGAATATAAGTTAAGCAACACGGCGCCGAGTCGGCCGGTGGATGGGTGACCGCCATGCACGTGGCCAGCTCTCAGAGGGAGAGAGGTTGGAGGGATTGGAGTTAAGCAACACTGCGTCGAGTCGGCCGGTGGATGTGTGACCGCCATGCACGTGGCCAGCTCTCAGAGGGAGAGAGGTTGGAGGGATTGGAGTTAAGCAACACTGCGCCGAGTCGGGCGGTGGATGGGTGACCGCCATGCACGTGGCCAGCTCTCAGAGGGAGAGAGGTTGGAGGGATTGGAGTTAAGCAACACTGCGCCGAGTCGGGCGGTGGGTGGGTGATTGTTTTGTGAGCGATATCGGGGGGATATTGGGTGACTTTGAGGATGATTTCGGGTGATTTATAGAGTAATACCGGGTGATTTAGAGGGTGATTTAGAGGGTGATTTCGGGTGATTTCGAGGGTGATTTTGAGGGTGATATCGAGTGATTTCGAGGGTGATTTTGAGGTGATATTTGCCAGTGAATCTACTCGAGTAGCGAAGCCTAAAGACGCGTCAAAACGCTTGAGCTATTTGGATGTCTGCAAGTCGAACAACTTCGGGAGACAAAATCTGCGATAACATTTCTAATTTATGAAAGAGTCAATAACAATTCTATACTTTCGTTTTCCTATTAGTTTACCTAATTCTAGTACTGAAAGATTACCAGAATCTTTTTTTTTGTTCTATTTTGTTCTATTTTTATTAAATTTTTTCGTATGATTTTGGAAGAATGTGTTGGCTAGTTCGCTAAGAAGTCGCCTAGCGCGCTACTAGCGGCCCGTAACTACACTACCTATCGCCCTAAACGGGAGACTTTGAGTTGATAGAGTGCGTTTCAGCTCAGTTATCACCAAATCCCACGAACCTTCAGCTCAGTGACAGATCCAGAAACATTCATTACGAAAATTGAAATATAATTTTTCGAAAAATCTCCTTTCCAAAGTCAATATAGATTGAAAATCTATAATTTAATCTGATTCAAATAACGCATATTGATTTGCTCACAACAAATTATTGTTTATTCGTACACGAACCCAAACGATCCAAATTTTAAATCAAATAAAGTATTTGGAAGTCACAATAAACTATGTATATGACATATACTTATTTCTGGGCACGTTTTCAGCTGTGTGGGGTCACAAACTATGTCGCCAAAACAATAACATGTTGATGTGATTTGCATTTCGATGTTAATCTTGCTTACCTAAATTCCTCTGACGTTTAATGTTAACAAATATCCGTTAAAAACGCATTTAATCCCGATCTAGCTTGCTCACAAAGCGGGGCGCCTCAGGGTTCCCCTTCAGGACCGCGTCATGCGCTAAATCGCCCTCTATCGCCTCGCCTCAAAGACCTAGAAGAAGTCCGCTTCATCGTCAACGCCCTTCTACCTAGACATATCTTCCACGTCAACGCCCCCCTCCCCCCCTATTACACAGATATTGCCCTCTGAGCCACAGCCTTCTGTGATCTGTCGTCACATCGACATCGTCTGTCTCGAGTCTGGTTCGCCAGTTGGCCGCTGGATGGCAGTAGAGTGCTCGGTCTTAAAAGATTACTCATCTCGTGACACAACATTTTAGCTCAGACGAAAGATTTTGGGTTTTAATAACCGCATGCAAGAGGCTAGATTAAAAAAAAACATTTTGTCAGCAAACACCATACCCATACTCCATTTCACGTCCAGAAGGAGAGTGGATTTGCATCTTCCCCGAGGACCCACTGCTGCTAGACACGAGCTAAGAGTTTTCAAAACTGTCCATAGAACCTTTTGTCCGGTTCAAGACATGGCTTGTGAGTTTTGAAACTATTAGCGCGTGTCTAGCAGCAGTAGGTCTTTGAAGAAGATGCAAATCTACTCTGCTTCTCAACGTGAAATGAAGTGTAGAAGACGTCATCGAGGGATTGGGATAAGACGTCTAGACGTAATCAGATTCCCTTCACTTTAAACTTTTAAGTGGGACTTCTTACAGCGCTCACTTCGTAACAGCAAAATTGTGAATCGATATTAGAGTTTATAGAACTTTGTTTTGAAATTTATAAAGATTGGACAGAATGGGCCATGGTTGACTGAAAAAATATGTTTCGTCTAAGGTGATTCGAGACTACACTGCTACCGATGTAAGAAATTCAGTATTTTTCCAATCCTTTATTTGCTGTCTTGTTCCAAATGTTTTTGGAAAAAAAAGTGATATAAAAAAATACTGTTGATTCATGCTTGTAGGTACAAATTTCTAATTTTCACATAGGTTTCAGCGGGGCAGCTTTATGTCTTTACCATAATTGTCCGATCAAGATGCGACTCAACATTTTGGCACCTAAATGCTTTAGACATCACGACGATATGTTTCAAATTTTAATATACGCCGTATTTTTGCTGACGGTTGATTAAACATATTCGATTTTTGAATGATTTTTCAATGATCGATTTCTCATCCAATAGCAAGAAATTTGATCAAGGTCTGGTCATGACAAGACAGTTATTCTGTGTTAGGAAAAAATTCCGCGACTTGCTATCTGTAATATTTTGTCTGTAATGCTGCCCCATAGAAGTCTATGCGAAAATGATAAATTTGAACCCGCAAGCATGACACAGCAGCATTTAATTTTTATATTATTGTTTTATTGTTACAAAAACATTTTGGAACAAAACCAAAACATAAAAAGAATTGCAAATATATTAATTTTTTTCTTCGATTGCAGTGGTGTATCGAATCAAAGCCGAAATCTTTTCTCTGATCACTACGTGTGCCAAGATGAGTGAATCTCTTTTACAGTCCAATTTTCAGCGACACGAGGACGCAAACATGGACTCTGATTTTTGAATAGCGTCCGTGTAGTTGTCAAGTCTTCACAGAAGGTGCTGCCACCTCAACCGAAACGGCCAGAACCGCAGACAGTGTGCCGTGTGAGAGATCCGATTTCTAGTAGGCTGTTCCCCCCCACCCCCCTCCCCGAAACATTAACAACACGAATAACAAAACCAACCTCTCGCGTATTTTGACACTTCGTTTCACTAACAGATTCAACAACTTACTTTATCTTGTCTACGTCTCGTTCTTCGTTTGAAAAGTCGTCACAACCAACTGGTTTTTACTACGTAGGTACAAAGCAACTATAACTAGGACCTCATCCAAACTTTGCATCTCTTTTAACCACATTTCGTTATTCATAAGAGGCCATCATTTTCAACTTTGATGGTCTGCAATCAACTTAGCCGTCAAAGTATGCATTTTAATTCAAATACATATTCGGTACATGCATGCGTTTTCGTAAATATAAACACCATTTCACGTCAAGAAGCTGTGAGCATCTTCCTCGAGGCCCCACTGCTGCGACACGAGCCAAGAGTTTCATAACTCACAAGCCATGTCTTAAGCCGGACAAAAGACTATAATGGGCAGTTTTGAAACTCTTAGCTCGTGTCTAGCTGCTAGCAGCAGTGGGATATCAACATATTCAACAAGTTTAGACTTGTCTTTTTACAGTCAAGCTATCGAAACCTTATCTCTACACTTCACGTTGCGTTGTATAAAATTAAAACGTGAATCCGACCACGTAGTAGGTAATTCTTGTGACAACTTGACTGTGTTCGAGGACTTCTTTCGTTGGTAAAAAGGTTTTACTTATATATTATTCCCATCGATATACAGACAGCTGTTCGGCATAAATCCAGCTGTTCAGCTTAGTGCGTAGAAATATTATACTAGAATTGACATCTGACTATTGAAAAATCCCAGACATAAAGTTTGTCCTAGAATCTTAGCCAGCTTGTGTTGCACTTGTTAAACAGCAGGATGTCTACCGGACAACCCAGTACGTCATCTCGCTACCTTTTACCGGAGCAATGACATCGTGTGCCAAAGAGCCCAAGACAGATACAGAAAGATCTTCTATGCTTACAATCTTATATGGTATTTTTCCGTGGTTTTTTAGTCACAAAACAATGTCTGCTTTGCAATTGCTTCTGCAAACTGCGTATGCTCTGCTTTTATATATTTTTTTATCATCAAATCTTGATCAATTTATCGGCTTCGAACTAAAACTGTTTCTATACAAAAACCTTGTTTTGCACCAGTCGTGTGAGTGAATTACCGTCGTTTAAATATTTCTCGATTAAACCTTGTTATTGCAACGCTTATTCCTACGAGCAAGTAATTGGTGAAGGTCGGACTTGGCTATTTTTTTTTACTGTAGCCAAAAAGCTTTCACTAAACTTAACCAACATCTTCTATGATGCAATTAAAGAAAGATATTGACAGTGAAACTACCAGGCATTAGCTGGTCGACCGAAACGCACTGATATAAAATCGAATCATAAACAGTTTTATTTCCAAGCCGATATTACCTTTCCCGATGAAATTCGGTAGGAATGTCATGGAATAGGTATTATGAATGGTATTAGGTATTCAGGCTCGGAGATTTGCGCCTAGAAGCGCTGGGCAGGTACTGCAACTATGTATAGATAGATATTTGTTCGCATCAAGAAGGAAAGTATTGTTGTAGTGACTCCAGCCATGGCGCTTTCAATCATTCGATGCTTCAACCCTTTAGCGGAACAATGGGACAGCCTGCGAATGTGACACTCTTCTAACAGCAGGGAAGCCTCTTTGAGGGTGAAACACCGCTCTCCTTCTAAACGTTACAGCAGGAGAGCCTCTTTGAGAGTGAAACACCGCGCTCCTTTAAACGTAACAGCAGGAGAGCCTCTTTGAGGGTGAAACACCGCTCTCCTTCTAAACGTGACAGCAGGGGAGCCTCTTTGAGAGTGAAACACCGCTCTCCTTCTAAACGTAACAGCAGGGGAACCTCTTTGAGAGTGAAACACCGCTCTCCTTCTAAACGTAACAGCAGGGGAGCCTCTTTGAGAGTGAAACACCGCTCTCCTTCTAAACGTGAACAAATGGAGTATATTGCAGTGGACATGTGAATGTGATCTACATTGCAGTGTCGGCCACGTCCTACGAGATGAAGCTGAAGGCCATCTGCACTGTGATTACGTAAACTTTGATTTCCCCGTTCTCGGTTTCAAGGTTAAGAAATAACACGGACAACAGGTATTTTATCCACCAGAACCGATAACGACATAACCTAAAAGTTACACGATCACTTGGCGGGAAGCCACAAGTTGGAGGACATCAGGAAGTTCTTGAGCTGGTTTTACAACGTCCAGTTAAAGTGTTAACTGTGAGTTTAAATGCACTACAGGTATCTAATTGGCTTCCACGTTGGAGGGAGATAATACATATAACTTGACACTGTAAAATCGGCGTCTAGAAGATGAAGATAGAGGCCATCAGGAAGTCCTAGAACATGAAGTAGAAGGCCACCAGGAGCTCCTAGAAGATGAAGTAGAAGGGCACCAATAACTCCTAGAAGATGAAGTTGGAGGACATCGGGAGCTCCTAGAAGATGAAATTGGAGGGCTCCAGGAGCTCCTAGAAGATGAAGTTGGAAGGCACCAGGAGCTTCTGGAAGATGAATTTGGAGGGCAACAGGAAGTCCTAGAAGATGCAGTAGAAGTTCACCAGGAGCTCCTAGAAGATGAAGTTGGAGGGCATCAGGAAGTCCTAGAAGATGCAGTAGAAGTGCACCAGGAGCTCCTAGAAGATGTGGTTGGAAGGCACCAGGAGCTCCTAGAAGATGAAGTTGGAGGGCATCAGGAAGTCCTAGAAGATGCAGTAGAAGTACACCAGGAGCTCCTAGAAGATGAAGTTGGAAGGCACCAGGAAGTCGTCCTCGTCCTCCAGGTCGCACGTCTCCATGAGAACTTCGAGCGTTTCCCGCAGGTCGTCGCCGTCTTCGGGCGCGTCGGGCGGCGCCGGATGCAGATGCAGCTCCAAACTCTCGTCCTCCTCGGCGCGCTCCTCGGACATGACCATCTCGGCCGTGTTGCGCATCTTGTCCTCGGCCCAGTCGGCCCAGTCCTGGTCGCTCATCGAGCACACGGTGCCGTTGTCCAGGTCGAAGCCTGAAGACAGGGAGAGAGGCATGCTGAACACTGGTAAACCATAGAAATGCTTTAGTAATGTTAGCAATGCTAAACTATGGGACATTGTTGGGATATTCCCCACAGCCTGAAGCTAAACTCAGGGTGAGAGGCATGCTGGGTCAACGTGGGGTTGGCTATGATAGCTAAGAGCTAAGAAGGCTTAGTGAAGGCTAGAAAGGTTACGATCCGAGTCCTGATCGCTCATATGGAGCACACGGTGCCGTTGTCCAGGTCGAAGCTACACTCTTAGAAATGGTATCGGCAAAGTGCAGTGCCCCATATAGGGCGTCGAGTGCTCCAAAAGCCGAACAAAGTGTTCGATTTGGGACACTCGGTGTCCTCCTGTCCTTCAAGCAACCGAAAAGAAGCACGGAAAAGAGCAAGGGAAGTGCCCCATTATGCTATTACTAGGGCGAACGCAATTTGTGTTGCGTTGAAGATGAGCGTAGCGGTTTGTATACAGCGCAAAAAAAGATTAAGGCAAGAAGCTTTGCAAATCATGGAGCAGCAAGCCGGACCAATGCTTTCTCAAAAATTCTGATCACTTGAAAATGTAAACGATTCTGACCTTTCTTTGTTTCTGTCTGAGCTGTCGGGTAGCGGAAAATATGCTCATTTTGAGATCATTGAGCATTGTGCAAGTTAATACATAGATGTATTATATGCCCAAGGGTTTTTATTGGGTTTTATTGGGTTGGTTTTTATTGGGAAAAATATGGTGTGATGTTTCGATTTGGTTACGATGGTTTCTATAGGCAAATCGAAATTGGGAACATTTGAAAAAAAATACGTACTTTTAAATAAATTTCCGTACTTTTCCAAACATGCCCAATTGTCGAATTTTGCTCTTTTTTCTGCTTTGAAAGTGAAGGGTGTGGAGGATTTTCTTGAAAAACGCAGGGGGTCTAAGTTGAGAACAAAAGTAGACACCCTGAAAATTTCATCCCACTCGAAGCAGGCGTTTGGCCTGTAGAGCGCGCGCAAACACACATACAAAAAAAACAAACAAACAAACACACACCAAGTGTTTTTTTTAGCAGTAGTGAAATTGATGATTTCGCTTCGCTCGCTTCGCTCGCTACGCTCATCAACTAAGAGTGTCCATTCATTTACATAGGGCACTTTGCGATCGGGGCACCTGGAATAATAGGACGTTTTATGCCCTTATTGAAGTATTTTGGTCACGTGATCAAAAGACAAATATTCCAACACAACACGTCCCGGAATGTCCATGATATCTGTCACGTTAAAAAAAACCCCAATACAATGGGACATTGTGGGGACATTATGAAAGGATTAGTAAAATGGTATGTCGCTGTAAGTAAGTTAAGCTTAGTGAAGGCTAGAAAGGCTACGGTCCCAGTCCTGATCGCTCAAACAGAGCACATCGGCAGGTAGAGTGGCAGGCACTGGTTTTACAAAGTATGTCTGTCAACTCCTATATAGTTGAGATCGTAACCAGGAGTTACAACTGAATTCGCTTCACGCGATTGGCTGATTTCAGATGTAGTTTTCTTGGTTGGTAACTCGGCTATCCTATCATCCATTTCACGTTGAGAAGGAGAGTGGATCCTGTGAGCATCTTCCACGAGGACCCACTGCTGCTAGACACGAGTCAAGAGTTTCAAAACTCACAAGCCATGTCTTGAGCCGGACAAAAGGCTCTATGGGCAGTTTTGAATCTCTTGGCTCGTGTCTAGCAGCAGTGGGTCCTCGAGGAAGATATACATCCACTTTCCTTCTCGACGTGAAATGGAGTGTGACTTGGAAACGCCGGGCACAAGATAGCTAAGCAGTTTATGATGCTCAATGCTCAGTACAGACCCGCTGTGTTAATTCCTACAGGATTCACGCCGTAACCTGTTTTGTATTGTGTTGTATTGTATTGCATTGTTTTGCATTTTCTTCCATGATTGGCTATACATTGATAACATTAGGAAAGCCATATACATAAACCCAAATAAAAGTACATGAATATATTATATAAACATCCTATTTGAAATACTTATTTTATTCTATTCTTTGTTTTTTAAAATGGCGTAAACTGAATAAAAACAATATCTTAATAAATTATCTTTGAGCGCATTTTTAAATATTATATCAGTATCCCGGATAGTATTTCAGTTGGCTATCGTTTCAAGCAAATCAATAGTTTATCAACGAGTAAAATCAGTCAGTCAGAATAATAGGCTAGATCAATTTACCTACCGGTTTGAAAGGTCATTATATGACGCTCATAATGACTGGATAACAGGATCCTGGCTGGATAACAGGGGAATGCTCTAGAGTAGGTATTCCATGCCAGAGTCAATAAATAATACCAACAAAGCCAGCCGGAGCAGAGTCAGCTGTTGGGCTCGAACTTTCGCTCAGTGCGGTCGTGTTTTAGACGTTTGTTTTGTTTGTCAACTAAACACAGTTTTTTTGCGAGTTTTCGTGGTGTTATAACCTTTACTAGGGCGAACGCAATTTGTGTTGCGTTGAAGATGAGCGTAGCGGTTTGTATATAGCGCATAAAGGGTAGCAAAGGGTAGCAATAAAAACGGAAAGCGGCACGGTGTTTTCAAAATGGGAGGAGATCAAGGACGGCGTAATTCAGGGTTCAATACTGGGACCAGTACTTTTTAGTCTGTATATCAATGACCTGCCACAATACGTGACAAATCAAAACACGACCACTATTTTATTTGCTGACGACACCAGTATTCTGGTTACAGCGCAAAGTGAGGAGGAATTGAATAAGAACATGACACATGCCCTAGGACGGATAAACGAATGGTTTGAACCAAATAGATTAAAATTAAACTCCGAAAAGACACACACAATTGTATTTAAAGGAAAATCAACAAACTTTAATGTGACAAACGCCTACACTATACCAAATGAAGTAAAGCATAGCGCATTTCTAGGGGTAGAGCTGGACGCAGAGTTAAGTTGGAAAATACATACAAGAAAAGTTAACAAACGAGCTAGTGTGGCCTGCTACATGCTGAGAATGTTAGCGAACCAGGTGGACGAATCTACACTTAAAATAGTGTACCACGCTCAAGTTCACTCTATTTTAACTTATGGCATAATAGCATGGGGAAGTTCACCCGAATCCCACAAATTGTTCATAAAACAAAAAAAGGCTATACGGATTATGGGTAAAATAGGGAAGAGGGGAACATGCAGAAAAGCTTTTAAAGATTTTAAGATTCTGACCTTACCATGTGCTTTTATTTTGGAAGTAATTTTATTTGTTTATGACAATCCTGCATTATTCCCGAAAAATGAAGAGGTGCATGAGATTAATACAAGAAGAAAAGCAGAATTAAGAGGAAAAATGAGCACACGGGAAATAAGCAGGAGAAATGTTATGTATCTAGGTGCATCGTACTACAATAGGTTGCCCTTGCGGCTGAAGAAAGCACATGCAAGCAGAGATAGTTTTAAATATGACATTAAGAATTTTTTGATTAAACATTGTTTTTATAGTACTGACGAATTTTTACATTTTAAAGAATGTGATTGTAAATGTGAGGAATGTTTTAAAACCTAACGAGTGTGATGGGTTTTAGCAATTGACAATTTTTAATGCTTGTGATGACAAATATTGTAATTACGCAAAGGGCATGCACCTAGGTGCAATAAAATGTATTCAAATAAATAAATAAATAAAAATATTGAGGCAAAAAGCCTTAATCATGGAGTAGCAAGCCGGACCATTGCTTTTTCGAAAATTCTGATCACTTGAAATTGTAAAGGATTCTGGCCTTTCTTTGCTTCTGTCCGAGCTGTAGGGTAGCGGAAATATGCTCATTTTGAGGTCATAAAGCAATGTGCATGTTAATACATAGATGTAACTCATGCCCAAGGGTTTTTATTGGGTTTTATTGGGTTGGTTTTTTTTGGAAAAAATCTGGTGTGATGTTTCGATTTGGTTTCGATGGTTTCTAAAGGCAAATAGAAATTGGGAACATTTGAAAAAAATACGCAATTTAAAATAAATTTCCGTACTTTTCCAAACATGCCCAATTGTCGAATTTTGCTCTTTTTTCTGCTTTGAAAGTGAAGGGTGTGGAGGATTTTCTTGAAAAACGCAGGGGGTCTAAGATGAGAACAAAAGTAGACACCCTGAAAATTTCATCCCACTCAAAGCAGGCGTTTGGCCTGTAGAGCGCGCGCAAACACACATACAAAAAAAAACAAAAAAACAAACAAACACACACCAAGTATTTTTTTAGCAGTAGTGAAATTGATGATTTCGCTTCGCTCGCTTCGCTCGCTACGCTCATCAAAAACTCGTGTGGTTTGTTCCGTATTTTGATCGAGGTGTGAATAATTTCAGTGTGAACTATATCCTTAATCTTGTGCAGTTACTTTTTGCATGATAAACACCTTGGCACCAAATATCTCTAGGAGAGAACACAGAGGTAAGAGTTTAAACCATGTCAAGCATTATAGTCAAATTATGGCAATTTCTCTATTATCTTTGCCTAGGTCTTGGCCTAGGCCTTTGCCAAGGTCTTTGCCTAGGCCTTTGCCTAGGTCTTTGCCTAGGTCTTCGCCTAAGTCTTCGCCTAGAGTTGATTTCAGCCAATGCTTCGAATCGAATTGAATAAGACATATCAATAGAAGTTCTTGGGGAAAATGCGGTACACACTAAAACTATTTCGATCAACAACATCATTCCTGAAACGATATTCCTTGTATCTATATGGACTTGTATTGGACATGTATCGCTAGCGAGGCCCTAGTGTATTCAGGATACCCTCGAAGGGCTTCGTCCGCATTCGCGGAAATGTTGACCGTTAAATACGACCCCGTCATTGCCCATCACCAGCCATCAAAACTACTATTGCCTAAAGTCACCCTCCCTAGATGTCAACCACGCGTACCGTTGAGTTCTGCCGTGCGGAAGGACTCGGTGCTGCTGCCCCGGTTGCTCTCGACGGCCGCCATGGCGACGGCGCCCACCCCCTCGCCCGCCCCTCCCTCGGGCGGCTTCCCCTCCTCCTTGCCCGTCACGATGATGTCCGGCGTGTTGCGTCGCTTCTTCTCGGGCTTGTGGCCGACTGTAGGACAAAGGCAAACGTTAGCAGGGTCGCTATGGGTGTGACAAGGATGGGAGCACTGAGATATGAGGTTACCCAGTTTGACCACTCCCATACAAAAGCAGCTACGCGAAAGCCCTCCGCCCGCAATTATAGTGTCGCCGGCACTCAAGGGATGGAGTCACTGTTTGTTGTTTTATATCCCCTGTAACCAATGAACTGAACCCACCTGAAGAACATTAAACATTGGAACATTGGAACCTTGTGCCATGGCCTGGTAGATGATGTTAAAACAGGTTGCCAAAGCACCCCAGCGATTGCCGGCGAAACTACAAGCATCAAATTTTTTGCCGTAGCCATATAAGCTAGGTATGGTAGAATGTCTGGGTAACCTTATGTCTGTGACGTAGCCATAGCTAGGTATGGTAGAATGTCTGGGTAACCATATGTCTGTGACGTAGCCATATAAGCTAGGTATGGTAGAATGTCTGGGTAACCTTATGTCTGTGACGTAGCCATAGCTAGGTATGGTAGAATGTCTGGGTAACCTTATGTCTGTGACGTAGCCGTAGCTAGGTATGGTAGAATGTCTGGGTAACCATATGTCTGTGACGTAGCCATAGCTAGGTATGGTAGAATGTCTGGGTAACCTTATGTCTGTGACGTAGCCATAGCTAGGTATGGTAGAATGTCTGGGTAACCATATGTCTGTGTCGAAGCCATAGCCAGGTATGGTAGAATGTCTGGGTAACCTTATGTCTGTGATGGGACTAAACTTGTGTTGTGTCAGACGTAAGGACAGACGTTAGCACAGCCTAGATCAGGGCAATGCTGGCAATGTCAGTGACACGATGTAATCAACATTGGCTCTGCCACCAATCAGAGACTGCTCTGATCTGATTGCTCTGCTCTGATTGGTGCAGAGCCAATGTTGATGACGTCGTGTCACTGACTTGGCTTAATTGTAGGGCGTATTTGCCCTAGGTGCGGGGAAGGGGGGTCACGTGCCCCGAGCTTTTGACATCCCACACATTAAAAATGTCGGTATTTCACCAAAATAGAAATTAAAACGTGCGTTGCGAAAATACTCTGCGCATTGCTATCTATAGAGAAAATAACATTGAATATTTATATATTGGGGCCATTTTTGGACACTTGGACTGAGAATGATTTTGACTGAGAATGACTGACATTTCTGAAATTCCCGGGCCGGTTTTTTCCCCTATCCAACCACGATAGACTGCTATTCACTGGCAATCACTCACTCTTGCCCAAGAAGTGCTGCTATTCACTGGCAATCACTCACTCTTGCCCAAGAAGTGCTGCTATTCACTGGCAATCACTCACTCTTGCCCAAGAAGTGCTGCTGTTCACTGGCAATCACTCACTCTTGCCCAAGAAGTGCTGCTATTCACTGGCAATCACTCGCTCTTGCCCAAGAAGTGCTGCTATTCACTGGCAATCACTCACTCTTGCCCAAGAAGTGCTGCTATTCACTGGCAATCACTCGCTCTTGCCCAAGAAGTGCTGCTATTCACTGGCAATCACTCACTCTTGCCCAAGAAGTGCTGCTATTCACTGGCAATCACTCGCTCTTGCCCAAGAAGTGCTGCTATTCACTGGCAATCACTCACTCTTGCCCAAGAAGTGCTGCTATTCACTGGCAATCACTCACTCTTGCCCAAGAAGTGCTGCTCCATGAAAACGAAGGGCATCTCGCAGACGAGACAGAGCATAGAGCTGGTGAACACCGAAATGACGAAGCCGCCGATCCAGCGGGTCACCGCGTACGTGTCGTCCACGTAGAGCGGGTGGCGCAGCGAGGCGGCCGTCAACTGCATTACGCTCACGTGACTCAGGTAGAAGCTGTACATGGTGCGCGACAGCACGCGGAAGAAGCTCCACGAGAGGAACTTGTTGACGAAACCTGCAAACACCGAAATCCATCTTTTTCGAAGATCCATCTGATCGAAGTCCATCGTTAGTCCGCCATGTTCGTTTCTACTCTCTTGTACATTGTAATATTTCCAAATCTATCTTTTTATCTTGTTAATAATTATTTATTCGTTGACATTTTTATTCATAATGAAATGGATCCATGTAGTAATTTTTTTATTTGTAACCGAAATAGTATTTTTTCCCGCCATTAAAATGAAAGCCATGAAATAAAATGAACAACACCAGAATCCGCTTTAAATCCGATGTTATACTCACAGTTTTCATGATGTTCTGCCAACGGCTCAAAACACTGACAATCTTTTGGGTGGGGGGGTTTTTATGGTCTATGATACCAGGGCCATGCATTGGACCAAAAATATTTGACGAATTTCCCAATATGGCGGACCTGATATCATGTAGTTGATATCGCACACACTGCTCAACAATAACAGGGCGTTTACACGGTTCAATGTTTCGACCACTGTATTGAACTCAATGTTGCATCCAATGCATTGAACCGTCAGGTTGAATCAATGATTCATTTAAATCAACCTTGATATCTAGGTTGAATTGAGCTGCTAGACACGGGCAAAGAGTTTCATAACTGCCCATTAAGCATTTTGCCCGGCTCAAGACATGGCAAGTGAGTGTTGAAACTCTTGGCTCGTGTCTAGCAGCAGTGGGTCCTTGAGTAAGATGCAAATTCACTCTGCTTCTCTACGTGAAATGGAGATTAACGGCGTTCCTTTCCTCATCTAGACACAAGATTGTACTCAGATGATAGATTTTGGCTTCTCCCACCCTCGAATTGACCGACACTCACCCCCGTATCCCGTGACGCATGCGTACACCAGCCAGGCGAGGCCGAACGCGAACGCCGGCCGGAACAGCGACAAGTAGAGCGAGTCCAGGAATCGGTCGTACACGTGATCGGGCTGCAACCCAGGGCACACGGGGCTACACTCGGGGGTTACACTTGGGGCTACACACGGGGCAACACTTGGGGACATGTGCTAACATTGTAGATATAGTGTGCTAGAGCTAGTTACTCTTCGTGCTGGAGTCATAACCCAGGGCACACGGGGCTACACTCGGGGCTACACTTGGGGTTACACTTGGGGCTACACTTGGGGCTACACTCGGGGCTACACTTGGGGTTACACTTGGGGTCACACTTGGGACTACTCTTGGGGTTACACTTGGACACTACATGGGGTTACATAGGGTGCTAGAGCAGTGCTCACTTTGGGGTTACACTTGGACACTACATGGAGTTACATAGGGTGCTAGAGCAGTGCTCACTTTGGGGTTACACTTGGACACTACATGGGGTTACATAGGGTGCTAGAGCAGTGCTCACTTTGGGGTTACCCTTGGACACTACATGGGGTTACATAGGGTGCTAGAGCAGTGCTCACTTTGGGGTTACCCTTGGACACTACATGGGGTTACATAGGGTGCTAGAGCAGTGCTCGAGTCATAATATGCACAAACGCTTATTGTTGATTCATGAAATACCTTTTGTGGTCAGTACCTACGTTCTACTAATTTCAGGGCAAGCCGGGGTTTACCAGTGCAGGAGCAACCATTTTTCCACCTGCAATAGTGGTCCTGAAAGATCTATGGTCTTTTAAACTAATTGCACATGAACAAACCGTAGCGAGAGGACATCTTACAACACTGCCTATAGCATTGAAGCTCAACTGCAGTGCAAATAAGATGCTACCCTTTTTAAGCCTCGATAGTATTTTTTTTATGACGTCAGACCGAAAAGATGACCGTTAAGGTTACATTATTAGTTGGCCAGAAAGTGGCTTTCAGATCAAAAGCACGGAAAAATTGGGGAAAAGGGCCATGCTCGCCCATATTTGCGTATTTTGTCTACAACATACTGAAATATTGAAATGATAACTTTAACGATGTGGCCTTGAGATGTCGGTAACTTTTGGTATGTTTCGAGTTAAAAAAAAAAAGTGCTAACTGTTCTATTTTTGCCACCCGGAAAATAATATTTCGACCAAACTTTAAAAATGTATACTGCGTGTAGGTCATCCACATTGTGTTTTACAAGAAATGTGTATCGTGCCGATTGGAGGCGACTTTACTGAAACTGTTATCTGGAATAGTGATCTTCCATCTTTATGACCTTCCGAATAAAATTACGATAACGACAATAAAGATTACCATTCAGATGACCATTCAGATGACCATTCAGATGAATGACCAGTCCAGTATAACTTTATCAATTGTACCAGGAGCTGAAACCCGCATAGAGTCATAGGAGGTTGACTGCACATCCAGTCATATACAGTTCGTCTCAGGTTCGGATGACAGCAACACACCAGTATTCATGTTATAGTACGGGCCCAATGCCTCTAGGCGCTGCCACAAGAACATGATACGTACTATACGTCGTTCCAGCCTAGCGATTTTGTAACTATAACGTCATGCCGTTATCGGTTCTGATGGATAAAATCCCCATTGTTGTACATGTTAATTTTTGAACTTTGTAATGGCCATATTCCACTAGGGTTGCAACCTGCCGATCCATGGCCCTCTAAATGGTTTTGTTCCATTGGTGTGGATAGTAAATTTGCGGTAAGAAGGCCTAGGATCAGCAGGTTTCAACCCTAGTGGAATAATGGCCTAACCGAGAACGGCAAAGTCAGAGCTACGAAATCGCAGTGCAGTTCAGCGCCTCCCAGCACGAGTCTCGTTGTCTCCTTGACAACGCACCTCCATGAACGGCTTGACCAGCAGACTGGGCGCCACCAGACAGATGACGCTCAGGGTCCAGCCCAAGGCCACCTGCGTCCTGGACATGATGGGTGGCTCGTGCTCGGCCTGGTGCAACAGGTAGCCGAGTCCGAGACCGACGAACCAGGGCACGTAGCGCGTGTGGGTGGGCCAGTAGAGAAGGCGGCCCTTGCTGCAAAAAGTGTTCGCGTTCAAGATGAGCGTTGCTGTTTCCGGCTGTGTGTGTGTTTGGGGAAATTTGGAAAAAATACACACATTTAGGTACATTTCCGTATTTTTCCTAATTTTCCCCATTTTGAATATTGCTCTTATTTCTAATTTGAATGGGAGTGGTGTAGAGGATTTTCTTGAAAAACGCAGGGTGTCTACGTTCATTACAAAAGTAGATATCATGAAAATTTCATCGCAATCGACGCAGGCGTTTGGCCTGTAGAGCGCGCGCAAACACACTTACATACAAACAAACACACACAAGTGTTTTTGTTTACCAGTAGTGAAATTGAAGATTTCGTTTCGCTCGCTACGCTCATCAACTATTTCAAACTGGGATTTGAATGCTTAACAAAGTCTCACTGGTTTCCCGACGTTTCGTAGCGTGTATTAGTTAAGTCTTCAAGGGTGATGGCTTGTCATAAAGTTAACATTGTCATTTGTCATAAAAGGAGTAGTAGAGAAAGAATCAACCTGTGTCGGTAACGGACTCGTTTTTCCATTTTTTGGGTTTAAAAGGGCCGAAACCGCTTCTAAAAATGTTGCAAATTGCAATTTTTTGCGCTTATTCGTGAATCGATAAAGAGATGATGGAGGCATAAATTGATAAAAATGCTTGGTTACCGACACAGACTGTTTCTTTATCTACAACTTCCTCGCTGACTTCAATAGTTTATCTCTCACGGTTTGGTCAAAAAGCGCATACTCGTGAGACCCTGCATTCGCGCTATCTCACAGCTGGCAGCGAGGTAGTCTGGCCCCTTATTACATAATTTAACGTAAGAAAATAAGTTACAGCTAAGTTCGTTAAACTATCCTTAAAACGTCCCGAGCCTAACACGACACACTAACAAACTAAACAAAAAAACTACCAAACCAAAGTCGAACTCTAACACGTCCCAAGCCCGACTGTCCACTCACCCGGCAGGTCCGGGCAGGTCGACGGGGACCTCGTGCACGTAGGCGACGACGAACCGGATGACGACGCCGATGGCGATCAGGAAGCTGAGCAGCGCCTTGCCGTACCGCGGGTACCTGTCGAACACCGGGAGGGTTTTTAATACAATTTCATAATACAGCGAAGACAGGGTCAGATGTCAGCAAATGCTACTACACACTGGTAGTCTTGTGGCAGTATCTTTACAGGCCCCTGGGGCAAGACTTGGTCTCTTCGGTGTCTCCTTCGGTCCCTTCATTATCCCTACAGCTCTTCATTATTAAATTAAATTTCATTCTTCTTTATTACAATTCTCATTGCCCCTTTTAAGCCCTGCCAAAACCTCCAATCGACGCATTCGGAATTCTACTGGGCTTTCAATTTCTATCTCCCTGGAGGCCAGCCAACGGGACGCTGGTTGCTGGCTCCAAAAAAGGAGGAAACAGTGCAGTCACGGTCCAATTTAATTTGTTTGCCGCAATGGGCGAAAGTCTAGGCTTGCTTGAAGCCGGGACTTATTTTTATTCCAAGGTGGGGCGACCCCCTTGGTCTACAAATATTCTCAACATATTTTTTACTGACAAACTATCAGTGACAACCCACAACAAAATAGCTAGTGCACTTGGCAATTTATAAGTAGTAGTAGTAGTAGTAGTAGTAGTAGTAGTAGTAGTTTATTCACACGTTTGGCCAAAGCATGAGTTTCGTCAAAATACAATAAGAATACAGTAAAAAATATAATAATACAAAATATAGTCACATTTTCAAAAGTACTAAATACACAATCACTTACTACACCACGTTTTTGTACTGCAAAAATTCTTCCACAGAGTAAAAAGCATTCTCAATTAAAAAGTGTTTGATTACCGATTTAATTTTATAAATCGATTCCATATTTACATTTATTCCCTTACTGTGGCAAATTGACACAGCTTTGTTGAAAAATTTAGTTCCATTTATTATTGGATCCATTTTGTTAAATTTCGAAATTTGCTGATTATGAATTAAAGCCTTTTTGTTTCTAGTGCCGTAGCCGTGAAGTTCCTTAGCATTAGACGTGAGCTGTTTGTTCTCCAAGATAAACACAATAGTGGTATAAATGTATAAGCATGACAGGGTCAAGATGTTAAATTTTATAAAGTATGGTCGACATGAATCTTTAAAATACATTCCAGGGGTACAAGGGTTAAAACTAGCCTGTGCAAGATATCTGATAGCTCGTTTTTGAAGAATAAAAAGGTTTTTGGTTTTCTTACTGTGACCCCACAATAAAATATCATAAGAGATCCTTTCAAATAATGTAAGAATCAATTGTGTGTTATGATTAGGCTTGCTTTAAATGTAGAAAACACTCAAAACTTAATTTTTGACAGCTTTTTAAAATTTTCAGCAAATCTATATCATAGCACAAAAATAACCTAACTTTATTTAAAAGCCAGAATAAGCACCTAGTGCACTAGCAATTTTGTTTTGGGCTGCCACTGATAGTTTGTCAGTAAAAAAATATTTTGTAGATATTCGAATTCCAATGGGTTCCCTCCCCCCCCCCCCCCCTTAATAGAAAACGTCATATCCCGACGGAAGGTACAGTACGTTGCGTGTAAGGTTGTACCTCCAGAGCGGGATCAGGATGAGCGGACACAGCCAGAACAGCTGCATCTCGGCGGCGTTGAACCAACTCTGGTCCAGACACTGCAACCAGACACAAAAGCACGTCACGTCGCTTTGTAAACTCAATTACTAGGAGCCCTAGCGTAGAATTTTGAAAGAAATTAGGACGTTCTTATGTATTTCGTGTTTTTTGTTCGATCGTGAGAATGTAAATAGAAAAGTTGACATAAAGAAATTACTGTTGCAATCGCAAAGAACAAAGAGAAGCAAGTTTGTGCGAGCCTAATCTAAAATAACTACACTTTTACCTAACCTAACCAAACATAGCTTGATATTACATTTTTATCCGTAACTAAACTTAACCTCAACCAACTCAACCTAATCCAACCTTATTACCGAAGACTACCTCACCTAAAAGCCAGTACACACTACGCTTTGTAACCCTCAGGGCTGAGCCAATCGGATTCCAAAGCGCAGTGTGTATCGCGAGTCCGTATCGTTCTCCGCCTCTCAGAGCGTTTCGGGCTCCGAAGGGCCCAGCCCTGAGGGCTCCAAAGCGCAATGTGTATTGCGAATCCGTCTCGTTCTCCGCCTCTCAGAGCGTTTCGGGCTCCGAAGGGCCCAGCCCTGAGGGCTCCAAAGCGCAGTGTGTATTGCGAATCCGTCTCGTTCTCGGCCTCTCAGAGCGTTTCGGGCCCCGACGAGCCCAGCCCTGAGGGCTCCAAAGCGCAATGTGTATTGCGAATCCGTCTCGTTCTCTGCCTCTCAGAGCGTTTCGGGCTCCGACGGGCCCAGCCCTGAGGGCTCCAAAGCGCAGTGTGTATTGCGAATCCGTCTCGTTCTCGGCCTCTCAGAGCGTTTCGGGCTCCGACGGGCCCAGCCCTGAGGGCTCCAAAGCGCAGTGTGTATTGCGAATCCGTCTCATTCTCCGCCTCTCAGAGCGTTTCGGGCTCCGACGGGCCCAGCCCTGAGGGCTCCAAAACGTCCTACTAGCGTACTGGATGTCACCGTGTCCCATGTCCCATGTCCCATGTCCAACCTGTCGGTCCTTGTTGATGTAGTTGTTGAGATAGATGAAGCCGAGCCACCAATTGTCCAGGCAGCGCTCCTGGTTGGGCTGCGTGCGGGCGTCCCACAGGGGTCCGTCCCCGGCATGGCGGAACAGCGAGCTCGTCAGCAACATGACCATCGCGAACGGCGGGGTGAACCTGTCCAAACGACCAGGGGGGGGGGGGCGTCGTGGTGTCGAATTACTAAACAAGACCACCTCACGATGGGCTGCTTATGGGGCTAGATCCAGGGGGTGAACCTGTCCAAACGACCAGGGGGGGGGGCGTCGTGGTGTCGAATTACTAAACAAGACCACCTCACGGTAGGCTGCTTATGGGGCTAGATCCAGGGGGGTGAGAAACCAATCTGCGACAAATTTCTAAGACCCATGGCCTGCTTGTCTCAATAATTGCAATCGCATTTTGATACCCTAATTGCAAAACTCGTGTTTACAAAAAGTAAAATGTTGCGAGGGCGGGAAAAACGCTTTTACAAAATCACTTTTGGAGATTTTTGAAAATTATTCTAATTCTTTTAGAATGCAATGAAATGTTATCTTTTGAACATTCATTCAAATTGTGGGTTTTGTAGGCGGTTAAACTAGTATTTTCTTCATGTTATGACATATGCGTTTTTTTTCCGAAATTGCTATTACGAGGTTTTGCGATTAGGGTATCGATTTTAAATAATTAAAATTTTATAAATTGAGTTTTGAATGCTAGAGCGAAGTCTCACGGCATTGCCGACGTTTCTTTCCAATTCTAATTACTTCCTGAAATTGGACGGTCGAAAAATAGGAAAATCTACTAGAGCACTAAAACCAATTTATTTTTGATGAGCGTAGCGAGCGAAGCGAAATCTTCAACAATTCACTACTGGTAAAAAAAAACATTTGTGTAGGTATTTGTTTGTTTGTTTGTTTTTACGTGTGTTTGCGCGCGCTCTACAGACCAAACGCCTGCGTCGATTACGAAGAAATTTACAGGGTGTCTACTTTTGTTCTCAACTTAGACCCGCTGCGTTTTTCAAGAAAATCCTCCATACCTCTCCACTTCCATTCAGTAAATGAGCATTTTCCCCAAAAATGTATTTCGACTTTGTGTGTGACCTTTGTGTGTGTAGAACGCGCCACCACCTTTCGCTATACGAACCGCTACGCTCATCTTCAACGCAACACAAATTGCGTTCGCGACGCTCTAGTAATATGATAATCAGATAATATGAACATAGACGCGGTGAGCAATTTGCCATATTACCATTGCAACGTCAGCCTCCATGATCATTTAGAAATGGTCTATGATGTACAGTCTACAGCAGACAAAATAAGACGAAGAAGTTGAAGGCCCAACCCACGCCTGCTACCAAAAGCTGCTATCCAGAGGCGTAGCGACCGTCTCCGCAGACCCTCGGCGCGGGGGGGGGGGGGGGGAGGCGCCGAGGTTTGGGGGGCGCCGAGGGGTCCAGGGGGCCCAAATATCAGTCGGATTGGCCTCGGAAAATTTCGGGAGACGTTTTGGAAAATTTCAGGAGACGAAACGAATTCTCTCTTGGACCGGTCTTTTCTGAAATGGTCTTTTCTGAAATGACCGGGCCGCTTTCCCCCCCCCCCTACCAAACCCAGTGGGGCGCCGTCAAAACTTTTTAACATCATATTCACGCTACGCCACTGCTGCTATCGCTAGTCAGTACGCATGCGCACACCGACCTGATGTACCGCTGCAAGTAGAAGACGAGCAGGTAGAAGGTGGTGCCTTTGTGGCGCTCCTTCATGAAGTTGTAGGCCACCAGGAGGCCGCTCAGGAAGAAGATGGTGTCGATCGAGTTGCTGAAGTTTGTGATGAAGATGTGCGGCCAGTCACTGTAATACTGCAAACAACAACAACACCTCTTTATAATCTTTATTTAAATTACGAAAGCTCGTAATTGGCTAGTCATTTTATTTTTATGTACACAAATTAGTCTCCCAAAAATGTTGCCACCAGCCGCGAAAGTTGGGGACCCGGGTTCGAATCCCGGAATGGGCAACATTTTTGGGAGGCTAATTTGTGTACATAAAAATAAAACAACAACACCGATTGTCAACTGAATCACTCTTGATGCCGTTTTACAATCTTCTGCCACATTAAGACTATTGGAGTGTTTACTCGGGCAGCTTCCCGCTCCAATTTCACCTCCTACTGGTTACCAACTTGTGGCCACACCTTTTGTCCGATTGCAACGAAACCCACGTGTACGGAATACTCACACTTTTAGCAACAAATTGTGTGTTTGCAAGTATCGAAAATATTCACTCATCTAGTATTTTCAAGCATTATATAACAACCCTGTTATATCATATTATTGAGCGTATACTCGGGCAGCTTCCTGCGCAGAATTTACCTCCTACTGGATACCAACTTGTGGCCACACCGTTTGTCCGATCGTAACGAAACCCATGTCTACGGAATCCTCAAACTTTTGGCAACAAATTGTGTGATTTATATCCACGAAATACAAACTGAAAGTTCAAATAAAGCTGTATGAAATTATAACCAACAACAGCACCAATATCCTTAAAGGCCGTTCATTGATGTGTTGAGGTAAATTGAATTTATCATTTTTTGGATTTCCAGGAGATATTTCGAGATTCTGAGATATTCAATTTGTTGTCAGAAGTGTGAGGATTCCGTAGATATTTGTTTCGTTGCGATCGGATAACGGGTGTGGCCTGGAAAGTGTATACGGTAAGAGGTAAATTCTTAGCTGGAATTGACATCAATCAATGTACCGGCAAAACAGGGTTGTTTTAAAACGCTTGTAAGTAATTGACGGGTGAATTTAAAGAAATGAAAATGGTTCAATTGGTTGCCAGGAGTGTGAAGATTCCGAAAATATAGGTTCCTGGTATAAGCTGACCTAAACTGACCCAAACTGACCCAAACTGTCCCAAGTGGATCAAGACTGTCCCAAGCTGTCCCAAGCTGTCCCAAGTTTGTCCCAATCAGTGTCATGCTGTCCCAAGCTGTCCCAAGCTGTCCCAAGCTGTCCCAAGCTGTCCCAAGCTGTCTCAAGTGGATCAAGTCTGTCCCAAGCTGTCTCCAGCTGACTCAAACTGACCCAAACTGACCCAAACTGTCCCAATCTGTCCCAAGTCTGTCCCAAGCTGCCCCAAGCTGTCCAAAGCTGTCCCAAGTGGTTCAAGTCTGTCCCAAGTGAATCAAGTATGTATCAAGCTATCCCAAACTGTCCCAATCAGTCCCAAGTCTGTCCCAAGCAGCCATACCTCGTCCAGTTTGTCGGCGTTGACGGCCGGCGACAGCATGGGCCGTGTGTAGCGCTGTCCCAAGTTGTCCCAGATGCGGTTGAACATCCTGACTCCGTGCAGCGCCGGCAGCGAGTCCTTGGCGGGACTGAGCAGCACTCGACCGTTCGAGTAGGCCGAGAAGGCGGTGAGCAGACTGTGGCGGTGCACTGCAACGAGAGCGAGCGAATCAACGCACTCGAACACATCTGTGTGCTAAACTCCGGGGGGCTGCGTTTTTGTAAATTCGCTTGTCTTTTTTTGAAAATTTCGATCCATTTTCTAAACGGATCATGCCAAAAATTGCCATGGGCCTATTCTCCATTTCACGTTGTGAAGGGGAGTTGATTTGAATTTTCCTCGAGGACCCTACACTGCTACCAGAAAGCCAGAGTTCCAAAACAGGTTTTATAGCCTAATATCGTGCCCAATACGTTACTTGTGAGTTTTGAAACTCTTGGCTCGTGTCTAGCAGCAGTGGGTCCTCGAGGAAGATGCAAATCCACTCTCCTTCTCGACGTTAAATGGAGTTTAGAAGCACAAAAACAGTATGCAAATGTTCTTACAAACGTTGTGTGGACGTCGTAAAACTAACGAGGAATAACTTGCGTTCTACGTTGACATTAGCCCAACGTTCGATTCGGTTCTACCCGTTCGTTGAACGAAAGTCGTCCCTCGTTAGCTTTTCTACGTCCAACGAACGTTCGTGGTAATTGTTTTTGCGCTATTTGGGGTGGAAACATTCCTCTGGCATGCCACCATTGGATGCTGGCCCTCTAGACTTTTATACCATAAGATCTCTATGGCTATAGCCGGCGAAGGTTGGGGGTGTTAATGAAAATGTGTAAATACAGATAGATTTTTTTAGGTGCATGCCATTTTTGCTGATTTTAGCACTTAGTATAAACAATATATATTTTTGAACCCTTGCATACAATTCTAAGCTGGTCTTAAACTATTTGTCGGGAAGTTTCTTTTATTATTGGGCTGTAGTTACTTCTCCGTAGGAGACTGATTTAACATTATTCTAACCAACGCTTTCAATAGTAAGTCATTCAAATCATTTAGAACAAGTTAAACGATAGGTGGGGGGGGGGGAGGGGGGGGAGGAAAGTTCGACATACACTGATGATCAAATTGAATCGATTCTCGCGTTTTGCCAATGACAATCATTCCGAAGGATCATTGCCGGCGATTTTTCTGTTAGTCTAACCGTTCGATTCCTAATTTTAATAAAAGTACATTACAATATTTAGGTAAAGGAATAACTTTTTTATAAGATTGAACGTATAAGAGTTTAAACGCTTAAACGTGTTTTTTACAACCGATATATCGGTTGTAAAAAATGCAGGTACATAACAATAGTACATCTCGTGGAATTTCCTTCATGTTTAAATGCAAAGCATAACATGCATTTTACCATCTACGCTACAATTGGCATCTAGTCAACCATGATAGAGTAAGGAAATATTTAAAAGCAAGATGCTCTACCACTGAGTTCTACTTCTATACACCCTGAGCTCTACAGTCGGATGCAGCCTGAGACGACCAATGTCCCCCCCTTTGTGCCCGGCTCAAACATCTCGGTCCCAGCACGCAGCCAAAAGGCCGAGGGTTCGGTGGTGATTCCAGGACTGACATGCGAATGGAACCCAGCCTGAGAAGACCAATGTCCCCCCTTTGTGCCCGGCTCAAACATCTCGGTCCCAGCACGCAGCCAAAAGGCCGAGGGTTCGGTGCTGATTCCAGGACTGACATGCGAATGGAACCCAGCCTGAGAAGACCAATGTCCCCCCTTTGTGCCCGGCTCAAACATGTCGGTCCCAGCACGCAGTCGAAAGGCCGATGGTTCGGTGCTGATTCCAGGACTGACATGCGAATGGAACCCAGCCTGAGAAGACCAATGTCCCCCCTTTGTGCCCGGCTCAAACATCTCGGTCCCAGCACGCAGCCAAAAGGCCGAGGGTTCGGTGCTGATTCCAGGACTGACATGCGAATGGAACCCAGCCTGAGAAGACCAATGTCCCCCCTTTGTGCCCGGCTCAAACATCTCGGTCCCAGCACGCAGACAAAAGGCCGAGGGTTCGGCGCTGATTCCAGGACTGACATGCGAATGGAACCCAGCATGAGAAGACCAATGTCCCCCCTTTGTGCCCGGCTCAAACATCTCGGTCCCAGCACGCAGCCAAAAGGCCGAGGGTTCAGTGCTGATTCCAGGACTGACATGCGAATGGAACCCAGCCTGAGTCGACCAATGTCCCCCCTTTGTGCCCGGCTCAAACATGTCGGTCCCAGCACGCAGTCGAAAGGCCGAGGGTTCGGTGCTGATTCCAGGACTGACATGCGAATGGAACCCAGCCTGAGTCGACCAATGTCCCCCCTTTGTGCCCGGCTCAAACATGTCGGTCCCAGCACGCAGTCGAAAGGCCGAGGGTTCGGTGCTGATTCCAGGACTGACATGCGAATGGAACCCAGCCTGAGTCGACCAATGTCCCCCCTTTGTGCCCGGCTCAAACATGTCGGTCCCAGCACGCAGTCGAAAGGCCGATGGTTCGGTGCTGATTCCAGGACTGACATGCGAATAAAAATGATCAAAATTGGTTGAAGAATAAGACATTTTAGAGATCATTGAAAATGCGTCATCTCTGCGTGGAACCGACTATACTTTCTAAATAGTAACAACATTTTCAGTAGAAAAATTCCTTTCCTATACACAATAAGTATAGGATTTATATTATTTGTGGCTCGAGCACGTATAAACTTTGTGTTGTATTTTATTATTTATGTATTATTTAGACGAAGCTTTACATTTGTATGAATTACTTCCAACTTCATAACATTAATATAAATAACGCTGCCACTTTGCCATAGCAACAGTGACCTAACAAATCGCAATTAAGTCGTGGTTACTATAATATGTTTCTAGACCACTCGGGCCCCGTGTGATGCATAAATTCGCGGTCTTCCGGGACAAGTCCCCTGCGGCTACGCGTGACTTGCCGGCAGAAAGTCATGGACCACCCTAGGCCCCGCGAGTGCATTAAATCAAGGTACACCGCGAAGCGATCCGTTTTGCTACCCGGCACACGACCGAGGATATGCCGGGCTGGACAGTCGGCGTCGACCGGTGAACAAAACGAAACTAGAGAAACCCGTTTTATTTTGTAACTAAGACAGCGTATTAAAGATATTAATTTTTAAAATTGGCAAAATTTTTGTGTTCATTCAAAGGAAATATTTTTATTTATATTCTCAACCCAGCATTCCTGGAAGATGAGTTCAAGAATTCTCTGCTAACCGACTGACCTGTTCCTGTTTTTGGTTCAAAACTGGGGCATTCCTGTTAATGCAATGAACGATGTAAAATTTCTGCCTTTTTCGCGCGTGAAAGAATTTGAAATGGCAACGACGGGGTTTCTAGAAATATTGTCCATCGACTCTGATCTGTCAGTCAGTCGTGAAGTGTCAAAGTTATTTCGTGGTTGTGTTATTCAATTGTTCGACAAAACTTGTCGTGAAATGCCAGGAGTTCTGCATTGAAAGGTTTGATTCATATTACGATATTATTTCAATAGCTAAACATCAACAATAAATGCGCCACATTAATGAATTGTTATTGCGTGGCATTCTTTTGTCTAGTTTTGACTGAGCCACAATTGATTACTCTTGGCTAACCGTCAATGAATTCATTAGTTTCGAATACAGCAAGCGTTCGAAGGAGAAGGTTATTCCGCAAATTGTTTCGAACTGGTGCTACTATAAATACTCTTGATACTTTAAGCACAGCTTTAAGCCTGCGGGCGACTTCCCCAAGTTGGTTTGGGGCCAACTAATTTTAGGTTAATTACTTTCTTGGCACGTCAAGAGGCAATTTATCTTGCAAGTTCATAATACCAAAGGTCAGCATCGGGCTATGAGAGAATAATGGGGATAAATTAGTAGTCAGTTTTTTTAATTTTGACATTTTCTGTCAAATAGAGCTTTAAAAATAATTAACTGTAGGTTATATTTAATTTTTATCGTACTCTAAATCTAAAACTTGCATTAAGAGTGTTTTGCTATTGGTACATTTTTTTAAATAAAATATGTAAATAACATCGCTAATGGCCAGCTATTCTATCGCAAAAACCAGCTATTCTATGGTAGTTGTAAAGAAAAGCATTAAGAAACTTTCATTTTATGATCGAGAGAAAATAGAGAAGGTTTCCCTAATGAATTTCATTAACCCCTCTTTAAACCCAATTATTAATTCGCCTATAAACCCCCACTTTGCATAATTCGAAGACAGATTACAAGCAAAGAACATGACACTTTGTGATTGAAAAAACGTTATTTTTTATTTTAAACACGGGCGGTGATTTTTAATCGAGTGATTTCGAGACTAATATAATGAAAATAAGTTAAAAGCAATCGCACCTCAATTCGTTTAAAGGGACAGATAAAGAAGCTTTCAGACCAGGGGGAAATTAATTCGACGAATGAGTGAATTGCGTCAACTTTTCATCCTTCCCTCTTTACATTTTTGAGTGTCAGTTTTTGAAGAGGCTCGTCAGGAAGTTACTTGCTGTAAGTACTATTAATTGACTGTGCTTTTATGTCTCTTGAAACAATTTTTAATAATTTAAGCTAGCTAAAGGGTTCTTGTATAGGTATATAAGAAGAATTTAAAAAAAACTTGCGCTAAGGAGACATATCAGTTCGCTAGAAAGTGGCTTTCAGATAAAAAATTGCCGAGTTCTCAAGGCCACATCGTTGAAGTAATCATTTCAATATTTCAGTGCGTTGTGGAAAATATACGTAAATAAGGCCTACCATGGCCCTTTTTTCGAAAATTTGCCCCTGGAATTCTAGAACATATATCTAAATTCTTCATTTCTTACCCTTTTTAGAGCCATTGCATACGAAAATGCAAAGAAAATAGGGAAAAAGGGCCTTGTTCGCACATATTTACGTCTTTTGTCTACAACAAACTGAAATATTGAAATGATAACTATAATGGTGTTGCCTTGAAAAGTCGGCAACTTTTGGTTTGTTTCAAAAATTCAAATTTTTCAAAACTCGACTTTAGAAACCACTAGTGCAAAAAAATAAGAGACAATCATTTTACACTGATTACATCTACCTAGTTGTATACCAAGTTTCAATCAATTCTTCAAAACATTAACAATCGGAACTGTGCTGGAGCCTGACAATTCCCTTGCTGTGGGAATATTATACACAAAGAGACCAAGATGGATTTTGCACAGAGCTGCAGATATGACTACGATAATTATTGACTACGCTATGCAGAGCGCGAAAATCGTTACCACCCTCCCCCCCTTCCACCCCCCCCCCCTTTCTCAACATCCAGAACTTCCACTTCCACCCCCCCCCCCCCCCCCACCAACAACACACCAATCCCAAAAGGTATGAATATTGGTAAATTCATCGCCGAAATTGGAAACCACTCTTGATTTCGTGTTAGAGCCCCCCCCCCCCTCCCCACCCACCCAAAAACTGACAGCCCGGGACAAATACTAATAAACACGGGCACCGGGTCGTGGCATCGGCCACCCTGAGGTGCCTAGACCGTTTGTGGTTTCGCTCCACGCACAATCGGACGAACAACGACAATGCCGAATGTCAATGTTTTCACCACGAAATCTTGTGTGAGGCCCACAAAACTTGTCGCATTTCATGGCTTGACTTGTTCATGGTTTCAAGACATGGCTTGTAAGTATTGTAAAGCATTTTATTGTATTTTAGCTCGTGTCTAGCAGCAGTGGGTCCTATACGAAGCTACAAATCCACTCTCCTTCCAAACGTGAAATGGACTTTAGGTTCCTTCAAATTCATTTTCAACATCGGTACGACCATTTACAACTATTATTTATTATATTCTTATTATTATTTATTATCGGTACGATTCATTTTCAACATGCAGCGCGAATATGCCGTCAATCCTTCGACCACTGCTCCGGTAACTGCCCACAGAGCCTTTTGTCCGACTCAAGACATGGCTTGTGAGTGTTGAAACTGCCCACAGAGCCTTTTGTCCGACCCAAGACATGGCTTGTGAGTGTTGAAACTGCCCACAGAGCCTTTTGTCCGACCCAAGACATGGCTTGTGAGTGTTGAAACTGCCCACAGAGCCTTTTGTCCGACCCAAGACATGGCTTGTGAGTTTTGAAACTGCCCACAGAGCCTTTTGTCCGACCCAAGACATGGCTTGTGAGTGTTGAAACTGCCCACAGAGCCTTTTGTCCGACCCAAGACATGGCTTGTGAGTTTTGAAACTGCCCACAGAGCCTTTTGTCCGACCCAAGACATGGCTTGTGAGTTTTGAAACTGCCCACAGAGCCTTTTGTCCGACCCAAGACATGGCTTGTGAGTTTTGAAACTGCCCACAGAGCCTTTTGTCCGACTCAAGACATGGCTTGTGAGTGTTGAAACTGTTGGCTCGTGTCTAGCAGCAGTGGGTCCTCGAGGAAGATGCAAATCCACCCTCCTTCTCAACGTGAAATGGAGTCTAGTTGCACGTCCCGGCCAGCAATGATCGACCCACGGTCCCAGCCCGCTAATAACGTGCGCGTCACGGCCTCCTGCGTCGCCGGGCGCCCGCTAACGACGCGTTAGTGTGTTGTCCGATAATTGGCAGCCGCGATTGCGTCCCTGGGGCCGTGCCTTGTGCCCCGTGCCCCGTGCCCCGTGCCCTGTGCCCTGTGCCCTGTGCCCCGTGCCCCGTGCCCCGTGCCTCGTGCCCTGTGCCTCGTGCCCTGTGCCTCGTGCCCCGTGCCCCGTGCCCCGTGCCCCGTGCCCCGTGCCCCGTGCCCCGTGCCCCTATATTTAGCATAATTTTAGCCCATATTTAGCCTCATTTTTGCCTAATTTTAGCCTAATTTAATCCTATATTTAGACCAATGTAGCGTAAAGTTGCCATGGTGATAGCCAGGAATTTGGACAAAAATGGCATCCATGCGACTCATTGGCCGCTCTCTGCCTAACGAAGGCTCTCTAATCCAGTTGCCCCATACGCACTGGGCTTCATTTCAGCTCACCATCGCGCAGCCTTTTAAAGGCGCAAGTCGCATTTATTATTGCTAGACGGCAAAGAAAACGATAACCGTAAACATTACAATGAATACGTACGGTGAGGTACTAGTCGGGCCCTAAAGTAAGCCGGGTGTTTGCAGCTGGCAATGTCAGTGACACGATGTCATCAACATTGGCTCTGCCACCAATCAGAGACTCCGTGGCAGAGTCGCGAACATGACGTCATGCACGTCGTCAAATAACGTAATAATCAATTGTGTGTTACGATAAGGCTTGAAATTAGAATAATTAGATCGACAAAGCTAGAAATCGATGAAATTAGAAAAATCTTCAAAACGTTATTAAGAAATTTTTGTCAGTTATTTTGAATTTTGAGGAAATCTAACCTTGAAACAGAAATTAATTATACACTCATTATCTCATACTCATTTCTACTATATCCTATCTTTAGCACTAGTATTTGAAAAAAACTATTTCAAACTGGGATTTGAATGCTAAATCAAAAGTCTCACTGGTTTCCCGACGTTTCGTAACATAATATACTAGTAACTTTATCAAGGGCGAAAGCTTGACTGAAGATCCAATAGTTGCTTTTTAATCTAAGCTTCCTAAATACCAATGATCCTGTCTATGTCCAATTATAATTCAAAAAATGAAAATTTTCCCACCTACATTTTGAAAACCATCCAAAATCCCAATGAACATTACACTATTATATTATTACATTATGAACAATACATTGTTTGAAAGCCTTATAAATTTCCCAGTGCACTAGCTATTTTGTTTTGGGCTGTCACTGACAGTTTGTCTGTATAAACAAATATTTCAGTCCAGAATAAGGCAATGAGATGATTTGGGAATATGGCAATGAGATGATATATAATGATATTCTGAGGTGTAGAAAGGAAACTCCTATTAAGGTTATGCTAGATATGTTAGAATTGCCAAATGTTTACCAAACAATTATGTTCCTTGTGTTTGTTTTCATTTTTAAAATAAAAAATAATAATATGCCAAAATTTATCTTAGACAAAACAAATAGTGTATAGACAAGGTGCATGATTGCAACACGAGGGGGACGTCAAATTACAAGACCTTTGCAAGGAATTGTAATGGTGCAAAATGGACGTCCTACATATTCAATAATGGTTTTAAGATATTTGATAGATTTAATGTCGATGTAACGGGGGGTAGATATTAATGAATTGAAAATAATGGGCATGAAATGGGCGAAACAAATGTAATATCATGTTCCTCATTTATCTAATGTGTAAAATACTGACTGAATTGCTAATAAATAAACATTATTATTATTATTATTATTATTATATTGGAACGCCAATGGATTTTCCCCCCACCCTGAGGGTAAATGTCTTTCAATCCCCGGCCACCATGCGTATATTTCCCGGGAGGGTGGGGTGGGGGGGGGGGGGGGGGTGAGGGGGGGGGATTCGAGCTGATTAGCACGCCAGCGTCCCAGGAGGACGCCGATGTCCACGCCGTTCAGAGTGACGCGATCACACGCCAATGCTCGTGGACGCGGCGAAGTTAGCAACTACCAACCACCATATTCCACTAGAGTTTCAACGCGCGGGTTCGTTTCGATGTCAGTGCGCATGCGTGCGACAGATTGAGGGAACAGCTCGGCAGATTGGATATTTCCCATCGCGAAAGATTGGAACCGGCGGTTTTTCGAGAACCGACCAATAGGACAAGGCGAGCCATGCCGATACATTTTGCCACTGTCAGCTGTTTTCTTTTAATCTGCCAAAATCGACATGGAAATACATAATTTCTCAAATTTATTGATTGATTTCACAGAAATATACGTTTCAATACCATTATTTAGACACATAAATGCAAGATAAATTAGCCAGCGACCAGCTTGAAGAGTATTAAGAAGTAAATAAGCTGAAAACCCAATGCTAAATACCCTGCATGAAATCTTGTCTTGCCAGAACTTTGTCATGTTTCAAAGCACTGCGCGTGCGCTAGGAAAGTCAGAGGTTTCTAATTGGAATAGCAAAACATGCCGACGGATCGGAATCTGCGTTTTGGATCGGCGGGTTGCAGCCGTCGGGGAATATGGCCTTAACGGCTCGACACGTGATTAGAATAGTTGTCAACATTTCGGAGGCTGCCGACGAAAACTGACAGCGGTCACCTCGCATTACAGCTGCTACATCGTGTCAGTAATTACCTCGTTGAAAGTTATGCTAGGTTCCTGGCTAGGAAACATTGTGTTCGCTCACTCTTCGGGCTCGGATTGTTGAGCGCACAGCAGAGCAAATACAAAATGGCTGACCAACAAAAACCGATTTTCTGCAACCTTATGAGCTGTGCAAACGATAGGATTCACAAGCCAGGCTGCGATGGCCTGGGGTCGGTGCAGAGGTTCACTCGGGAACTTCATAAACCAACAATTATACAACAACCATTAACAATATTACACCAACAACAACTGATTTTCTGCAACATTTAGAGTCGGCTTTACAAGGTCCCGTTAATGCGAAAATAGAGATATCCGATAGGCAGTGACCTTGGTGAGTGATTTCCAAGCTAAAAATTGTTTTTCGCTCTGAAAAAAGAAATGCTTTGTGTCTATACTTTAAACACTTTACTCCCTGTCTATGCACCAGTCGAACAAAACTGAAAATACGAAATCACGACGTTCAACATAGCCCCACTTTGACTTTTCAATTGCGAGCGCCGAACTTTGCGCGCCGCAGCAAAAAAGTTCAACATGGTTCAAGTCGTAAACGTTAAGTTAAGGATCGGTCAGTCACGTGATGAAATCGCGGGCTGTGATTGGCTGATCGCTAGCTAGACTTGTGAGCGAACACAATGTTGCCTAGCACTAAACGAGGCAGACCACTGGTATTAGTCTCACAAAGACAGTTCAGCGTATGGAGCAATCGCACTCTATAAACATAGATGCATCGAAGTCATTTGAAAACATATATTCCACAGAGTGAGTTGGCATGCCTGTTACCTAGCATCACTTGTTGTGGCGTGTTCTCTCACGGGATAGAGTGCTCTGTCCCATGAGAGAACATGCTTTCCACTGCAGCGCTAGCAGTCACTTTGCATGCCTTTTGCCTTGCATCTTTAAGTTGGCGTCAATTACAAGAGGAATGCAAACACGATCGCATGAAAATGATCAAATGTTTTCTCATGTAACAGAGTTTAGTCTAATGGAGAAAAAGGTTTGATATTATGTTTGCTTCACTAAAAGTAACGAAGAGAAATAAAGAACAAAGTGTTTATCGAATGAGTGGAGAGAAAATGAAACCACTGATGGGTGGATTTCTGTTTTTTTGTGTTTCCTCATTTTATAACTTGTTTGTGAAAGGACCGGAAGCGTTGGTTGCTACGAGACGAACTTTTTGCTCAAGATTGCGTTACAAACTCAAGCATAGCGCGGGACAAATCGCAATTTTGTGTACACACAATTTCGCTGCGCATTTTGTTATGATGAACAAGATGAAACCTGTACTTGGCTGAAAACTTGACTTGATCACCACCGGGTACGGCTCCTCCACCACGTGCCCCTCAACGCAGCCCGCAGAGCAGACTCGGATCCCCCGCCCCGTGCCCCTGAACGCAGCCCGCAGAGCAGACTCGGCTCCTCCACCTCGTGCCCCTGAACGCAGCCCGCAGAGCAGACTAGGCTCCTCCACCTCGTGCCCCTCAACGCAGCCCGCAGAGCAGACTCGGCTCCTCCACCTCGTGCCCCTGAACGCAGCCCGCAGAGCAGTCTCGGCTCCTCCACCACGTGCCCCTGAACGCAGCCCGCAGAGCAGTCTCGGCTCCTCCACCTCGTGCCCCTGAACGCAGCCCGCAGAGAAGTCTCGGCTCCTCCACCTCGTGCCCCTGAACGCAGCCCGCAGAGCAGACTCGGCTCCTCCACCTCGTGCCCCTGAACGCAGCCCGCAGAGCAGACTCGGCTCCTCCACCTCGTGCCCTTGAACGCAGCCCGCAGAGCAAATTACGGACACTAACGCAATAATAATGATTTATTTAATTGCGACACTTCGGAATATTATGGTATGAAACTTTATCGTGGTCTTAACGATCATGTTAAGAAAACATCGCAGACAACGAAATCCGCGTCACAGTTAGCCCAAAGCGACAGAGACATTTGAAAAGTTTCCGACAAGCTTCGTTAAACGTCTTTAACATTAAAGCCGATAACTTTTTGACTGACAGCAGACAAATTATGAGCTTAAACTTGAAACGAACTTTAAAACTTTTGCAAGTAACTACATGGATGGTTACAAGCTGCGTAATTTACACGTTCAGGGGTGGCCAATACTAGCAATAGTCAGTTGCAAAGTTTGTTTTGCCACTACACCTGGTTTTACAAGGTGATCGATTTTCATAATATCTATCAAGATATCTTTAAACATCTGTCATGATTTCTTTGATAACCTCTATCATAATATCTTTGATAACTTCTTTAACGAAAATATATGAAGGTATATTTACACAGTCCCAGTAAAATGTGATGAAAAACACAAGGTTTTGACAGAAGCATCACTGCCAATTGCCAGCTGTTTGCCTCTATGATTTTCAGAAGGCGGTGGACAGAAAGATTTTTAAATTTCTTGGGAGGCGCCTTCTTTAGATTTGAGTATTTCAAACGCTGACAGCTGATTGGTTAATTTTGATCACATATATCACGAAAATAGAACCGGGCCTAATTAAAAAAATGTTATTAAATCATTTACCACACATTTCAAAATAATCAGTACAGAAAAATATTATTTGAAACTTATAAAAATATTTTTTTACCTTTTCGAAACCCAGTTGTATTAAAAAACGTGTATAAAAAACGTGAAATAAATCTGCAAATAAATGAATTACTATTATTATAATTAACCACATAAATAACTAAACTTTCATATACTATTAGCCTCAGGTAATTAATTTACAACAAAGCTATTAATAAAACACATTTTAATTACTCTTTTTCCTTCATTTAAAAACCCCCGCGGATTTTGAATCTCGCCTACGTACCAAACGTGGAGGTCGAATGAGGATCGACGTGCGATATTGCATTCCCACCCCTGTTCGAGGATCATCATCGCCCCCCCCCCCCCCCCACGATTCCACCACATCGACGACACAGCGGGACGGCGGGACGGGGGGAGGGGGGGGGGGGGGCAGGGTCAATGGAGCCCGTCAGGATAACACGAGATCGACACACACACAGCGGGCGCTGACTGAACTTCGCGTAAGCCTTGAAGATTAGCTCAAAGTAAATGAGCCGCCAGCCGCTAGATCGATCTGCCACAAAGTGGGACGCCGGTGTTGGTGCTGACACATTGCAGTCAATTTGGGTCGGTGCAGAACCGATTTCATTTCACGTCGAGAAGCAGAGTGGATTTGCATCTTCCTCGAGGACCCACTGCTGCTAGACACGAGCCAAGAGTTTCGAAACTCACAAGCCATGTCTTGAGTCGGACAAAACGCTCTGTGGGCAGTTTTGAAACTCTTGGCTCGTGTCTAGCAGCAGTGGGTCCTCGAGGAAGATGCAAATCCACTCTCCTTCTACATGCGAAATGGTGTATCGCAAGCATGGTGATTAAACTCCGTTTCACGTCGAGAAGCAGAGTGGATTTGCATCTTCCTCGAGGACCCACTGCTGCTAGACACGAGCCAAGAGTTTCGAAACTGCTTATATACAGAGTTGTGTTTTATCTAGATAATTTTATCTAGATAAATTATCTAGATACTTTTTGTTATCTTATATCTTATCTAGATAATTTGAGCAAACGTTATCTTTTATCTTCATCTAGATAAAATAATTTGTCATCTTTACGATTTATCTAAGATAACAAAATTATTATCTAAAAAAAAAAAGGGTTGTCAAATCAATTTCTCCGGCAACATTGTCCTATACCACCGCCTTCTGTGTATGTCGCTGACGCCATTGAGCACAGCCTGGTCAGAATGCGGTGGTCATCTTTGGAAGCGTGCAAGAAGTGGGGAAGAAAGTCTCTCTTCGAAATCGACAATTTTGCTGTTTTCAGGATGGATTTTTATCTTTTGATATTATCTTTTATCTTTTTTGTATTATCTAGATAAATTTTGGTTATCTTCATCTTTAATTTAGATAGTTTTGCTACTGTTATATTTTTTGTTATCTAGATAAAAACAATTATCGTTATCGTTATCTTTATCTAGATAAATTTTAAAATTATCTGTCACAACTCTGCTTATCCCTATGTCATGCTCAAGACATGGATTGCCAGTTTTTAAACTCTTGGCTCGTGTCTAGCAGCAGTGGGTCCTCGAGGAAGATGCCAATCCACTCTGCTTCTCGACGTGAAATGGAGTTTAGATCAATTCAATACAGCAGCATACAACCGTTGAGATGCGAAAATCAGAAATCTTAAACGCAGCATGTTTCAACAAAATATGCTCTAAATGCAATGAATGTGTAATGAATGTGGGAAGTTTTAACCTGTTTTAATGTGTTTAATTTGTGTGTGTGTGTGTGTACTTGTTAATGTGTTAAAATGTTTAATGTTATTTGAGCAAACTTTGAAACTTCAAAGTTAGTAAAGTTTTGTATAATTCATTTACCTAGCATTTTGAGAAAGAACTTGATAAAGCAATAAACCCGTAGGAGTGCCGGCATCCTTTGGTTGTATTTTCATCTACATTGTTTGTTGGCGTGGCGTGGGAATGCCTGAATCCAATTGATCTCTTGTAGTCAATATTGGCGCAGACATGGACTGGCAATGTTAAATGAACCTTCTTGAGTCAACAGCTGACTAGTAAAAGTTTGCGGACTTCGGAATTGGGTTTATAGAAACTAGAAAGTAATATTATCTGGGATGTAATTACTGTCAAAACATCATGAAATATTCAAGAAAATGTTGGGGAAAGTCTTTCAAAAACACTTTTGCAGAGCTGGGTTACATTTGATTTAATTTCAAGTTTTATAACTGTGTAACCCGGTTCCAATAAAAGATATCACAGCAGCAATTTAGAGTCAACTTAAACCTTCGACCATTGCTAGCCGGGATACGCAACTGGCTCAACGCTGTGTGTTTCCCATGCAACGTTACAGTATAGGCCTTACCAGCTGTCATCTTCGGTCAGATCAACTCTATAACCATGATTATGTTGTTATGTATTGCTATTTAAAAGATTAAATATTTAGTAGTACATTCTAAATAAGTAAATTGAATTTTAGAAGTAGCTAAATAATCCCCTTGTTTGTTTGTTTTAATGTTTATTCAGTTTTAAGATAACCTAAAAACGGCAACATACAATATGTTGAATGCAGTGAGAGCTGGCACGGCATACTAGTTGCCTATCCCGTACCGGAGCAGTGAGAGCTGGCACGGCATACTAGTTGTCTATCCCGTACCGGAGCAGTGAGAGCTGGCACGGCACACTAGTTGCCTATCCCGTACCGGAGCAGTGAGAGCTGGCACGGCATACTAGTTGCCTATCCCGTACCGGAGCAGTGAGAGCTGGCACGGCATACTAGTTGTCTATCCCGTACCGGAGCAGTGAGAGCTGGCACGGCACACTAGTTGCCTATCCCGTACCGGAGCAGTGAGAGCTGGCACGGCATACTAGTTGCCTATCCCGTACCGGAGCAGTGAGAGCTGGCACGGCATGCTAGTTGTCTATCCCGTAACGGAGCAGTGAGAGCTGGCACGGCATACTAGTTGTCTATCCCGTACCGGAGCAGTGAGAGCTGGCACGGCACACTAGTTGCCTATCCCGTACCGGAGCAGTGAGAGCTGGCACGGCATACTAGTTGCCTATCCCGTACCGGAGCAGTGAGAGCTGGCACGGCATACTAGTTGTCTATCCCGTACCGGAGCAGTGAGAGCTGGCACGGCACACTAGTTGCCTATCCCGTACCGGAGCAGTGAGAGCTGGCACGGCATACTAGTTGCCTATCCCGTACCGGAGCAGTGAGAGCTGGCACGGCATGCTAGTTGTCTATCCCGTAACGGAGCAGTGAGAGCTGGCACGGCATGCTAGTTGCCTATCCCGTACCGGAGCAGTGAGAGCTGGCACGGCATGCTAGTTGCCTATCCCGTACCGGAGCAGTGAGAGCTGGCACGGCATACTAGTTGCCTATCCCGTACCGGAGCAGTGAGAGCTGGCACGGCATACTAGTTGCCTATCCCTACCGTAGCAGTGATCGAAGCTTAAATCAGTGTTTTTCTTCAGTTTGAAAGTTTGCCAAACATATCATATTTCTGCTCGTACAAGTTTCTGCCAGGGAACCCACGAGCTGCGGAAAGATTCATGCCGAGCAATGAGAATCTAGTTCGAAAGATGTTTGAAAACTAGTTTTATTAAATACGTTTTTGATCCGACGGCAACAGCTTTTCCTTAAATCGAGGCAAACTTTTCAAGTTCCTTGTCGGATCTTGAAACTTTTCCCACTCTAGTTGATCGCGGTCCGTGTGCTGTAAGGCTAGGACACGGCACAATGATTTATGTAGCTTTCACCGTCTGACTCTAGATTCTAGAGTTACACTGTCTTTTGGTAGGGCTTACAGATGAAAGGCTCCATCTTATTTAACCGTCGTTTTATCATAACTCTTCAATGGGCAACCAAGCAAGGCAATTCGAAATCCGTTCTTTAAATCATATCTGACCCCAAGCACTCACATAGGCCGTGTCTGTATTGGCTGTTACATGCGGTCTCGCGTACTCGTTCTTGTCAAATGACGTCACAAGTACTGTCTGAATTACAAAACCACCGAGACCAAGACCGCATGGCAGAGCGAGTAGGCGAGACTTGGACGATGCAGTCTCGCAGACTTGGTCTCGGTGACTTGCCTGTCATCGAATGGCGGTCGGTACCGTGATTATGACGGGCAGCAGAAGTTAGCTGTACGAATAGGAGTCAAATGAAGTCACCGATACCAAATAGGCATGACCGAGACCAAATATGCAAGACCGGATCAATTCAATCCTTACTAAAATGGTCCTTTTTTTTTCGAAATTGGCTACCTGGAAATAAGTTGCATATCGCAATCCTAGCTACACTCTGTCCCAAGATAGACTATAGCTGTTTCCAATTCATCGCCAGGAGTCACTTTTGCGTTCCTTTTGCAACAGTATGGGCCAGTATTACAAGTGCCTCAACCCTGAGCTAAAGTAGGAGTTAAGTTATTTTTCATGGTAACCGCCAATAGGATGACGTGGAATTCATCTGTTTCTGAGAGTTAGACGCTTAACCCAGAATTGAAAAATATTGTAAAACCGACCCTAAGGGTGTCCATCTACAAAATGCATAGCCAAAAGCTTGCAAATGTTATACTAGCACTACAGCGTAAAGTATAGTTCTAACATGGGGTAAATAGATTGTAATGAAATCAAGGGATGCCGGCACTACTGCTACTAATTCTGTTTCACTCGCTCTGCCCATCACCGCTACACAGTTCGCTCAACCACAAATTGGAATTAGTGATTTCCACCACACTCTAACCAATATGTTTCTCGTTGGGAGTTTGTATTTGTATTTATTTTTATTTTTGCATTTGGTAAGTTCATTGTTCTTGTATAAGCATATAACTAAATCATAACTTTTTACAATATGTAAATTAAGTGGAATTTTCAGATGAGTTCTTGGAGTGAATTTAAATAAATTATAAGGTTATTAGTAATAACTACTATTCAGGTATTCACCTAAGAGTTTAATAGGGGTTATTGATGAGGAAGAATTTTAGGCTCGAGTCGAAGGCCGAGTGGACGAATTGGTGACGAAATTCATGGAATTATAATTTAACAACTTTACATAGCAGGAACTTCATTTAACGCTGAGCCTCCATTTCACGTAAACAAGCCATGTCTTGAGCCGGACAAAATGCTCTGTGGGCAGTTTTGAAACTCTTGGCTCGTGTCTAGCAGCAGTGGGTCCGCGAGGAAGATGCAAATCCACTCTCATTCTCAACTTGAAATGGAGTAACTGAAATGGAGCCAGAAACTGAGATGAAATGCACGAAAAACTAAAATTGCTTTTGAGTAAGACAGGAAAGTTTTATTTTCAATATGACAAGATGAGGGATTTCCCGGAACCATTGAAAAAGTTCGCCCCATCACAAAAGTCCAGCGTCACTGAGATTCCAGCTCATGGAATCATGGAATCATGGAATCATGGAATCATGGAATCATGGAATCGTGGAAAAATGGAATCGTGGAATCATGGAATCGTGGAATCATGGAATCATCGAATGATGGAATGATGTAATCATGGAATCGTGGAATCATGGAATCATCGAATCATCGAATCGTGTAATCATGGAATCATCGAATCATCGAATCATGGAATCATGGAATCATGGAATCATGGAATCATCGAATCATGTAATCATGGAATCATGGTTCTCATGATTCTCAAGATAGAAACTCTTCACGATCTCTAAAGCTTCGTTTACAGCGATGCAAACCGTGTCGCTTCGCAACCAAAAACATAAACACATTCCACATCAGTCGGTTGCTAAGCTCTGTGACGTCACCGGGAACGGCCTTCTGATTGGCTGTTGCTTGCGAACTTGTCTACGACGCTGTCGCTTTGCAACTCTGTAAACGCAGCGTAAAGGCCATATTCCCCGAAGGTCTCAGATCCAAAACGCCGATTCCGATCCGCCGGCATGTTTTGTTATTCCACACAGAAACCTCCGACTTTCCTAGCGCACGCGCAGTCCTTTGAAACATTACAAAGTTCTGGCAAGACAAGATTTCATGCAGGGTATTTAGCATTGGGTTTTCAGCTGATTTACTTCTTAATACTCTTCAAGCTGGTTGCTGGCCAATATGTCTTGCATTTACGTGTCTAAATATTGATATTGAAACGTATATTTCTGTGAAATCAATCAATAAATTTGAGAAATTATGTATTTCCATGTCGATTTTGGCAGATGGAAAGAAAACAGCTGACTGTGGATGAATGTACCGGCATGGCTCGCCTTGTCCTATTGGTCGGTTCTCGAAAACCCGCCGGTTCCAATCTTTCGCGATGGGAAATATCCAATCTGCCGAGCTGTTCCCTCAATCTGTCGCACGCATGCGCACTGACATCAAAACGAACCCGCCGGGTCCAAACCCGCGGGCTGCAACCCTGGTGGAATATGGCCTTTAGTGGAATATGGCCTTTAGTGGAATATGGCCTTTAGTGGAATATGGCCTTTAGTGGAATATGGCCTGTAGTGGAATATGGGCTTTAGTGGAATATGGCCTTTAGTGGAATATGGCCTTTAGTGGAATATGGCCTGTCGACACCGATTCGAAGTATCACAGCAAGATATATTATTAAGCGAACTAAAACATATTTTAACGTTTGTGTTAAATTAATACAAGTTTAAGTATTAATTCTTTCTTTTGAGGATTCCGCTATCTGCTCTGCGGGCTGCGTTCAGGGGCACGAGGTGGAGGACCTGTGTCTGCTCTGCGGGTTGCGTTCAGGGGCACGAGGTGGAGGTGCCTTGTTTGCTCTGCGGGCTGCGTTCAGGGGCACGAGGTGGAGGAGCCGAGTCTGCTCTGCGGGTTGCGTTCAGGGGCACGAGGTGGAGGAGCCGCGTTTGCTCTGCGGGCTGCGTTCAGGGGCACGAGGTGGAGTTGCCGCGTTTGCTCTGCGGGCTGCGTTCAGGGGCACGGGGTGGAGGAGCCGCGTTGGAGGTGCCGCGTTTGCTCTGCGGGCTGCGTTCAGGGGCACGTGGTGGATGAGCCGAGTCTGCTCTGCGGGCTGCGTTCCGAGAGCGAAAACACGTTCGGTCTAGGCATCCGAGTCTAAAAACTAATGTATCTTCGATGACAACCTCCTTATCACAGAGCAATACAAACTCATCACGCCCAGACTCCCTAACGGCCGTTCAACGTTAACTGTCCTAGATAACGTTGCCATGGTTACAACATCAATACAATTCGCCGCGTTTCGTCTGTTCATAGTGAACCACCCAACACTGATCTGTACACACTTGCTTGGATAGCGGATCCCGTGGACTGGTTTCGAAGGCAGTGGCGCATTCGATCTTGTAGTATCCAAAAATACTGTTGAATTTAAAGATATCTTCTACCTTTTACGCTTACACACTAAAGATGAGCGTATCGGTTTGTATTTAGCGCATAAAAAGATTGAGGCAAAAAGCCAAAATCATTGAGCAGCAAGCCGGACCATTGATTTATCAAAAATTCTGATCACTTGAAAATGTAAACGTTTCTGACCTTTCTTTGTTTCTGTCCGAGCTGTCGGGTAGCGGAAATATGCTCATTTTGAGGTCATTGAGCAATGTGCATGTAAATACATAGATGTAACTCATGCCTAAGGGTTTTTATTAGGTTGGAGATATATTCCTGCCGCGAACTTACTTTCAAAAACTTGCATGCACGAAATTTACAAAATTTTTTAATATATCTGTCAAATCTGAAGTACTTTCCCAAACTTGCCCAATTGTCGAATATTGCTATTTTTTTCTGCTTTGAAAGCTTTGAAGCTTTTTTCTGCTTTGAAAGTGAAGGGTATGGAGGATTTTCTTGAAAAACGCAGGGGGTCTAAGTTGAGAACAAAAGTAGACACCCTGAAAATGTCATCCCAATCGAGGCAGGCGTTTTGCCTGTAGAGCGCGCGCAAACACGTATACAAAAACAAACAAAAACAAACAAACAAAAAACAAACAAACACTCACCAAATGTTTTTTTTTAGCAGTAGTGAAATTGATGATTTCGCTTCGCTCGCTTCGCTCGCTACGCTCATCAAAAAATCGTTCATTATAACTGAACAAACCAATTTGAAAATCTGCAGTAACGCCACTTGCGAATCCTCTACATTTATGCAAACGCGAGAGATACCCAAGACTGAAGAGTTTTCCAAATGAACCGAATCTTGCCAGCATTACTTTTTCTGAATCACTTTGTCACGTCTCTTGTTTTTAGAATTTGGGGTACATTTTTATTATCCAAAAATACTGTTGACTCTAGAAGATATATTCTTCCTTTGACGCTAACCACACTAAAAATCTTTGCGTTTAACAGTACTCACTACTTGCCTCGTTATTTCTTACTGCCCAAATCAGTGGCAATTCAGTCAACCAGAAAATGTTTAGTACGCATCCACTGTGCTTTGCCATTCAACCAATTTTAAATTCAAACAAAATTTACGTACAATTGCAAACATTTTCACGTCTTTTTGTATTTAGTTTTTGTGGTAATTTAATACTATTTTGGACTAAATCAAATTATCGCCTTCTTTTTGTGCCCATCACTCTAAATTATTTTAATGGAACTGAACAAGTCGCAAGCTTACTAAATGTCTTATACTCATGTCTTCACTAGTTTAAAAAATCTATTTTAAACTTTCAACCATTAGATATTTGGCATTCTGATCCCAGTTTAAAATAGCCTTTTTTTCAAGACGCAAGTTTTTTTTATGTCCTTTTAACCGACTTTGTGACAACCAAAAATGTTCAGAAAACACGGTGTCTCGATACTAAAATAATTTCCAAATCGCCTACAAAATGAGCACGTCATGAAACACACGAAGCCGTGACTAGGAATTTTCAAATCAACTTTTCCCATAATGCACGCCTATTCGCTGCTGTGTAGCTATTTTCATCTGATGATGATCCCGTCTCACTCTAGCCCGTGACAGCCACGCAGTCGTCGTCTCTCTCCCACACACGGCCCACTCGACCCAGTTGCCGTTGAGTCCGGTGATTATGACTCACCTCAGCCCGGAAAGAGAGCTGCCTACCCCGAGAGAGCGGCCAACTGCGTGCTGTCGCCGCCATCGCCGATTCGATGGCGAGGTATTGCGAGCAGTGTGTTTCAAGTAGAGAAAAGTCATTCTTTTGAATTTGGAACTCGATTGCTAAGTGAAAAATTACTGTTTTCCCAAACGTTTGGTCAACTATGTTATAGTCAGTTTCTTTAAATTTGACTATTGCTCTAAAGGCAATTTGTTCGTTCTATTATGGCTGCAGTATCGGATGCAATAGTGAGAGTGATTCCTATCTCTTTATATTTCCTATCTCTTATCGGGTTTCTTTTTGTCAAATAAACATACACTAGAATGAAGAACGTAGAGAAACTAGAATGATAAATGATGCACAATAACGAACGTTTTCATGATCATTCGGTCAATGATGGTCAGTTTTACGACGTTTAATATGCTGACAATTGACAGTTTGTCATAAAAATGAGCGTTTCTTGTGCACTAGCTTTTTTACTATATCAAATTATGTACAAATTGCACAGGTATCTTGTGAAAACGTGAAAATAAGTACAGGTCGCATTGTAAAACTCGTGATGTTAGCACAAGGGAGCCTTGAAAATTCGTTCCCTTGTAAAAGGAGCCGTGGATCCAATGAGTTTGAGAGTCGATGATCTTGACACTCGCTAACGCCTTTCACCTTCGAAATGTTTCAACTCGTGGTCTCGTATCTATGGATTTTCACCCCCACGCGACAACCGCCATGATGTGAACATGCCCCGAAAACAGAGCTGGCCGTCTAGAGTTATATATTGTATATTGTAAGGGCCTGACCCCAGTTGGCCGCTCTCACCGTGTGCGAGGCTCTCTGGCCACCTTGAACCTTTGCTCCTCGAAGGCGGCGAACAAAAGGCGACGGGCGAGGATCATAATGCGACGACCCCACGCTTTTGTTCCCGACTCCTCGAGTGATACAGAGAGAGAGACAGGGACAGAGGGACAGAGACAGAGACTGGGAATAACGAAAGAATGTGCAATTAGTGGTTGAGTCGGTGGTAAAGTTGGGAGAAACCTCTTTTGAAAATTGCCATTTTGCAGTCGAGCTTTTTGCGCCTGTTTGCGGTTCCATTTTTGTTTGACGCAGTGACGCTGCGGGTAAATGAATGGTTAAACATTTAGAGCCTTCGTGGTTGCGCTAGAAAATTATTTAGTTCTCAAAGTAAACATTTATATTGTAAAATTGTTGAAATTAATGTAATTTTGTATGTTCATAGTTAGAGCATTGCTTGTTTGCGTATGCGTATTCTAGCCTGTAAAATGGTGTAATAAAACAAACCCATGCGTTTGTATGTAGATCCCAGTGGCGTGACTACCGTAGGGGCGACCGCCCCAGGGCCCAGAGGGTTTCACAACTAAAGGGAGGCCGACGAAATCATGTGATATGGCTACTCCAGTCTCGACTCACGTCCAATTTATAATTGCTTTTCGTTATCATTCGAACGGATAAGCGACATGGGAATTTCAGGGGCCTTACCTAGCGCGGCCATTTGTAGCGGCTACCAAGCGGCTGATAAGCCGGGCTGGCGGTGTTATATAACCCGAACCTAGAGCGGCCATTTCAACAATGGGCAGTTTGTTGATTTCGTAGCACCACTAGCAACCAGTATTACGGTGGTGCTACGATTATAGCATTATCTAAAAGGAATACTGCTTTTTAAACGATCATCATTGTGCAGTGAGGTCAAATCAACCAATCTCATGGCTCGTTACTAAAGTCAGAGTCGATGTGCCCCGGCTATATAACCCGGCCGTAATACTGCCGCTCTAGGTCGGGGTTACTGCTTGGTGCTACGGTGGTGTTAATTAGCCAGGGTAGATTGCTAGTAATCCCGGGACTACGAGTGGCCGTGCTAGGTCGGGGTTACTGCTTGGTGCTACGGTGGTGTTAATTAGCCAGGGTAGATTGCTAGTAATCCCGGGACTACGAGTGGCCGCTCTAGGTCGGGGTTTCTGCTTGGTGCTACGGTGGTGTTAATTAGCCAGGGTAGATTGCTAGTAATCCCGGGACTACGAGTGGCTGCGCTAGGCCGGGGTTACTGCTTGGTGCTACGGTGGTGTTAATTAGCCAGGGTAGATTGCTAGTAATCCCGGGGCTACGAGTGGCCGCTCTAGGTCGGGGTTACTGCTTGGTGCTACGGTGGTGTTAATTAGCCAGGGTAGATTGCTAGTAATCCCGGGGCTACGAGTGGCCGCTCTAGGTCGGGGTTACTGCTTGGTGCTACGGTGGTGTTAATTAGCCAGGGTAGATTGCTAGTAATCCCGGGACTACGAGTGGCCGTGCTAGGTCGGGGTTACTGCTTTGTGCTACGGTGGTGTTAATTAGCCAGGGTAGATTGCTAGTAATCCCGGGACTACGAGTGGCCGCTCTAGGTCGGGGTTACTGCTTGGTGCTACGGTGGTGTTAATTAGCCAGGGTAGATTGCCAGTAATCCCGGGACTATGAGTGGCCGAGCTAGGTCGGGGTTACTGCTTGGTGCTATGGTGGTGTTAATTAGCCAGGGTAGACTGCTTGTAATCCTGGGACTACGAGTGGCTGAGCTAGGTAAGGCCCCAGAAATATACAGATTTCTGGCAACGCAGCTCATTCAACATAATTTTCAGTTCTACTTCAGGGTTTCATAAAGTGGCAACAGTAAACATGAACACAACTTGGTAGGTCCCTTCATTCGTAGACGCGGGTTGCGTGTAATGACTTGGCGTTCGGGCACATTGATTGACACAAAATTAATTCTTTGCAGTGCAAAACAATAAACAATATAGTTTTTTTCCGACGCCAGCGGACGCTCCCCGGGGGGGGGGGGGGGGGGGGGGGGGGGGGCAGAAAAATTCTTGCCCCGGAGCTCAGGTATACCTAGTTACGCCACTGGTAGATCCCATGCAATTTACGTTTCATCACTGTCAGCCAACTTCTTGAGTTAAGCGGACGAAAATATGAGCAAACTTTGAACTGAACGCTCTGTTGATCGCTCGCCACACACAAAAAGTTCGCATCAGAAAGCCTCTTCAGACACGAAACTAAACCTCGGCGAACTTTAAGTTCCGACCTTTTTGTCTCGAAAGAGCCAGAAAAAAAAAGACAAGCGCAATTAACGACTTACAAGGGGACGCACATGTCAGGATTGAAACCGACAAGGAGGCTGTGTCCGTGAGCGCTTGTTTTCAGAGCCGGGTCGCAGTGTTTGCGCTCGATTGTCTTTCGGTTGCGTATTTCGCCGCCAGGGCGACTGCTGGCTTTGTGACGAGAACTGTTGGTGAAAGGTTTACAAGTGGCGCTTTATCTCGGATCCAGATCGCCTACGTTATAGCTGCGATTCTTGGTCACAGAGGCGGTGAAAAGCAAACTTTCATTTGTGCATTTTTTGTCGGTTTTCCGCTTAGGAATGTAGACGCCATTTCTGTAGGCAATTTGTTTACTGTACTTTGAGCCGGTTTTACAGTAAAGCGCCACCTGTCTGTTTAAATGAAAATCGAGGTATCTCATCGGCTGTGACATTGGTAGTAACAAACTTAACTGACAGTTAACAGTTAACTGGACCTATTGTAAAACCGCCTCTTAGTGATCTGAAATTTGTGTTTTTTCATCAATCTACATATTTAATAATTAATATTTTTATTTTATTGTTATTATTTTATTATTATTATTAATAATATTTGATTGTTATTTGATTATTTGAATATTAAGATTATCAATATTTGATGATTTTATTTGATATTAAGAATATCAAATAATCAAATTAAATATATCAAATAGAATCAAATAGGATTTGATTTGAAAAAAACTATTCCAAACTGGGATTCGAATTCTAAATCAAAAGTCTCACTGGTTTCCCGACGTTTCGTAACATATACTAGTTACTTTATCAAGGGTGAAATTTGATTATTTTATTTGATAATTTGATGACGCACCTGGAAAATTGAGGTTCCAAACCGGGAAACTAGGAATGATAAATGATCAATGATCAATGATCAATTATCAATTATCTGCAACTATCATCATCAGGAGCTCAGCGCTACAATCAAACTGCATTTTCTGAACTGCAGATCTTTTCCTTGACTGCGTTTTAAAAGAGTCCCTGCACATTTTTTAATGTGAATTATTTTTTATTTGCTTCACACGTGTATAACATCATGAAAATACTAGTACACCAAGTACACATAGATGTTTTCGCAACTTTGAAGATAAAAAAAACTGTGCATTAATTCAATACGCTCTTTACAAAGCACCTACTTTAGATGCAAGTAGTACACAAAATATGAGCATCATTTTTCCTTACACTGTTTGAAAGCTCTGATGTTTCATACAATGTTAGCTTAAGTAAACAGCTGGCGTTCACATAGCTTCATAGTCACCTCTTTGTACCAACAAACGACGCAACAAAAGACAAACGCCGAAAAGCCCGCGGAATTTCCACTGCACTCGAGCGACAGAAAAAAAGAGCGCGTTCAAATAAAACGACCACGTGACCGTGTCATGAATCTAACTGGCGGTGGACGCCTTGTTTCCTTGGGTGTTTGAAGCCTGTCTTTTTGCCGCGAATTGCAAGCTGCAGGCATCGTTTTTGTCATGCAGAGGACGACGTTTGGAGAAGATTTCAAAGAGGTTAGCTGCATGCATGGTTTATCAGGGATCGCATAGCCAAAGGCTTGCTTTATTGCTTTGTATACAACTTTGCTGCATCGTTATATGACAAATTCAATGGCGTCTCTTTATTTGCCAGTAAAAGCATGTTGAATATTTCATACACTAGAATTAATTTGAGTTTGCCACTTTTTGGGGATCTCATATCATAGAGTACCATACCATAGAATCAACTGATAATGTTTTTGTAATTACCATTAAAAACTTTATTTATTATTACAATTATTAACCATTTTACTCTTTACAAATCGTAAAAGAATCAAAAGGTACTTTACTTCAAAGTCCACTAGGCTGTGGTAATCTTAGGCTAACACAACTGTACCTGTATTCAACACTTTGCACGGATGGTCATTTTTGATACTATACCGGCCATTAAGTAACTTTGTTACAAAGCTGTTGTTTTGGGCTTTTTTAACTTTCATAGTTTATTCGTAAATTTAGAGATTCAGAGATTCGTTCCTTCAGATTCCCCACCTTTATCAGAGATTATTATTATTTATATTTATTATTCAGAGATTCAGAGATTTATTATTCATTTATATTTATTGTTCATTCCTTTATTCAGGGACTCGTTCTGATTCAGAGATTCCCCACCTGTATGTCACTGCTGGCTGCGTGTATTTTGCAATGTCACCGCCTTCTTGCGGTCATAGATCGGGAAGATCGTTTTGAAATCAATCTTTTAAAAAATCAAGATCATTATCAAAAAGAAGTTAAAAAAAAATCGAAGTTGACTACCTATATTTTTTTATAACTTCAAATTGAAGATCGTTTTATTAAAAAATCAATTTTGTTTATAAGATTGTTTTCAGAAAAAAAAAATTGTCCATTGTTGTCCCGATATGGACCACCAATAGAAGATTCATGTTTCGGCTTGTCCCGAAATAAACTGTCAAATTAGAAGTAATGTTGTTGGCTGAAATCCCAAATTAAGAACCTCTGCAAAACACACGGAATTTAATCAATGTGCTTCTGAAACACATTTGTAAAGACATTGGGAAACGATCTCGATCTTTTAAAACGATATTTTTAAAAAGATCGTGGAAATAAATCTCGATCAAACCAAAAGATAATTATATGAAAACCGATCGCGATCAGTTTTTCGACCACTGAAACCCAAACATCATCTACCCGACTCTGCCGTTGCCCATCAGCCTGTGACGGGAGAAGCCCGCAATCATAGATGGGGAAGATATCTTTGAAATCGATCTTCTAAATCGTCATCAAAAAATATCTTTTAAAAAGATCGACTTTCGTGATCCGATTTTTATAAATTATATTTCAAGATTGTTTTATAAAAAATATCAAATTCGTTTAAAAGATCGTTTTCAGAAGAAAAAAAACGAAATATGGTCAATTTTTGTCCGTCAATGGACCACTAATCGAAGATGCAGTGCCTCTGTTTCGGCTTGTCCCGGAATAAACGGTAAAATTTGAAAGTAATGTTGTTGGCTTAAACCCCTAATTAAAAACACACAAAATGTAATACACGTGCTTCTGAAACACATCGGTCTAGGCATTGGAAAACGATCTTGATCTTTTAAAACGATATTTTTAAAAAGATCTTGGAAAGAAGATCTCGATCAAATTAAAATATCAGTTTTATTGATGAGCGTAGCGAGCGAAGCGATCGAAGCGAAATCTTCAATTTCACTACTGCTAAAAAAAAATCACTTGTATGTGTGTGTGTTTGTTTGTTTGTTTGTTTGTGTGTTTGTGCGCGCTCTACAGACCAAACGCCTGCGACGATTGCGATGAAATTTTCAGGGTGTCTACCTCAGTTCCTATCTTAGTACCGCTGCGCCCATACGCTCATCTTCAACGCGAACACTTTGGCAGCGTTGCTTAGTTGAAACAACTATCTCGATCAGTTCTTAGATAACTAAAAATCGTGATCGTGATCTTTTTAAATATACTTCCCCAACAATGCCCGCAATGCAGATGCATCAGTCCGTCACGGACATGTTATTAATGCACTTCCCTGTTTACCAGTGCACAATGCACTATCGTTCGGGATATGCAGTCGCAGTGGTCTGGTTCTAGTTTCGGGACTCGTGCAAATCATGTGTACGGGCAAAACACAATCATTTTAGATAATAATATGTAGGTCACAGCCCCTGGGAAATCTCTGGTCGACTCACCAGATTTGTGATTTATGGTATTCCGATATTCACATAATTTTGTCTATGCTTTGGTATTATTATTTTAATGATTTCACAAATTCATCTGGTCGTTTTTGATAACGCAATCACATAGCATTAATGAATATAGAAATAATAATATAAAATGCAACGGGTTTATTATTTTTATCATTCACCAACTGACCATTGAAAACTGCGAAAAAGAAGAGGAAGAAAAAAGTGCAAATAGGGAACGAAGGGAGAGACAAGAAGCGTCAGGTTGGTCTGCTTCAATAAAATATTGTGTCAGGCCTAGATTAAAATGTCTGTGTAATGTAGTTTAATTTCATTAGTAATGTCATTAGAGTGTCATGTAGTTAATAAAGACAATAAAACGTTTATTATTATTGTCACAATTATTGTTGAAATCGGCTGTGAAAGTGTTTTTTGACAAGGTGAACACAATTAAACAAACGATGTAGGTTTATAGCTCTTCTGCAGATTGTAATTCAATATGCCCATGGCTTTGTTGGCACGGCTAAATTTGTTTGTTCTCCAGTTTATTAGATTTTGTTACCCGTTTTAATCCATTACTGCATCAAAAAAGGAAAAAAAAATTTGCGTATTTTGTTCGTTTTAACTTCGATCACTGCTCCGGTACGGGATAGGCAACAAGTATGCCGTGCCAGCTCTCACTGCTCCGGTACGGGATAGGCAACTAGTATGCCGTGCCAGCTCTCACTACGCTCAACATGTATGTTGCCGTTTTTACATTTTCTTAAAACTGAATAAACATTAAAACAAACAAACAAGGGGATTATTTAGCTACTTCTAAAATGCAATTTACTTATTAAGAATGGACTAGTCAATATTTAATCTTTTAAAGAGTAATACATAACGACATAATCATGATTATAGAGTTGATCTGACCGATGATCACAGCTGGTAAGGCCTATAATTTAACGTTGCATGGGAAACATACAGAGCTGAGCTAGTTGCGTATCCCGGCTAGCAATGGTCGAAGGTTTTAAACACATTTTTGGTGCAAATTTGCTTATTCATCCGACGCAAAATAAAGTGTAACGGCAAGAGTTGCATAAATTGTGTTGCTTAAGCTATGAGAATGTGGAATAACCGAAGCGAGAAAAAATTGGTACAATATCATGCAAGTGAAGATGTTGCTAAAAAAACTCGGAGAGTTTAACTTTTCTGTCTGCCCCTGGTACGAACAAAATACGAGACCCTAGGATGGCAACATTGTCGAAGAAATTGTCAAAATAAATTGAAGTGTTGCTCATCGCCACAATTGATTAATTCTTATCCTAATGTTAATATATATATATATATATATATATATATATATTAGTAAGTTTGTAAACTTACTAATTAAACGGTATTTGAAATTAATCCAAAAGTACCTGCACACTGTAGTAAAGTTACCGGAAGTAAGAATTTACTTATTTAAAGTCTCAGATGTATTTTCAGATTTCCTCGTTTAAGTGTAAACCAAACAATGCTACGTAAAAATGCAACGTCATTTTCAATTAAACGAATCAACATATCCAATAGGTAATTGGATATAGGCAATTGGAAAAAGGTAATTGGAAATAGGTAACTGGAATTAGGTAGTTGGAAAAATGGGAAATTGGAAATAGGAAGCTGCAAATAGGCAATTGGAAAAAGGCAATTGGAAAATAGGTAATTGGAAATAGGTAACTGGAATAAGGTAGTTGGCAAAATAGGCAATTGGAAATAGGAAGCTGCAAATAGGTGGTTGGGAAAATGGGAAATTGGAAAATAGGTAATTGGAAATAGGCAATTGGAAATAGGTAAATGGATTGAATGTTCAATTATTTTCGACTCCAGTTGGAGCGTCAAGCCACCCAAAGTGCAAGGGTGAGGCGACCATGATATGGTTTCACTGCCTAAAACTTTCGCCCATATAATTCTATATCTTAGCAAATTCAAAGAAAATTATAGAGCACCTGCAATACATGCTATCTCACTGGGGGACAGCACACTCAAATTTGTTTTTAAATGGGAATTATCATTGAGCTTGTCCACCAGTGAGTTTCAAGAAGGCCGCTGTTGCAGGTGCTCCAAACACGCAGCCCCTCGATGCGCTTTCGGTTCAGGGGTGTACAAAATGGCGTGCCGCATGCGTCGATCGAGACAGGAATCAAAAAACAAAAATGCCGACCAATCACAGAACTGAGAATCAAAATCGAGGACACATAATCGTTATCGAAAGTAATCGAAAGTAATCGAAAGTAATCGAAAGTAATCGACTATCGAGATCGACTTCGAGGTCAATGTGAGTGCGATCCACGTCTACGGGTTGGAGCAAGTACAAGGTTGATGTGTCCACTAAGGAGGCTAGAATGTCACAATTTCGTCCCGGGCTAACACTAACACAAAGTGCGATAAATTGCTCTACATTTTGTTCCGGCCGAAAATTAGGGAATATTTTGACAATATGAGTTATTATATTTGTTTTAGTTCACAAAGCGACCACAACAGGATACACCATTCTGCGGCAGCACTGGTCTTTTGGTTAATAAAGAGCTTAGACCAGCGTTAAACAGTTTTGGTGCTTTTGTGACGTTCACTTCGAACAATTGTTTCTCCCTTGTAAATGAGAAAATGGGAAATTTTATTGCCAGCTTTACTATCTTCTCGGGAAGTAACTCTACTTTTACGATTTCTACATTATATTTTTCCTATCAACATTAAGCTTTCATTTGAACTTTATTGCACCGTCATATTCAGGTAATAACCAACAGTGCAAAAATAAGTGGTTCAAAGAAGTTTTAAGTTTGTTACAAACAAACATTTCCGCTTTAAAAATCTGTAACAAGTACTTTTTAATAGCTGTTGTAAAACCTATACTTCATTTCACCATCATAATTACAAATGTTTTTCATTTTGCACGAAAACCTACTGCTGCTAGACACGAGGCAAGAGGTTCAAAACTGCCCATAGAGAATTTTGTCTGGCTCATAAGCTGGCTTGTGAGTTTTTGAACTCTTTGCTCGTAGCAAAAGCGGGGTTAATTTCAATTTGGAAGTATTCTATCTTTCTCGAGACGCATTTACCTAAAGCGAAGTGGTCAAAATGGTCACGAATTTAAGTATTTTTCTCGAGAAGAAATAATTTAGAGCGGAATGGTCACAAAGTTAAGAAACGTTAGGAGTGCCTCAAGGCTCGTTCCCGGGACCGAAACAGCGACATTCACGCCTCGACGGCAGTCAACTAAACTGACGCGCAACGCTCGCTAAACACGTCCAGGTTTGTTTGCTAGTCACGTGCTGCTACCTGCCTGAGTGTTTGGTCAGCACATCATAGACGGTGCTTGTTGTCACTAGTGCCGCTAGCAGCGCTAGCACTCCCCTGAAAGGCACAACACTCGTCACCACTCGTCGCCCGCCGCCGCCGCTCGGGCGTGCTCGGCAGTCGAGACAGGCTGGCGCACGACTGGGCATCGACCACTTTTAAATGTCTTCAGACTCCTGGGGCCTTACCAGGGCCCCTGACCTTTCCACGGTCTGGATCGCTGCAATGCTGGGGCCTTACCTAGCGCGGCCATTTGGAGCGGCTACCACGCGGCCAATAAGCCGGGCTGGCGGTGTTATATAACCCAGACCTCAGCGGCCATTTCAACAATGGGCAGTTTGTTGATTTTGTAGCACCACTAGCAACCAGTATTACGGTGGTGCTACGATGATAGCATTATCCAGAAGGCATACTGCTTTTTAAACGATCATCATTGTGCAGTGAGATCAAATCAACCAATCTCATGGCACGTTACTAAAGTCAGAGTCGATGTGCCCCGGCTTTATAACCCGGCCGTAATACTGCCGCTCTTGGTCGGGGTTACTGCTTGGTGCTACGGTGGTGTTAATTAGCCAGGGTAGATTGCTAGTAATCCCGGGACTACGAGTGGCCGCGCTAGGTCGGGATTACTGCTTGGTGCTACGGTGGTGTTAATTAGCCAGGGTAGATTGCTAGTAATCCCGGGACTACGAGTGGCCGCGCTAGGTCGGGGTTACTGCTTGGTGCTACGGTGGTGTTAATCAACCAGGGTAGATTGCTAGTAATCCCGGGACTACAAGTGGCCGAGCTAGGTAAGGCCCCGGATGTTTACATAGGAGCATTATATTTCCTAGACTCATGTCTACTTTATCCTATCTTTAGCACTAGTTTTGACACAAAAAAACTATTTCAAACTGGGATTTGGATGCTAAATCAAAAGTCTCGCTGGTTTCCATGTAATCTAGGCTTCCTAAATTCTAATGATCCTATCAAAGTAAAAATAATTAAACAAATGAAAATTCTGCCACTGCATTTTTATGCCGTTAAAATAATACGCTATTATTTGATATTATATTGGTGTATTATATCAAATATGATATTTATATTATTAATAATATGTGAGTTTAACATCAGATGATGATAAACTGTATAATCTGTAAGTAAAACATAAATAAGAGCCGTTTTATTTTGACAGCATACGACTTTTGTGGGAGACTTTTGTCAACAATGCTTCCATGTAAACGGGACTTTATCTCATCTTCAAGTTGTGCCAGGAAAAAAGATTTTTTCCTTTTGTTACTTAAATCAGAAACAAAAAAGCTAGAAAGATGTTGTTTTGGTCACAAACAGCCGTTTTGTGCAGCCCTGGATGGCGTCAACGAGAGATTGGGATTAGTGTTTTGGCCATAATCGCCTTCCCTTCAAATCGATTCACTCCCTACTTCTGGTAGCGCCTTTTTAAAACCATCACTTCGTAATATCAAAATATCAACTTGATTTAAACATGATGAGATTTAGTTTTTTAATTTGAAAGATAAGACATAATCTGGGTAGCGATCATATAGCTTTTTTTCATTCGATTTGGCTCGAAATCATTCGATTTCAAATCACTGCCCGTGTTAAACCACAAGGCAGTGATATTGAAAACGAATCGTTTTGAAATCACAAAGTTACGTGATCGGTCTCCTGGATTTCGTCTTCCGGCCATAATCACAGTCCCTTAGAAGCGGTTGGCTTCAGCATTTATGGAGTGAATTTATACAGCGCTCACCTTGAAATATAAAAATTTGGATGAAATAACCGGTAAGTTTTGACAAAATGGCTATTAGTGGACAAAAAACTTATTATTTGTTTCTTCAATTATACCATAAAAGCCAAAATCTTTCGTCTGAGCACAACTTGTTAGTTTTTCACTGTCAAAGGTCCAAGTCCGATTTGCGCCCGGGCAACAAAATATGTGCACCAGCCTCCTCGATGCCTCTCACCTCGCCACGTCATCACAACAAAATGGCCGCCAAGGTCGTCATGGTAGCCAGAAAACACAGCCGACTTTGGCCGAGTGACATTGTCAAGAGATTCCGTTCGGTGATTTGGTATTACAGATGTATGAACATCATGAGTCTCGTGATAATTATCAACCGGCATAAACTTTCGTTTCATAAAATTTGTTGTTTATTTTAGGAACCTATAGGTTTCCTTATGCTTTAATACGAGCAAAGGAAATAGATTGATAACACTTCGCATAACATACCCAGCTAGAATTAGCTTTTTTGATTAAGCTCCATAGTTTCAAATATATAGGGGATTTAAGATTTAAAAAAAGGCAATAGTGTTAACGAACATTTGGGCCAAAATCTGGCACAGGTATTGTAAAACATCTATTTTCATGCAACAGTGTGGCAGCAAACTGTGTCAACCACCTCTACCTTGAGGGGAGCAAAACAATAATCCAAAAATGTCATGAAACAACATTTTTGGGTATATGCAACCACTGCATTCATACAAAATTTGATCCTTAAAGGTAAATTTGAAATTTTCTGGAGCATTATTAATGGAATCTTTGACAATGTCATTCAGACCTATGATCAATTGAAACTGTACACATATATACGTCTCAACAAACCAAACTGGATGTTATTTGCCAATGCATACCACATTGGAAATATAATACATGAAACTGGTTTTCAAAAGACTGCAGTGAGCAGTGTAAATAAAACAGCAAGACCAAGGAACCTTTGGGAATTCCTGGATCCACCTGCTTTGGAGTGACCTAAACTTCATTTCACGTCGAGAAGGAGAGTGGATTTGCATCTTCCTCGAGGACCCACTGCTGCTAGACACGAGCCAAGAGTTTGAAACTGCCTTTGTAGCCTATTGTTCGACTCAAGACATGGCTTGTGTGTTTTGAAACTCTTGGCTCGTGTCTAGCAGCAGTGGGTCCTCGAGGAAGATGCAAATTCACTCTGCTTCTCAACGTGAAATGGAGTTAAACAAGAAAAGCATTCATACTAACCAATATGTAACGAACATATTATATATATTCAGGCTTGGTTGTGTTCACCATAAAAAACATTATCTACAAAAGCTTTAGCGTCAACCACCATAAGCAAACACCATCAATATGTATCACAACAGCTGACAGCGTTGCCAAGTGTGACAAAGGCTGACGCTACTTACACGGCTCCCCAGTCGAGTGGGCCGAACTTTGGCAACGTCGCCTTGCTGAGACACGTGACACCCGTGACCTTGAGTCGGGACGCGTTGTGCGACGTTGCCAGACGGTCGATCACGTGTTCGAGGTGACCTTGGACGTCGCCCGACGTGCACGTGTCGGGCACGCACACGGACCACGTGGCCTCGGTCTGGCAACAATGGGACGCAGCGAGTCAGTTTGGCAACAATGGGACGCACCAAGTCAGTTTGGCAACAATGGGACGCAGCGAGTCAGTTTGGCAACAATGGGACGCAGCAAGTCAGTCTGGCAACAATGGGACGCAGCAAGTCAGTCTGGCAACAATGGGACGCAGCAAGTCAGTTTGGCAACAATGGGACGCAGCGAGTCAGTTTGGCAACAATGGGACGCAGCAAGTCAGTCTGGCAACAATGGGACGCAGCAAGTCAGTCTGGCAACAATGGGACGCAGCGAGTCAGTTTGGCAACAATGGGACGCAGCGAGTCAGTATGGCAATAATGGGCCTCAGCTCTCTTTTAATATGCCTCCGGTGTATCGAAATTTGAAGATAGCCAATTTGTTTCCAAGAGTGTGTGGATTCCGTAGACTCTGGTTTCGTCGCGATCTGACAAAAAGTGTGGTAATACACTAATACCCAGTTCGAGGCAAGTTCTGCGCCGAAAACGGGTAAATGAATCAGATAGGGTTGTTTTACATCGCTTGAAAATGCAAATCGAATACATATTCTCTAGATTTGAAAATGGCCCGGTGGTTGCGTTAATTGTGAGGATTCCGTAGACATGGGTTTCGTCGCCATCGGACAAAAGCATTGGCAACAGGAGAGGCTTACGGAAACCTCCTCGACCGAGCGATCTATCACGTGGTCAGAGCTCTCCGAGCTGCGGACGTTTTCGAACGCAAACTGTACCCTCGACCGCAGAAATTCGAAAATGGCCGACAACGAACTAGCTGAACTTTATTGGCAATGCATAACCGGTAATGCATCAAGTACTAGCCGTTGGCTCTGGTATTGGCGGTCGTTTTGGTAAGTGTTTTACATATTGTGCTTACCTGTCAGTGTATGCACATTAAAACGTTGATGTAGGTTGAACGGTCTAAAATTACCCGCCCGTTCGTACGAACAGAACTCGCGCACCTGGCTGAAAGATGGTACGCGAGTTGAGCGCTCAGATCGCTCCAGACTGGGTTTTCGGAAGCAAAATAGCGTCGATCGGGTCACTCCGAGCAGGTTTCCGAACGCTGGAGAGCGGCCGGAGTAGGTTTTCGTAAGCCTCTAGGGTAAGACCTTGTACGAGGTAAACTCTGCGCGGGAAGCGAGAATTGAATCGACAGCGGGTTCGTACGCGCTTTCAAGGTAAACACTGGTTGCGCAAAAAGTAGGGACTGAAACCGATACCGAAAACCAAACCCGTTATTTGGAAAAGAACGAAGCCGAGAACAAAGTAAAAACACGACTTTTACCACCGATTCTCGGCGCACCCTTGCAAAAGAAAATCACAAAAGAACTCAAAGAAAATCAATGATTTGAGTTAATAAAGTAAATTCACGGTAATAGGCCATGTAAGTTAGATATATTATGTCGGAACTGGTATTAGATTTAATACCGAATTGCGCCCTTATTACTTCTTACTATTCTTTGTGAATTGGGACTAGTGTTCATTCTTTCATTACTTTGATATATTCGTCATAAAGTTAATACGGTACTAGGAGATTAAACCCTTTGCGAATCCGGGCCCAGTTATGCTGCAAACCTTGTCTCGACCCAGCATAAAGACTATTGGAGTGAGTGCTTACTCGGGCCGCTTCCCGCACAAATTTTAACTCCATACCGGATACTAACTTGTGGCCACACCTTTTGTCCGATCGCAACGAAACCCATGTCTACGGAATTCTCACACTTTTAGCAACAAATTGTGTGTTTGCAAATATAAAAAAATATTCACTCATCTAGTTTTTTCAAGCGTTGTAAAACAACCCTGTTACGTCGTATTATTGAGCGTATATACTCGGGCCGCTTCCCGCGCAGAATTCACCTCCTACTGGATACCAACTTGTGGCCACACCTTTTGTCCGATTGCAACGAAACCAGGGTCAACGGAATCCTCACACTTTTAGCAACAAATTGTGTGATTTATAACCACAAAACACCAATAGAAAGGTAAAATAAAGCTTCATGCAATAATCACCAACAAACACACCAATAGTCTTGAGAAAACTACGAATTTGGTGCTCGAACGAGTCTTCCCGACCAAGTTACATGGCCCGACCAAGTTACATGGCCTGACCAAGTTACATGGCCCGACCAAGTTACATGGCCCGACCAAGTTACATGGCCTGACCAAGTTACATGGCCTGACCAAGTTACATGGCCTGACCAAGTTACATGGCCTGACCAAGTTACATGGCCTGACCAAGTTACATGGCCTGACAGCGCGCGAATTTCAAGCGGTAACACAGAGGCCAAATCCCACTAGGGTTGTAATCCGCCGATTCCAATCCGCCGTTTACTCTCGCTTTTCCGCACAGAAACGTCCGACTTTCTGGCGCACGCGCAGTGCTTTGAAACATGACAATGTTCTGACAAGACAAGTTGTTACACAGGGTGAAGAAGTTTAGTATGTGGTTCTTTTGTACACGTTTTTAACGTCAGTCGAGCCATCACCCTCGATAAACTTCGATAAACTTCGAGTAACCAGTGATACTTTATTTAGCATTAAAATCCCAGTTTGGAACATTTTGTTTTTCAAAGTTGAGTGCTTGACCACTCAAATTCGTTATTTAATCAATAGCCTTTACAGCTCTTTTTACTCATTCTTAAGACAACTGGGCCGAGGCATCTTATTCGAGACTAAATTCAAACTCTAATCGGATTGCGTAAGCCTCCCTTTCGCGTTTGTCCTCGTCACACCGAACAAGTGAAGGCTGAACCTCACTAAGCCTCCTAAACTTAAGGATCTGCGCTAACTCACGGCTGAGTCTTAATCCGTCAACAAGTGAAGAGCGTCAGGCAGATCGAGCCAGCTGTGAACGGCAAGTAGTGGCAAGACAAAAAACTCTTTCTAGTTTCTACACAGACATACGGTTACTTAGATATTCTACCTTACACAGATATAACTTTACCCAGATATTGTGCTTATGATATTATGTTAGATATAAGGAAATTACTTCTAGTATCTTCGCTGTCAGACACTGGGCCCCTATTTTGTAACTTTTCTGACGTAGGATGGATTAAAATGAGAATGAAAACCCTCATTTTGATCCATATACGATAACCATATGCGACCTTGGAGTTGTTATTCCCATTTCTTGTCATCTCACTTGGAAAAAAGTTACACAACAGGCGTCCTGATGTAAAATCATCCACCAGGCCATGGCGCAAGGTCAATTATATTCAAGGGACCCAATGTTCCTCAGGTGGTTACAGTTATGGCTCCATCTACCAGGCCATGGCACAAGGTCAATCAAGGGACCCAATGTTCCTCAGGTGGTTACAGTTATGGCTTCATCTACCAGGTCATGGCACAAGGTCAATTATATTCAAGGGACCCAATGTTCCTCAGGTGGTTACAGTTATGGCTTCATCTACCAGGCCATGGCACAAGGTCAATTATATTCAAGGGACCCAATGTTCCTCAGGTGGTTACAGTTATGGCTCCATTTACCAGGCCATGGCACAAGGTCAATTATAATCAAGGGACCCAATGTTCCTCAGGTGGTTACAGTTATGGCTTCATCTACCAGGCCATGGCACAAGGTCAATTATATTCAAGGGACCCAATGTTCCTCAGGTGGTTACAGTTATGGCTCCATCTACCAGGCCATGGCACAAGGTCAATTATATTCAAGGGACCCAATGTTCCTCAGGTGGTTACAGTTATGGCTTCATCTACCAGGCCATGGCGCAAGGTCAATTATAATCAAGGGACCCAATGTTCCTCAGGTGGTTACAGTTATGGCTTCATCCACCAGGCCATGGCACAAGGTCAATTCTAACCAAGGGACCCAATGTTCTTTAGGTGGTTGGGTTACCTAGGATATATGTTGTTAATGAGGGGAACGCCACAATTCAGACGGGTAGGAGGCTTTGGGCACACACCACGTGCTCAGCACGGCCCCCTACCGCTAGTCCGCGTCTAGCTTACCGTTTTGCCCGCCTCGAGGTAGCGCGCCACCGGCGTGTCCGAGCGCGCCAACAGTGTTGCCACGCCGTCTAGCGTGGCCATGCACAGCTGGCCGGCGAAACGCGGCGATCTTGCAGCAAGGCACTCGTCGTAGTTGCCAAGTTGCACGAGACTGCCGGTCAGCAGACCCTCGGGCCACTTGGTGCTGGCGTCCACCACTGCAAGGAAGAGCGGCAACGCTGTTACACCAGAATTTATTTGAGTTTGCCACTTTTTGGGGATCTCATATCATAGAGTACCATACCATAGAATCAAATGATTAAGTTTTTGTCATTACCATTAAAAACTTTATCATTACAATTATTAACTATTTTACTCTTTACAAATCGTAAAATAGTCAAATGATACCTTACTTCGAAGTCCACCAGGCTGTGATAATCTTAGGCTAACACAACTGTAGGCCCCGTTTTGGAACTACGGTGTTTAGCTATTCGCTGGTCGATTCGAATAAAGAAAACCATTATTCGCACACCACACTATTCTTATGCCACACTATTCGCACACCCCACTATTCGCACACCCCACTATTCGCACGCCACACTATTCGCATGCCACACTATTCTCACACCCCACTATTCGCACACCACACTATTCGCATGCCACACTATTCTCACACCCCACTATTCGCACACCTTACCATTCGCATACCCCTAGTTTTGATCTTGCCAAATAAAATGCACGACTACAGCAGTTGTCAGCACACTGGAGTGGTGAGGGGGGGGGGGAGGAAGCGATATGAAATGACCTTAACAGCTAGGAACGATAAAAATTTGATAAAGCCGCTTTTACGTGGATGCATTTTTTACACAAGTCTGCTCTACGGGCTGCGTTCAGGGGCACGAGGTGGAGGAGCCGTGTCTGCTCTGCGGGTTGCGTTCCAACTAAACAAACCCCACGGAAAAGTCACGTGTTTTTCGAGAATATGAATTCAGCCTGCGGCGTTCTTTTTCAAGCTGAGTTCTGAAAAAAGCTTTTTTCTCGAAAAGCTTTTGTCAGCACCCATCGCCAACCGCAACGACATTTCCCGACCAAACTTCTTTACAAATGTTTTTCACTTTATAGAAATATCGTGAAAAAGCGGGAATCGAAAATCCAGGCGATAGCTTTTGGGTAAAGTATTACCTCTGAGGCACACCGCTGCAGAGAGTCGATTGACATCCAATTTATTGTATAATGGGGAGCATTTCACATTTTGATCTTTGTGCTTACTGCTCCCCTCAAAGCGAGCCGGCATGTTTTAAAAATCTTTTTGCGAATGCTATGTTAGTGTGTTGATCTGAAAGGTGTAGAATGGGCATTTGTGTTTTGCTTGAAGACAGTTCCCGTGACAACTATTCACAAAGCGACTTGTAGGCCCTAATTTTCGAGGTATGGTTTTTGGGCAAGAAACCCTTTCAAAGATCCACTGGTTGTTTTAGCAAAAGATAAAGAAATAATCAATTGTAGTTATTCATCTTATGTCGAACATTTACATATTAATATGTATAATACGCTTTATTATTATTATTCTGTATATTTATTTATTGGTCTTATTTACACTAAGCAAATTTCGGATTATCCCGCTCTTCCACTTAACCTCTACAATCTTACAGATTAGAAAATAAAGAGTTAAGATTAGAGATTAAAAAATTAGATAAAATATGTAATTAAATCTGTTAAGATTTAAAAATCCAAGTTAAAGTAACACGTTTAAAGAAAAATCATATAATCACATTCATACAAAAAAAATGCCTACGAAATATACAATTTTGTTGATATAACTTGCTTTTACATGAGAAGACCAATGTCCCCCCTTTGTGCCCGGCTCAAACATCTCGGTCCCAGCACGCAGCCAAAAGGCCGAGAGTTCGGTGCTGATTCCAGGACTGACATGCGAATGGAACCCAGCCTGAGAAGACCAAAGTCCCCCCTTTGTGCCCGGCTCAAACATCTCGGTCCCAGCACGCAGCCAAAAGGCCGAGGGTTCGGTGCTGATTCCAGGACTGACATGCGAATGGAACCCAGCCTGAGGAGACCAAAGTCCCCCCTTTGTGCCCGGCTCAAACATCTCGGTCCCAGCACGCAGCCAAAAGGCCGAGGGTTCGGTGGTGATTCCAGGACTGACATGCGAATGGAACCCAGCCTGAGGAGACCAATGTCCCCCCTTTGTGCCCGGCTCAAACATCTCGGTCCCAGCACGCAGCCAAAAGGCCGAGGGTTCGGTGCTGATTCCAGGACAGACATGCGAATGGAACCCAGCCTGAAAAGACCAATGTCCCCCCTTTGTGCCCGGCTCAAACATCTCGGTCCCAGCACGCAGCCAAAAGGCCGAGGGTTCGGCGCTGATTCCAGGACTGACATGCGAATGATAATTATCGGACTTCACAATCTAATTACTACTTCTCGAACGACCCGTTGGCGATAACGTGTAATAATGTTCGTCTCTGTTGGAACTAGACTTTAGCTTCGCTAGAAAATTGTGTTTTCCTAGAGTTTCTATTCACGGTCCCGTTGTTTTCCAGCGCCAGGGTTGATAAATATGTTTTCCCGACGGAGCGCCTTTGTTTCAACTTTCGCAGAATGCTCTCATAGTGGCAGTGCGGGGTTTCGACGTCGGTGTCATATCCATGGCGCAGTGGAAAGGATGGGTTTCCGTCGAAGTTATTTCCATCGTCTGTTCATTGAATTGAGTTGTAATAACATTGCCTGCCTGTTCGACGACGCACTGTTCTGGCAACGGGCCCGTTGCTATGTTACGTAGATGGCTTTGTTTGTGTTGGTTTTAGTACAATGGGAGGCTGTATTTACTTAAGGATCACAATGCTCTGAATGGAGAGGCATACAAATAGGTACGCCTCAAGGATCTGTAATATATTGTTTTGATCAAATATGTATCTTCGCAGATATTCTAAACAATATAATAAATTTTGCCTCTCTAAAGATGTAGCCAATAATAAAAGGTCAATTCTCATATTTTGTCAAGCTGTGCTTAGATTAAGGATTATTACTTTTTATAGCCCATGGCAGAGCCAAAAAAATGAAATTTGTTTTGAGGCCGCTAACAGCATTTATGTAAAGCCCTCTATGACTTTATCGTGTTCTCTGGGAATAGTTTTTTTGCTGTTATCACCTTCCCTTGGCACCGATTCGCTTCAAACTTTCGGTATTGACTTTTGACAGCGATCACTTCGCAACATCAAAATTTGGAATCGATATTACAATTTTGAAATTTTATTTTGAAATTGGAAAGATTTGACAAAATGGCAATTGGTGGCTAAACTTTTTTTTTACTTTCGTTTCTTCTGTGTTGGTTATACGAAGGTAAAATCTTTAATCTGTTTACAACTTGATTGAAGGTGAGAGAATTCCTGACTCATGTCTGCTTGTCCTCTCTTCTGTTCGATTTTAGAGCCAAAATCAGGGTTAAATACTTTTTCAGCCAATTAGTTTCATTGCTTTGTGCATCTCTGTGGTTATCACCATGGTAATAACAAATTTACCCCTGGGTTATGATAACCCTGCTTCGTGAATCCAGGCTCATTGATGCAGGGAAAATGTATTTCCGGCAACGCTTTCCATAAAACACAATAATGTTATAAAAACAGGCGTAATATAAAAGATGTTTGACTTTATGAAATACACTTAAAATAAATGTTAAAGTAACAACTCATTAGAAGCTGTTAGCTGTTGTTCTAGAAGCTGTGATTTAATTCGACAATATACAAGATTAACTGTATTAAAATATTCTATGTCAAGTGTCTAAAACAAAGTTGAGACTGTCGATCAAACTTTGAGCTTTCGTCTGGAGCGCTGGTTACGTCTCCCCAACCCCCCCCCCCCCCCCCTATTCCACCAAAGTCTAACTCGTGGCAACTTGATCCTGGTTCCGCTTCCGACCGCTCCACTCCAAGTGCGCCGCGAGCGACGCTCGACCTAACCCAATCATTCCACTCTGACGGCGCGAATTAAGCGACTCTGGACCCGCTAGAGTACGTTCCATGTGAGTTGGCTCGTCAGACTCGATGAACACGGGGAACGGTCCCTTAGAGCACTTCACTTTTTTATCCGCTTCAAATGCCGGTATCTTGAAAGCGAGTTCGGTGACCCCAGTTTTTCTTTTACTGAGAGTGTTCAGCAGATAATTATCTTTCAAGTATATAGAACTATGTTAAAATGCTATGGTTATATATGGAGCTTTCCCATGGACTATATATGCCGGTTTTGACATGGTTTCCTATGTCGCCCATGTTACATTTCGAGTTTTCAAACCCTAACATCTCTGTAATTAGGCCGGTGACCCCCCAATATTATTACACCGTTGGCGGCGTTACATTTCCAACTAAAACCGACAGATTTTGAGATTTTTTCTTAAATTTTTAGTTATGAGTGAGAGACTTTAAAAAGCAGTGGTACAACTCCTCATAGACGGAGCTTGTATCTTTCAACATTCCAATTCCGTCGGTGTTCAAAACGTTTTTAAAAATGAGTTTGTTGAATTCATGTCTATGTCTCTCTAATCTTGCAATGCACCATACAAAGTTTCGAAATTTGGCTCAGCATAATATATTATAATTATGAATATCTGGTTTGTACCTGCATAAATATATCATAATATTTGATGAATATGAAAAAAATATGATTTGTCCCTGCATAAATATATCATAATATATTATGATGAATATGCATAATAAATGATTCGACCCTCCATAATATCTTGCCGCATAATAATCTTCGTTTGACATGCTAAGTACAAACTTTATCCCAACTGTGCCTTAAAATTTACTAACATGTTACAGACTAGTTCCTTAACATGTGTGTTCCTTAACTTGTTACTTACACTTGGATAAATTTGAGTTAGAGTCGGTTTTTAAATATTCAGTTAAGTGTTAACTGCCTGTTAAGTTTGTATCTCCAAGGTCACAGCCAATTAGGTGCCTATATTTGTATCTTAACTGACGGTTAACACTTTAACTGGACATTGGAAAACCGGCTCTAAATCACACAGCTTTCTAACTGTAGACACAAACAAATCACAATCGTCGGGTGCTCAACTATAAACCTACTTGTTCCATCTTAAGCTACTTGTCCCATCTTAAGATACTTGTCCCATCTACTTGTCCCATCTACTTGTTCCATCTTAAGCTACTTGTCCCACCTACTTGTCCCATCTTAAGCTACTTGTCCCACCTACTTGTTCCATCTTAAGAACCAGTTTTGAAAAAATTTCGTTTGCCATTTGGACATCTCAATTAATCTGAATTAATTTTCCTAAGAAGGAACCTTGTCACTTGCCAGCGCCCTCTGAATGGATTTTATTCGATTTGCTCGTATGCAAAAATGTATCCAGGTGGTTTTGACCGTAACGAATTTTCAACCCAAGGGTTTGTTGACTCCGACATTTGACCACAGCCTCCTAGCAACATTCACCTCGTAAGATATGTGAAACAATCCCATCCAGGAGCCCTGGTTGTGTGCTCGGATAGAAATGCAATGTGTGCTGTCGATGGCTGCCATGCCTCGTCACAACACTTGCTTTCCACCCAGAAGGCCCTGGGGGGCGATTTTGTAACTTTGTGGTTTCAAAACCATTCGTTTTCAATATCACTGCCTATGGTTTAACACGGGCAGTGATTTGAAATCGAGTGATTTCGAGCCAAATCGAACGAAATAAAGTTGTACACAATCGCACCCCTGGTTGTGTGCTCGGATAGAAATTCAAATCTCTCCACAGCCTCCTGGCAACATTGGAGCCACAAGTGCGATGGCAAACAATTCCACCCATAAGGCCCTGGTTGTGTGCTCGGATAGAAATTGAATGTGTGCTGTCGATGGCTGCCATGCCTTGTCACAACACTGGTCTTTAAAGGTCACGGGCATGGAAAACAAGGTGTGCTTTTTGTGCCCATCATTTTGGTCCTTCCCATGTCGCGCCCTGTCTTACCTTTTACCCTTCACACGTATTTGGGTATATGTAAACATTTGTTTAATACATTTCTAAGACTCATGTCTACTTTATCCTATCTTTAGCACTAGTTTTGAAAGAAACTATTTCATACTGAGATTTTAATTTATCAACATATTATGTTTATTTAGATATTGGTGTAGTGTAGTGCGGTTTTGCTCTGGTTTTAGTGACTTTTGGTCCTAAAAAGGACCGTGGATATTATTTGAGTGTTGAAATTCCAATGCTGTAAGTACACGTACAGCAGAATGTAATACTATGAAACTAAATCGAAAAGTTGGTTAATAATGATAAAAATAATACACTCTATGTGGAACATGGTAAAGAGTAACAATCATTTCTGCAAACTTTAATTGGGTAAAAAGATAATTTGTAGAATAAACAAACATCTTAATAAATAACAACAAATGCATTGATAAAAACTAATGGAATTTTAGATTTTACAAGCTTACATATTATCAAAGTTAGGATTTCTAAAGCTGTTTTTACACGGTTCAATGTTTCGTCCAATGCATTGAATCGTGTAAACAACAATTGAATTCTATGAATCATTGAGCGAAAGCTTGACTTCAAGGTTTCATTCAATGGTTTGAATGTTTTCTCATTGTTTTCCCTATGTTTTCTCATTTAAAACGATATTTAACATCGTTCAATTTTCCTTTTTAATATAAGGAAGGGTATGTTACTGCCTTCTAGAAACAAAGATTTTGGAAGGCTGTGCCACCATTTTCAATGAATTTAGAACATTGAGTCGTGTAAACGGCTCTTCAAGAGCATTCAATGTTTCGTTCAATGCATTGAGTTCAATGCATTGAACGAAACATGCATGGAACCGTGTAAACACAGCTTTAGAGCTAGTTCAAATTCATCTAAGTTATAAAAACTTAACGTAACGTTAGTAGAATGGTGATATTTGGCCAAGCAACTTGTTCCCGTTAACGAAGCTTGTCATCTGACAGAGCATATTATTATTTACTAAACATAATCTCCATTCAAGAGCCTAAAGTCGCAAAATGTGATGTTGAACGATGGAAATATAATTTCATGTTTGAAAATCTACGTAGAACACCATCTCTACTGAAGCTAATTGAATTATTCGCGTTTAAAATTCCCTCTAGTATCATTTAATACTTTCTCAGCGCTTGTGAAACGTCTAGACATTACTCATTCCACGCAAGAAACTCTTAGTAACCTAAAATATACGTTACAAAGTGCTTTTTAAACGGGGAAAATTCGGCTTATTTCCCTAGTGTAAAATGGCAATTTCGCAAATTTATCAAATTAATCCCAAGTGGGTACAGTGCATGTGACGTATATTTACTGTTAAAAGATTTTTTTAAATTAATGCCCTCTCGAGCTATTTACGACCCTAATACCTACCTACCCTAATTGCTAGGGGGAAAAATCCACTCTGATTTGAGACTTTCTTTCAAATAATTCTTTTTCCAAAGTAGACAGATTTTACGCATCTTCCTCGAGGACCCACTGCTGCTAGACACGAGCCAAGAGTTTCAAAACTCACAAGCCATGTCTTGAGTCGGACAAAAGGCTCTGTGGGCAGTTTTGAAACTCTTAGCACGTGTCTAGCAGCAGTGGGTCCACGAGGAAGATGCACGTCCACTCTCCTTCTCGACGTGAAATGGAGTATAGGTAGTTGAATGAGGTGCAGTGACAACCAGAAAGAAACAGACTCTAGCACACTTGGCGTGTGCTAGTTTTTCGGCGGGAGTTGGCGAAACAGGGTGTGTTTTCATACGGGCACGGCTTGTTAGAAAAGTTTCTCCTAGTGAATTAAACAATGGGATCGAGCGGGCGGTTTACTTTCACTTTCACTCGTCGTGCTGCGCTCGCTGTGTTATTCAACTCTGGCCGCGTGTTTGTTTTGCAGACGGGCTTCGGACAAACCCGACAGTCGAATGTTGGTAAGTTGGAAATGTGAGCTGCTAGATGGAGATAGCATAAATATTATTTCGTCGTCTTTTTCCGTGAGTATTTTTCTAGGCAAGTCGTGTTATTTTCCAAATTAATTCTTCTTGGTGAGCCAACAAATAATAACGTAATAAAATTTCCTAGACTCATATTTATTTACTGTGCCATCTTTAGCACTAGTTTTGAGAAAAATAACTTTTTGAGACAGGGTTTTGAGTCGAGCCATCTCCTTCGAAGAAGTAACTAGCATATGTTACGAAACGTCGGGAAACCAGTGAGACTTTTGATTTAGCATTCAAATCCCAGTTTGAAATACGTTTTTTTTTCAATAATATGTTGGTGATTTCTATTAACCTTTCTCACTCTTCGAAAGGAGTACTTGTTTTCAAAGAAATATCCGTTTTCGCACAGATATAAGGTAACCCAGATGTTCCACTCCCATACTAAGGCAGCTACGCGAAAGCCCTCCGCCCGCAATAATAGTTTCGCCGGCTGTCAAGGGATGGAGCCACTGATTGATGTTATTTCACCTGTAACCAAGGTAACTGTAACGACCTGAGGAACTTTGGGTCCCTAAATTATAATAGACCTTGTGCCGTGGCCTGGTAGATTATGCCATAACTGTAACCACCTGAGAAACATTGGGTCCCTTGTTTATAATTGACCTTGTGCCATGGCCTGGTAGATGATCTTAAAACAGGTTGCCAACGCACCCCAGCGATTGCCGGCCAAACTAATAGCATAAAATTTTTGCCGTAGCCATAGCTAGGTATGGTAGAATGTCTGGATAACCTTATATCTGTGACGTAGCCATAGCTTGGTATGGTAGAATGTCTGGGTAACCTTATATCTGTGACGTAGCCATAGCTAGGTATGGTAGAATGTCTGGATAACCTTATATCTGTGACGTAGCCATAGCTAGGTATGGTAGAATGTCTGGGTAACCTTATATCTGTGACGTAGCCATAGCTAGGTATGGTAGAATGTCTGGGTAACCTTATATCTGTGACGTAGCCATAGCTAGGTATGGTAGAATGTCTAGGTTACCTTATGTCTGTGACGTAGACATAGCTAGGTATGGTAGAATGTCTGGGTAACCTTATGTCCGTGGTTACTTGTTGTGAAGCCTGTATCGAGCAACTGAAACAGCAGCCGTCTTTAAACTCACTGGTGTAATGTGGAATGACAATGCTGTGGTAGGCTTATGACAAAAATGCTCTCAAATAAACAAGACTTAAACTAGCAACACCTACATTTACTGTGCGTTTAGCCCGCTACACACCACATTCAACATGTTTAATTTCCTCAGCAGTATTAAACCCTCGAATAGAATTCAGTGTAGGTGTTTCAGTGGCTCGTTAAGATAAGTTAGCGGCCCATTAGCAAGAAAATAACTGGCTCTGATTGGGCATTACCTAGCGAATAACAAGTTAACAGGCCATTGATTATTTACCACGCCACTGAAAAACTGGGTAGAATGTCTTGTAAATCACAGCTCTACGTGGCAGTGACTATTCGCACGACCACAGAACAGCTGCGGCACACCGCTGGCACTGCCCTCTTTGTTTCGAACAAAGCACGGCAGTGTTTTAGGCGCCGTCATAACGATCTGGAATGCTTGTTTAAATGGGAGGCCATAGATTTGAGTGAACGCTCCCATTTGGGGCAAAATTCATGTCCGAAATGTTTGAGGTAACAAGGTTAAGTTATCATATTCAGGTAACATTATTATTTTTAGGTTATATATTCCTTACAGGACCATTTACCTCTGGAATTAACATTTTTCATAGTTTAGGAAGATTTAATAATGACCATTGGACGGTAAACAAACACACTTCTTTGGTCCACGGCCATCCGTGGATAAATTCCCAAAGTTCGCATTTTTCGGCCTAGGTGCTTAGAAAAACACCTCCCGTAACGTTTTACCCAATTCGTTTTTCCGACCCCTAGCACCTAGACTAACTCCTCATTAGCTGAAATTCAAATACAATGAGCATAGTCCTCCATCCTTCCTCTGTGTTGAAATAATTTTGCTTTGATAGGACCAACCGTTAAGCCGCGGTAAGCGGATTACCTGAAGTATGTAATTAGCGTGCTGCATATTTCTCGTGCAGTGCCGCTCTGAGCGTGCCGGACCGAGCCGTAGCGACAGCGCTCGTACAGGAAAATAGGCTCTATTTGGCACAGAGCGGCCATGTTTGAAACAATTTTGGACGCCTTTAATTGTCCAAATGAAATGAATTCATATTTCATGCCTGTTAAACAATGTAACACGGAAAAATCATAATCATAACTTCAACTTTGTCTTTTTAGCCTATATTAAACCTTAATCTAGCCTATATTTATCCTATATTTAGCCTATAGTATCCCGATGACAGCCAGGAGTGTGGACAAAAAATGGCGCCCATGCGATTCATCGGCCGCTCTCTCTAGCTTCATACACGACAAATGCCCATTGTTATTCATAACGAAAAGACAACGCAAAGCAAAGCTCGCCGTAGATTCAATTAAAAGATACCGTGGAAATGAACACGGCTTCCTGGTGAAAACAAGAGTGTGTTTGCACTGCTAAACATGTTAAATGGAAACATAATGTTAGGAATAATGTAAACCAGCGTGGTTGGCAATCTTTGCCATCATTGGTCTCAGCTCTAAATCATAACACATCTTGATTCTTGTTTGTTTGGTTGCTGTGTGTAACTAACGAACTGGTTTGTCTTCGGGGCGTGAGGCGTTAGGTCGGTTGGCACAAGGTAATTAGAATGGTAATTGTGTAGCTAGCCTGGCCTGGCAGGGAGCCGAGGGTGGACCTGGTGCCGGCACCAAGGCCTGCTACCGTCCAACAGCACCAAGGGCCGGCCACCGCTTAGCCTTGTCCCTTTGACACACTGTGTTGGCGCTGTCCCTGTGGCACTGGGCTTTTGGCTGTCGGTGAATGACAGGCTGATGATGAAGCTAGCCTGGCCTGGAAGGGAGCCGAGGGTGGACCCGGTGCCGGCACCAAGGCCTGCTACCGTCCAACAGCACCAAGGGCCGGCCACCGCTTAGCCTTGTCCCTTTGACACACTGTGTTGGCGCTGTCCCTGTGGCACTGGGCTTTTGGCTGTCGGTGAATTACAAGCTGATGATGAAGCTAGCCTGGCCTGGAAGGGAGCCGAGGGTGGACACGGTGCCGGCACCAAGGCCTGCTGCCGTCCAACAGCACCAAGGGCCTGCCACCGCTTAGCCTTGTAGTGAAAATGCTACAAAGAAACAAGCAGACAGCAAAGAACCAAAGGCCCAAAAGGATGTCCAATGGGTTTACCAATAATTAGTTGTAAATAAATAAATAATATAGTAATAAATAAATTTCCAACTAAATTATTTGCTTGAAGGCTATTGGTGCGGTTGTTGGTGATTATTTCATGAAGCTTTATTTGAACTTTCAATTGGTATTTCGTGGTTATAAATCACACAATTTGTTGCCAAAAGTGTCAAGATTCCGTAGACATAGGTTTCGTTACGATCGGACAAAAGTTGTGGCCACAAGTTAGTATCAAGTAGGAGGTGAATTCTGTGCAGGAAGCTGCCCGAGTATGTGCTCAATAATACGACGTAACAGGGTTGTTATATAATGCTTGAAAATACTAAATGAGTGAATATTTTTAAGATTTGTAAACACACAATTTGTTGCCAAAAGTGCGAGGATTCCGTAGACCCTGGTTTCGTTGCAATCGGACAAAAGGTGTGGCCACAAGTTAGTATCCAGTAGGAGGTAAAATTTGAGCGGGAAGCTGCCCGAGTATGAGCTCACTCCAATAGTCTTAATCTCCCAGGTTTTTCTCGATCACATCTCATCACTCATTCAATCGATCATCATTCTCGATCACATCGATCAGGTCACATCTCGATCACCCACACCAAACGCAATTCATTCACAATCTCGTCTTCATATCATATTTTTATTTTCGACCTATAATCACACTCACAAAAATGCACTCGCAATAACCTTTTGGCGCCCCTCAAATAATTTCTGGGTGGGCAGGGGCCCACCCTGCCCACCCACAGCTGACGCCCCTGGGTCTATTGTACCACTGATTCTTATAAGCTGACTATAGGGCAAAGGTGAAACAAGCTGCGGTTAAGGCTACCTTAATACTGAAATGAGTGCTGCCTCTTCGAAAGCATAACATGTTCACTTGCAGTGTGAGGCATGTGCGGGCATTACTAATTCACGTAGAGAGTTTCTGGAAAAGCTCTTGCAATATTCAGACGAAGCCCGAAGGTGAGAGTGCGGATTTTACTCCTTGCCGACACTTGGTGCGAACTAAGCTCGCCAAAAGCGCTGCGTACGTTTCGAAACCCGCAAGCTTCACGTGGACATGACTGGCTTTATTGGAGACTACTCAGACTAGAGGCGAAAACTCTGTTCCGGTTTTGGTATAATATGATCCTTGATAATAATATGATCCTTGCGATGCTGGGTTTACAGTTGGCAATGTCAGTGACACGATGTCGTCAACATTGGCTCTGCCACCAATCAGAGACTCCGTGGCAGAGTCGCGAACATGACGTCATGCACGTCCAAGAGTCTCTGATTGGTGGCAGAGCCAATGTTGATGACATCGTGTCACTGACATTGCCGGCTGTATAAACACCCAGCTGTATGGAGGAAAACACTTAACAATCATTTTGAGAGCTCTAAACTGCATTTCACGTTAAGAGTTTCAAAACTCACAAGCCATGGCATGACTAATGCCGGACAAAAGGCTCTGTGGGCAGTTTTGGAACTCTTGGATCGTGTCTAGCAGCAGTGGGTCCTCGAGGAAGATGCAAATCCACTCGCCTTCTCGACGTGAAATGGAGTTTAGCCATGTCCAAGTTTTGCAGGGTGTGTAGCAGCCTGCTTGTAAAGACTGACGCGCTGCATTTGTTTCAACGTCTCGTTCGCTCGACTCAATTTGTCAAGTCACGTACGGCTGTGAATCAAGGATGCCGTGACAGCCACTGACTCGGCAACTTTCGGACTCGCTGTGAAACCGGTGGCCATCTTGTTTGCCTCGGTCAGCAATTTGGTAAATCCAGTAAAAATGCCAGTTTGTAATAACTACTGTCATTTTAGAATGGAATCAAACTTGTTATATTGAAAATTGTTGAATATATGATCAAGCGAATAGAAGTTTACAAGTTATTGTGAAAATTGGAATGATAAGAGGTGCAGAGGTGGAGATACAGTATGTAATTAGCAATCAGCCATCTTGTTTTTTCATGTTTATTGCCTTGATAATTGTTTGGTGAAGAAGTTTTATTATAATAGCACTAATGTTGTATGCATTTCGGCTAGAAACCACTCCTGTATTCAAGAACACAAATTGTTGTGTATTCATCAATGAGCCTGTTGCTTCTTTCCGCTCACAAAATATGCTAATCAATTTCGTGTGTTGCACAACATTCTATCATAGGTATCAATCTCTTTGAAATTGTTCAAAGTATCAAATAAGTTTCATAAGTATCAAAAAATTGTTTTACACTATTTATCTTTAAAACAGTTTGCTTAATTCAATGTTTAATCCAAAGTTATTGACTAAATGCGCTGTTTTTCAAACATTTACCTTCACCCGAGTGATTGAATGCCAACGGCTGTCCAACCTTCTTGCACTACTGTTTCCCTGACGTTTCGAAATATTGTTTTCGTTTTTCTTATCCTTTCATCCTATCCCTCTTCGCAGACTTTAAGGGAACTGTTCTTATGTATCACTCCCCCCCCCCCCCACCATCCCCCTTAAAGAACTTACATCAATTCACCTTGCAACTTCAATCTCCTTGAGCGAAACCACTTCATTTGCACCAGAGAGGCAAACTCAAAAACATGGCCGCTTCCAATACAAACTTCATGGCTTATAACAAATTGAGCCGTCGAAAAATTACAACTAGCAAATCAGGTGAATTTAAAAAGTGACAAAACTACGAGATATGGCTTCTCCCAGCCTATCGCCGGCTCTCTAGCAAGCTGAAGCCATCTTTGCCATAACGACAAGAGATAGCAACTCCCCGCCTATCGCCGGCTCTCTAGCAAGCTAAAGCCGGCTCTGCCATAACGACAGGAGATAGCAACTCCCCGCCTATCGCCGGCTCTCTAGCAAGCTACCGCCATCTTTGCCATTACGACTAGAGATAGCAACTCCCTGCCTATCGCCGGCTCTCTAGCAAGCTGAAGCCATCTTTGCCATAACGACAGGAGATAGCAACTCCCCGCCTATCGTCGGCTCTCTAGCAAGCTGAAGCCATCTCTGCCGCATCTTGCGTATACACACGAGGAAAATGGGGAAAATGTTAATGCATTTTCCTCGAGGCGATATTTATGAGCTTTTCCCGGCGCCGCGTCTTGCGTCTAACGTCTCCCGTCTTGCCGAAAGTCTAGCGCGACATGAATACTTCCGAGGAGAATCTCGCCGTCTCGGCCATCAGACTAAGGGGCCTAGACCGTGGCCAGAAGGTGGCCGTAGATTCGATTGCCGTCTCGTCTCGGCCATTAGACTAAGGGGCCTAGACCGTGGCCGGAAGGAGGCTGTAGATTCGATTGCCGTCTCGTCTCGGCCATCAGACTAAGGGGCCTAGACCGTGGCCAGAAGGTGGCCGTAGATTCGATTGCCGTCTCGTCTCGGCCATCAGACTAAGGGGCCTAGACCGTGGCCAGAAGGAGGCTGTAGATTCGATTGCCGTCTCGTCTCGGCCATCAGACTAAGGGGCCTAGACCGTGGCCAGAAGGAGGCTGTAGATTCGATTGCCGTCTCGTCTCGGCCATCAGACTAAGGGGCCTAGACCGTGGCCAGAAGGAGGCTGTAGATTCGATTGCCGTCTCGTCTCAGCCATCAGACTAAGGGGCCTAGACCGTGGCCGGAAGGAGGCTGTAGATTCGATTGCCGTCTCGTCTCAGCCATCAGACTAAGGGGCCTAGACCGTGGCCAGAAGGAGGCTGTAGATTCGATTGCCGGGTCAAGGTTAATGAAATACAATTTATCATTGACGTAACTAGGAAACGATGTCAAAGTGTTCGTATTGCAGTTGCGCGTGGCTGTTTGTAGCAGATACGTTGAATGTTAAACGTCGTAATCAGGCGTTGTGATGTTTTGATGGTTTCGAAGAGCAATATTCGAAATTTTGAAAATATTGACAATATACGCACTTTTAGATAAATGTTTGTATTTTTCAAAATTTTCCCCATTTCAAATATCGCTATTTTTTCTGATTTGAAGTGGAGGGGTATTGAGGATTTTCTGAAAAAACGCAGGGGGTCTAGGTTCACCCTAAAAGTTTATTCGCTATTGAATAAAATTCAAACGTGTTTTTTTTTTACCACTAGTGAAAATGAAAATTTCGATTCGCTCGCTACGCTCATCAATTATCCAATTGATTGCAACGAACTGAGAAACTTTCCGTAATATGGGATAGAGCGGAAACTTGTTGACCAGTGGTGTTCAAATTTCAATTTGATGTGAAATGCCAACTCAACATGCAATTCTCATTGGGAATAAAGTTGAAAAAAAAATTGCCACAACCTCATTTTAACTAGTGCACCATTTCAAGGTATGCGTTCTGTCAAAACTCTCTGCAACCCATAGATCTCAACACCCAAAAAAGCTCTGAATAAAAATTCATAAAGATTGAATTCCCAGACCTCAATTGTGTGGTATGCAATGTTAATTATAATTTATCAAGTACATGCAAGTACAAGCAAATACAAGCACGCAAGTATAATACCCACAAGTTAAACAACGCTCTGTCTTGCAGTCTTCTTCTTTTCTTCATCAAACTGTTATTATTTACTTGTAATACGCCATGTTGAATTATATTATAAAAAATTATTATTTAATCGCCCCACAGACGGGTGAAAACTCACGTGGGATTTTTCTTGTGTATTTTCTTTATATATTGTAACCATGGATTGTGTTTGTGTTTTGCTAAAGAAAGAAACGAAATAAAAACTAAAGTTAAATGGCAAGTGTTACGTCCATTTACCCATTTTGGCTCGCCGATTTCACACATTTCTGTTAAACGTGCAAAAAAGGGGTGACTTTCTCAGAGCTAAAGACTGTTAACTAGGAGTACGCTGGGTGTTTACAGCTGGCAATGTCAGTGACACATTGGCTCTGCACCAATCAGAGAGACTCTGAACGTGCATGACGTCATGTTCGCGACTCTGCCACGAAGTCTCTGATTGGTGCAGAGCCAATGTTGATGACATCGTGTCACTGACATTACCCAGGCTACTGTTAACCCAGGTGTTATCTTTGCTTGGTTCGTTTCAAGCCAAGCTTGGTTCGGGGAAAGTTCTCAAAAAAATGATTTTCACATATCGTTTTATTTTCGTTCTTTTATTGTGTATTGTTTTGTGTTTGTATATGTATATTGTATTGCTAGAACTTTTTAAATGCCCACGGGGGAGAAAAAAACCTTTGAACAGAAACGAGTTCCGATATGCGAGATGCGAGATGATCGGCCCACGCACAAAATCGTTTTGTGTTTCAATTTCGTTTCATTTGGCCCTAGGGTTTTTTCAGCTTTCTTCCAAGATTTTTTCACAAAGTTCATAGTAGGATGAATGAATTGATATCGTTTGTTTTTCAACCAAAGACTAGACCTGCTATAAATTATAATGCCTCTCCTTTATCTCTTGCCCCTGAACGCAGCCTGCAGAGCAAACTCGGCTCCTCCACCTCGTGCCCCTGAACGCAGCCCGCAGAGCAGACTCGGCTCCTCCACCTCGTGCTCCTGAACGCAGCCCGCAGAACTAATTCTCGCGCTAATATTGTTGATAAATGAAAGGGCCGAGGTTTCAAAAAAAGTTGTTTCTCTGATAGTTTCTTTAAAATCGGAGTGAGCGTATGGTCTTATTATAATTTCCCCTCCCTATGTAGATTCAGAGGTAGAACATGTGAAAAAAGAGGACGCCAAAAAAGTTTTTTTTGGGATTCAGGGCGAATGAAACCTTTTGAAGTCACTTTGTTTGCTGCTTTTAACTTTTCGGGGCACAATGTCGCAAAAGTTGTAAGCCAAGTGTAACAAAAAAACAACTGCACATCTCACCTTTTATGCGGATAACTACTTAAAAGATTGAATTTTTTACACTAATGTATATTTTATCCTTTCTTTCGCACTAGTTTTTTAAATAGTTTTTTTTACATTGAATATTTTGCCTCGCTACGCTTATCAATTAATTCATATTTAACGCATCATAAATGTGTTTCGTGTATCTTTAGCAAAATTTCACAATGGTTTATCCTTCGACCATGGCTAGCCTGGATACGCAACTAGCTCAACGCTGTATGCATCCCATGCAACCTTCGACCATTGCTAGCCGGGATACGCAACTAGCTCAACGCTGTATGTATCCCATGCAACGTTAAAGTATAGGCCTTACCAGCTGTGATCATCGGTCAGATCAACTCTATAACCATGATTATGTCGTTATGTGTTGCTATTTAAAAGATGAAATATTTACTAGTCCATTCTAAATAAGTAAATTGAATTTTAGAAGTAGCTAAATAACCTTGTTTGTTTGTTTTAATGTTTATTCAGTTTTAAGATAACGGAAAAACGACAACATACATGTTGAACACAGTGAGAGCTGGCACGGCATACTAGTTGCCTATCCCGTACCTGAGCAGTGAGAGCTGGCACGGCATACTAGTTGCCTATCCCGTACCGGAGCAGTGAGAGCTGGCACGGCATACTAGTTGCCTATCCCGTTTCGGAGCAGTGAGAGCTGGCACGGCATACTAGTTGCCTATCCCGTACCGGAGCAGTGAGAGCTGGCACGGCATACTAGTTGCCTATCCCGTACCGGAGCAGTAAGAGCTGGCACGGCATACTAGTTGCCTATCCCGTTTCGGAGCAGTGAGAGCTGGCACGGCATACTAGTTGCCTATCCCGTACCGGAGCAGTGAGAGCTGGCACGGCATACTAGTTGCCTATCCCGTACCGGAGCAGTGAGAGCTGGCACGGCATACTAGTTGCCTATCCCGTTTCGGAGCAGTGAGAGCTGGCACGGCATACTAGTTGCCTATCCCGTACCGGAGCAGTAAGAGCTGGCACGGCATACTAGTTGCCTATCCCGTTTCGGAGCAGTGAGAGCTGGCACGGCATACTAGTTGCCTATCCCGTACCGGAGCAGTGAGAGCTGGCACGGCATACTAGTTGCCTATCCCGTTTCGGAGCAGTGAGAGCTGGCACGGCATACTAGTTGCCTATCCCGTACCGGAGCAGTGAGAGCTGGCACGGCATACTAGTTGCCTATCCCGTACCGGAGCAGTGAGAGCTGGCACGGCATACTAGTTGCCTATCCCGTTTCGGAGCAGTGAGAGCTGGCACGGCATACTAGTTGCCTATCCCGTACCAGAGCAGTGAGAGCTGGCACGGCATACTAGTTGCCTATCCCGTACCGGAGCAGTGAGAGCTGGCACGGCATACTAGTTGCCTATCCCGTACCGGAGCAGTGATCGAAGGTTTATCACTGTGTTATCATTTCATGTTATCCTCACATGCCTTAACGAGAATGCGAAAGAACGCCTTTATAAATCACGAGCCGTTTCCTTTAATCCCAAAGCTGCTACCAAACGCCAAGTCTGTATCCGTTCGAAACAGTCTGCTTGTCGCTTCGTTCGACTGCGAATTCTATCGATTTGTAACTAGTTTTTATCTACATATTTCGTCTCGCCAATTCGAATCGCACGAAAGGCCGTTGTAATTTTCCGACGGAATTTCCCCCGCCGTCGGCTTCGCTTCGGGAATGCTAATGGCGCTCGCTTCGCTGGGAAATTGAATTTGCATCGCATTGACCGTTTGTTTTGTTTGTTTTGTTCGTTTGATTGATGGATTTGCAGCCGACAGTTACAATCACGCGCCTGGCGGACGGTGAATGAGTTGGGCAAAAGTAATTCAGATTTATTGTCGTTGGAATTCGGATGTGAGGGCTTTAAGTGGAATCACATCACTTTGGACTAAACTACATTGAACACTGCACTGAAATTCTTCATTTTTTTAACTCTTTTTACAGCCATTGTATACGAAAGTGCAAAGAAAAATTGGGAAAAAGGGCCATGTTTGCCATTACTTAAATCTTTTGTCTACAACATACTGAAATATTGGAATGATGACTTCAACGATGTGGCCTTGGGATTTCGGCAACTTTTGGTCTGTTTCAAAAATTTTAATTGATCAATTTTCGACTTTGGTCACCCCATGTGAAAGAAATAAGACACGAGGACTTGGATCATTTTACACTGATTCCACTTCATTTTAATCATTTTGCACTTTTTAATCTTTGATCATTTTACACTTGAGTTTGAATAAACTCTTCAAAAAATTAACAATCAGAACTGATACTTTTTTCAGTGCGTTGGGGGTGGGGGGTAATAGATAGTTACCTTGATGCTCGCGTGAGCCGTGCCTGCAGTGGAATAATGTCTTTGTGATTTGAACTTGGAATCGTTTTAGGTTTCACAGCGTATCGGATCCATCGAGCCGTGAAATTAATTTACTTTCGAAACCTGAATGATAAAGCAACTTTAAAGTAATTTAATGGATGAGCGAAGCAAAATCTTTTATTTCACCACCTACACACAAAAAAAGTGTTTGTTTTTGGGCGTGCTGCACAGAGTGTCAAACGCCTGCTCGGATTTTAATGAAATTTTCAGAGCACCTACACCTTTGTTCTCCACCCACATACCCTGAGTAAAGATAGGTTTTCAACTAATTAAAATTTACGTACATTTTCATTTTTATCTTGTTAAATTTGCAGACGCTGTTTCAGCAGTAGGTTCTGAATAATTTTTTGCAAAACTTTACAACGATGTAAGGCAAACTGTATTAAAGAATTAATGAGCATTTTGTGTCTGCCTAACTTTTAGTTCTCTTTCAATTAACATTTTATTTTAATTCTAGAAAATTTTGTTATTTTCTCTCAAAAATCCACGAAAATGGATTTTAATTCAGATGTCGTTGACTGATTTCACTGATTATTTAGTAAAAGTTTTCTTTACATATGGCCTACTGGTTTACGACGATCCTCCATTCACTTTCTTAACGTCTGCGCTCGTCTTCAACGCTACACAATTGAGTAAACGAAACCCTAGTTTTTCATTATGAAAATAGTACCCAAGCTCCGGATAAGTGACTTATCCTCCGGATAGCTTATCTATCAGGAAACTCTCCGGAACACATTCCACTGCTAACTAGAAACGGTATTTTGCCTCTAACTGACTTAAATATCATAATCCCAATTCTCTACCGGAAATCCCAGAAATGAAAATCCCGCACAACCCTCTGTTTAAATTACTTCGATTTCCAGCTCGAAGCTGATTTATTTGCAAAGACTACTAATTTTAGATTTCGCGACAATGAAAATGGTTTCAACGCTAATACTAAATTATAGGTACGGAGAACAAAGCGGGCGTGATTGGGATAGTCCCGTTCGCCAATCGACATAATGAATGGCGGAAGATATATTATTATAGATAGAATAGATAATTGAAATTGGCAAGAATTTTGCAACGATGTCTTTATCTGAAGCTTAGCGAAAGGAGCTCGGAATGGGTCCCAGTCCAGGGGGTAGCATTACGTAGGGTGCAATTCTCTTATAATACTCCATTTCACGTCGAGAATGAGAGTGGATTTGCATCTTCCTCGAGGACCCACTGCTGCTAGACACGAGCCAAGAGTTTCAAAACTCACAAGCCATGTCTTGAGTCGGATAAAAGGCTCTGTGGGCAGTTTTCAAAACTGGCTCGTGTCTAGCAGCAGTGGGTCCTCGAGGAAGACATTTGAAAGACTCATGTCTGCTTGTCCTGTAACGTTCTTTAGCCCCGGTTGGTCAAAAGCATGTTAGGGAATTAAAAGTATGTTAACTGGCGGTCAATTGGCTGCCCACAGAGCCTTTTGTTCGACTCAAGACATGGCTTGTGAGTTTTGAAACTCTTGGCTCATGTCTAGCAGCAGTGGGTCCTCGTGGAAGATGCAAATCCAATCTCCTTCTCAGCGTGAAATGGTGTATAGTTTTTGGGAATTTGGCGTTACGCGCATTTCGAAATTAAAATAATTGTAAAATTGCAAAAGAAAGAAACGGATACTTTATATTCATGAAGAGGTCGTACGGTAAGAACTTGCTGCTTCGTCGCTAAGTCGAACGAAATTATTAACAATGTTCACGTTTTTTCTACTCAAGTTAAGACTCTCTCAGGAATATAACGCGGCAAGAGTTTATAATCTCGTCACAACATAGAGGTTTTCCAAGAAAACTGTCGAATTTTCATTTATTTTCCCCGGCGAGAAAAGCCGGTGTCTGACCTTTCCCAGTTTCATTAAGGTTCAACGACGATTATTCGTTTTCCTTTTTTCATTATTTTTTCACGTCTCATAAGTCATAAGTATTTTATTAATCGAGGCAGAATTTTGAGGACAAGTTTTTGCTCGAAACGTTATTCATTATATTATACAACATCACTATTTATGGTTACAGCCATCATATGGGGATGGACATTGTTAAAGGTTTTGAGCAGTCAACAGGCTGAACTAAATAAAAAGGAAGCGACGCTGAAAAAATGTGCTACCAAATAATACGTTTTCGACGTTTTGAACGATTTCAAAGGGAATTATGAAATTGATACGCAAAAAAATATCTCTGATATTTGAATATGGTGTTGACTCTAGAAGGCACTGTTCTGCCACACAAAACATATTTTATTTCATAGCTGTCAATATTGTCTTTCAACCATCAAAATACATAATATTTTAATTTAGTAAAACGCGGGAACTTCTCCTGGCCGCAAATACAAACACAGAGTTTTGGAAAAACAATACACGTGTAGTTGAAGGGTTGTTGGATGTCGGATGGTTTGTTAGGTTGTTATGCTTTCAAAAATGACACAGGCGTACATTTCCAAAAATGCCTGAAATGTTTGCAATGTTTGAAATGTATAGATATGACAAAAATATGCTGTGCTTTATATTTAAAAAAATAATAATACCATCCGACATCAATTGATTCTTTCTCGGTCTATGGTTTTTTTTCAGACTTTCACATTAATAATATTTGATGAATGAAGTTCCTGCGTGAACCTCTGCACCGACCCCTGGCCACGCAGCCTGGCGTGAGAATCCAATCTTTCGCAACGCCCTTAATTCGTTTCCGTCACACAAAACAGTAAAACAACCTGTAATGCAAACCTTTCAATCCCTGTCTACACAAAAAAACAGTGATTTAAAATCAATTAGCCCTGCTAAACCCCATTAAACCTTTTCTCTAGCAACCAAGCAAAGTCGCGAAGCCCAACATGGGTTCCCTCGTAACTTGTAAGTAGCAGCGTTTAATTTTGTCCGTCTCGTGCTAATAGCCGTAATTGACACGACTAGTCCCCCATTTAGGCGAGCCGAGCGGAACTAAGCCGCTTTGCAAGCATCAAGCTTGCGCTGCTTCGTGCAAGCTCGTCACTTGTAATGTACTCACTTTAAAACGGAACTGTTGAACGCTGCTTGGTCGTTATAACTTGGGACGGGGAACAATGCGTTGCGTTACCTAAATTAAACTTAACAATAACATCTTAGTGTGAGGGGAGTTTATACTGTGTAGATACGTCGCTAAGTCATCTGAACTTCAAGTTTTAACGATCTAGATCATTATAAACTGTTATTAAAAGGCATGTGTGGCAAGAATTGTTATCTAGAGATAAGTTAGTGTACCGGCCTTTAAATTGGAAAAGCTTTGTAAAGTAATGGTGTGCTTTACAAAGTTCAAAACATGTTGAATTGTGTCAACAGTATATTTTGCAGGGAGAAACATAATATTATATCAAACAAATTAACCTACTATGTTACAGAAGTATATTAAGTAAGGAGAAACATAATATACTAAATAAATAAACTATATGCCTTCACATTTTTATTGATTCAACGTAATTGGGTAGGGCCTCGCTCAAATGATTCACAGTGATTGCCGTGGCCGTGATAAGGAACAGAAGTAATCAAGCAAAGATTAATTCGCCTAACAAAATAAACTCCATTTCACGTTGAGAAGGAGAATGGATTTGCATCATCCTCGAGGACCCACTGCTGCTAGACACGAGCCAAGAGTTTCAAAACTCACAAGCCATGTCTTGAGTCGGACAAAAGGCTCTGTGGGCAGTTTTGAAACTCTTAGCTCGTGTCTAGCAGCAGTGGGTCCTCGAAGAAGATGCAAATCCACTCCCCTTCTCAACGTGAAATGGAGCTAAGTTAATTCGTCTGAGACTATCTTATTCTTCTTTATTTTATTAAATTTTATTGTCATTTTATCGTTTTTATTTCATTCTCATTCTAAACTTGTTTCACATTTAGTTTTGCAAAAGTCTTTGCCCAAGCATGGCACGGAATTTAAAGAACCGCAACGCAAAAAGCATAAGCTTAACGAAGCTCAAACACAAACCGCACACGTAATTTCCAACCCAAAAATGCTAGCAGTGAATTTTGCATTCAACGCTCGTATGCGTGTTTGCAAAATGTTTTTATTAGATTTTTGCTAGTGCAGTGCCAAGATCAGATAAGTAGTACATAACCTCAACTACGCTACGTTTCACACCAGACGGTAGAATACCAAGTGAACGCATGTATGAAGCTTTAAGCTGTGTTTATACAGCTGGCAATGTCAGTGACACGACGTCATCAACATTGGCTCTGCCACCAATCAGAGACTCTTGATGTGCATGACGTCATGTTCGCGACTCTGCCACAGAGTCTCTGATTGGTGCAGAGCCAATGTTGATGACATCGTGTCACTGACATTGCCGGCTGTAAACTTAGCTTAAGCTGTAATGGAATTTGCTCTCATACTTGTTTCTTTGGCGCTGCAGTAACACTATTTGAGTGTCTATCACTCGATCAAACTGCCAATTCAGTGTTAAAATGAGAAAGCCGTAAAGAAATTATTATCAAATGTTCGACTTTCCCATGATGGTTTTGCAATTTTCCGATGATTGATTGGGTGATTTACTTTAGATTGATGACCATATAAAAAGCAATTCACAGCCTCGGCTTTATTAAGTACTAAACAACTTTAGGCCTCTCAGAGCGTTTCGGGCTCCGACGGGCCCAGCCCTGAGGGCTCCAAAGCGCAGCGTGTATTGCGAATCCGTCTCGTTCTCGGCCTCTCAGAGCGTTTCGGGCTACGACGGGCCCAGCCCTGAGGGCTCCAAAGCGCAGCGTGTATTGCGAATCCGTCTCGTTCTCGGCCACTCAGAGCGTTTCGGGCTCCGACGGGCCCAGCCCTGAGGGCTCCAAAGCGCAGTGTGTATTGCGAATCCGTCTCGTTCTCCGCCTCTCAGAGCGTTTCGGGCTCCGACGGGCCCAGCCCTGAGGGCTCCAAAGCGCAGTGTGCATTGCGAATCCGTCTCGTTCTCCGCCTCTCAGAGCGTTTCGGGCTACGACGGGCCCAGCCCTGAGGGCTCCAAAGCGTAGTGTGTATTGCGAATCCGTCTCGTTCTCGGCCTCTCAGAGCGTTTCGGGCTCCGACGGGCCCAGCCCTGAGGGCTCCAAAGCGCAGCGTGTATTGCGAATCCGTCTCGTTCTCGGCCTCTCAGAGCGTTTCGGGCTACGACGGGCCCAGCACTGAGGGCTCCAAAGCGTGCAATCCAGCTTATAATGTGCATACTACAGCTACAATATTTGCAGAATTTAAAAACACTTACTCTTCGCCGCCCAGACCTGGCCTCGCCTGACCGCCTCCAGATAAAACTCGCTGTCGTTACGACACCGCTCCCGCACGCCCGGCGACCTCGGCGCGTACACCTCCACCAGCCTCTCGACGGCGTCCCTGTCCCCGTCGTCGCCGTCCTCATGCCACACGCCGTCGCCGTCGACCCCCGTCGCATTGCCCACCTGCTTCCGCTTGCCGCGCGCCCTCCGTCCAACCACCACGTCCTCCTCGACGACGCCGTCATCGCGTCTGTCCACGGCCGCTTTAAAACCGTCGCCTTCACTCTCACCTCTGTGCACCACCACTTTAAACGCGTCCGTGCGTTCACTAACTTCGTAGTCCCACTCGGTTCGTTCGGGACCGTCCCCGTCGATTCGCCGACTAGAGCGTTTCAAGTCACTCGCCTCTTTGATTGTCGCCTGTCTTTCGTAGTCGTCGTCGTCGTCCCTTTTCCACCGCTCGACGACCGCACGATTGCCAATAAAATCTGTAACAACTTCGCGTGCGACGCCGAAGTGCGACCTCCCGTCGTCGACGTCGGCGTCCGCTTTGATCTCGTCAAAGCTTTCACCGTCATTATTGTCAACGCCGCTTTTAGCCGACGCTTTTAGTCGCGTTTTCCGTCTCATCGCGCTCGCTTTGTCATCTTTAACAAGGCCGTGTACGGGAACCGCGAAACCGGTGCCGTGCGAAACGCCGACGTCGCCGTCATTGTCGCCGCTCGTCGCGACCTTTTCGACGCCGAACCCGACCGCAGCATCCCGTCCGACCGCGTCCCCCCCGTCCACGATCGCCACCCTCCGCCACGGCTCGACGGCGTCCTCCGCGCCGTGGCCGCGCGTCACGTGACCGAGCACCGCGAACGCGGCGAGCGTGGTGAGCACGAAGATCATGACGGCGTCGTCGTCGGCGTCGGCGTCGGCGGCGACGGGTCCATGTCCGGACGTGGCCCGTCCGACGACCGGGATGCGACTGGCGGCGAATGACGGCGCACCGCCCGGCAAACGTGTATCGACCCGGCGAACTGGGTCACGGTCTCGGCGCTGGGGGGACGTTGGCGTCCTGCTGGGGCACGCAGCCCGTGCTTGGGCTAGCCGGGTGATGGGGTGCGCATGTGCACGGGGGATGCTTTGGGGGGGGGGGGGGGGCGGATGCTGTGCGCGTGTGGGAGGTTTGACGGGGGACCGAATATAGGGGTGGCTTTATTTTGCAAGGTGCACATTTTAATTGTGTGGGGGTGGGGGGGGGGGGGGTGCCCACACGAAAAAGCAGATACGAACATATTATGATGCATGTAAGAAAAATGCATCTTTCAAGAAACTTATGTTTCTTATAAAAATTTGAACATGTGCACGGGGATGCTTTGGGGGGGGGGGGGGGGGGGACGTATGATGTGCGTGTGTGGGTGGTTTGCCGGGGGTACCGAATATAGGGGTGACTTTATTTTGCTAGGTGCACATTTTAATTGCGATGAGGGGGGGCCGGGGTGGGGGGGGAGGGTTCCCACATGAAAAAGCAGATACGAACATATAGGAAAAATATACGAAAGTGCAATAACTTGTTAGAAACTGCCCTCCTGCCCGGCAAGCAGGAGGTCCCGGGTTCGTATCCCGGGGTTCGGGTGCACATTTTTCCAGCTTCGCCTCCCTTCCATCATTTGCACACTGGTAACTGCTGAAACCAGTAACAATTTCCTCTCAGAAACTTATATGTTTCTTATAAAAATGTTTCATAATTTATGTTTTTTGTATCTACTTCCGTGTGGGCTGGAATGTATATTGAAATTCGCAAGGTTTTGTGATTCTCAGTTTTCAAGAAATAATTACACAATGATGCATTCGTTCGATAACGAAGTATTTTTCCATTGTCTGTATTGAGAATCACATTAACAGTCTCAGCCCTCTGAGCAAGTTAATTTATTGTTGAAGTCAGCCCACGCACGAGGATTTTTAACCTGGTGTGGGCTTCTTGCCAAGACTGTATAGCCAACAGAATGATGTAAATTAAAATAATGGATGAACGCAATAAAAAAGAATTTAAAATTTAAAATTTTGCCAGTAATTCCTGGCTTATATGCGATTCCCCCATATGTTCCCGTCAGAACATGCATAATATAAGGCCATGCGCTGTAGGCGCTAAAAGCGATGCGGTGGGTGGGAGGGGGGGGGGGCGGTAGCGAGTGTGTAGGTCCTGATTATGCCCTGAGTATACCTTGAACAGAGGCTTAACTAGAGGGGAGCAATCATACCAGTGCTCGGGGGCCTCGGGCTCAGTGCATAACTAGAGAGGAGCAATCATACCAGTGCTCGGGGCCCTCGGGCTCAGTGCGTAACTATAGGGGAGCAGGCATACCAGTGCTCGGGGGCCTCGGGCTCAGTGCATAACTAGAGAGGAGCAATCATACCAGTGCTCGGGGCCCTCGGGCTCAGTGCGTAACTATAGGGGAGCAGGCATACCAGTGCTCGGGGGCCTCGGGCTCAAGGGGGCTTATAGCATATTGATTGATTGATAATTTATTTATTTATGTATGAATGTATGTATTTATTTTATTTTATTGCAGGCAGGCAGGTACCGGCTAAACAAGGACCCACAGAGTGGAATGAAATAGGTCAAAGGTAAAGCAAACACAACAAAACAAGCAACAAGTTATTACAATATTGTGGTTCACATGCAAGGCATATGTTCGTTAAAAAACGTAAAAAATGTTATGAGAAGGTACATATTTGTCAACGCGCGTATATTGATCTTGTGTTAAAGTACTCTTGTGTCCTAGAAATGATAGAGTACCTTGAGACATTCAATCTAAAATGGGATAGGAATAGGTCCGTAATTCTGTTCTCCCTCGGGGGAACCCGAAAATTAACTGAGAGCTCCGGGTCTCTCAAATTGCCGTTGATTATATTAGGTATAGAAAAAAACTCGTGTCGTGTCGTGTGTCTCATTAACAATGTGGAAAGGATCAATTTCCTATACTTATGTCGTGATAGCTGCTTTTATGAAATTCCCTGTTGGTCTTCACAAAATTTAGCGTAATGAACCTTGTGTGTAACTCATTCGGGTTCTTGGTAATCGATGCGTATTCTACATGTGGCCTGGAAGGGAGCCGAGGGTGGACCCGGTGCCGGCACAGAGGCCTGCTACCGTCCAACAGCACCAAAACCGGCCACCGCTTAGCCTTGTCCCTTTGACACACTGTGTTGGCGCTGTCCCTGTGGCACTGGTCTATTGGCTGTCGGTGAATGACAGGCTGATGTTGAAGCTAGCCTGGTCTGGAAGGGAGCCGAGGGTGGACCCGGTGCCGGCACTAAGGCCTGCTACCGTCCAACAGCACCAAGGGCCGGCCACCGCTTAGCCTTGTCCCTTTGACACACTGTGTTTGCGCTGTCTCTGTGGCACTGGTCTATTGGCTGTCGGTGAATGACAGGCTGATGATGAAGCTAGCCTGGCCTGGAAGGGAGCCGAGGGTGGACCGGCACTAAGGCCTGATACCTTCCTAACGCACTAAGGGGCGGCCGTTCTACCAATACTGAGATATTTTTTTCTGGAATCCCAGGCTGTAACTGAATGAAAAATAATATATTTAACCCCGAGAGGATTGGAACTTTGAAAGATACCTTTCCGTTTATGAGGTGGTACAACAGTTGAACCACTGCGCCTTTAAGGGTTAAAGGATCTTCAAAATTTGTTGATGCCTAGGTTAAAAAAGCTTTCGGTTCTTTTGCTCTCGCTGTCGACGTCACTCGAGCTACGACCCTTGAGGTACTCCCATAAGGGAAGAACAAGAGTTTGCTCTAACTCATACCGTCAACTATCATACCGTCATAGCTTAACAAGTCCGTTATTAATATTTATGAAGCAGCTAGAATCTTCAAATTTTATTCACAGTTTCACGAGTTAGGAAATCCATTTCCATAAGCGTTAATGGATTTGAATTTTGGCAAATTTTAGCGAAAAACAAACATACCAGCTTTGAATTTCGGAAAGTTTGTTAATGTAAAGTTAAAAGGTTGTGTTTTCGTGTGTCTTTATTCAGCAGTGTGTATAGGTATAGTATGTGCAGGTAATTTAAGCGTACATCTGCAATACACGGGCTTGGTTTTCCCCATCAGGGTACCCCAGGGACGGAGAGAACTTGTTTACCTTCTGTCAGACTCGAAATATGTAAACAACTTTCGTCGAAATGTAAATGAAACTCAAAGCCCATTGGATCACTTTCCATGCTATCGCGTTGTGGCTCAAAAGCTTTTCACATGAAAGCTACTGGAAAATGGAAATCGTTGCCTTGCCTGCCGCTAGCACTTCACCATTCCAATCTCCATTTCACGTTGAGAAGGAGAGTTGATTTGCATCTTCCTCGAGGACCCACTGCTGCTAGACACGAGCTAAGAGTTTCAAAACTGCCCACAAAGCCTTTTGTCTGGCTCAATACATGGCTTATAAGTTTTTAAACCCTTGGCTCGTGTCTAGCAGCAGAGAGTCCTCGAGGAAGACGCAAATCCACTCTCCTTCTCGACGTGAAATGGAGTTTAGTGCACAGTACGTCTCAGGTTCTTTGTCAACGTCTCAGAGGGATAGGGCCGATACTTTAACATTTCAGAATATCGGTAGGTTGAAGCACCTGCAATACATGTTATCTCACTGGGGGACAGCATATACTTGCATTTGTTTTTAAATGGGAATTACCATTGATGTCCACCAGTGAGTTTAAAGAAGGTTGCTGATGCAGGTGCTCTATATATCTATAGGACATCCCAGTTTGAGACGAACTATAGTTGGGAGTAGCACTTTGGCACGAACGAAACAGGATCGTGAGAGGGCTGGGTAAATAATACCCCTGCTTCTGCTGCATCTCAGTGTGAATGCTAAATTCGTGAACAACTTTCCTTTTCTGTTTTTTCAGATATTTTATATAATATGAGAACCGCAAATGTGTATAGCTTGTGTGACATATATCACATTATATTTTTTATCTCTGTGTTAAGCGTCTAGAGAAACAGATTTGACTCCTACTTTAACTCTGGGTTAAGCGTCTAGCCCTCAGAAACAGATGAATTCCACGGCATCCTATTGGCGGCTGCAATGACAAATAACTTGGTAATACTATTGGACCGAACAAATGCTAAATGACACCGGCATGTATAGGTGAGGGGAATTGCACGGTTTTCCTCACAATCTTTCGTCGTCAATATTATCACAGACATGGACTATCTGTCTGGCCAAATCTGTGGCAGGCTAATTAGAAAAATCCATATTCTAAATGTGTGGACACTTTTCGCAACATGCCGTGCGTGCGTGTGACATCAGAGTGGCCGTGCGATTGGCGAACAAAACGCGCGCTAAATCTACACGTTGCAACATTTAGCCACGGACATTGCGTGTCGTTTATACTTTAGTTATCATGATGTTATCAGTTATCACACGGGCAAAACTGTGAAATGCATTTATTTTCATTTCATTTTTCAATTTTAGTAAAGTATATACGAGTTTTATACTCGCTAATATTTATTGGTAAGCGTATAGCGAGCGGAATGACTTTTCGTTATCTTTGATTTGCATTTTTGAATTTTTTTGTTGTAATTTATTCGATTTTCATTTAAAATTGTATATCAAAATCCTCATGATTAAGATTCCCTTCATCCGTTATTGGCATTTATTAGTTTCAAACACATTGCATGACAAAAGTTATTTCACACATGACCTTCATGTGAATGATTTTTTTTCTTTGCTTTTCTACCCGCGCTACAAACAGCTGTACGCTCATCTTCAACGCAACACCAGCAGCGTTCGCCAACCCAAGTGTTCTTTGACAAGAGGGCCTTTGAAAAGTCCAGTGGTACCAACCTACGGCCCGGCGCTCATATTTCTGCGGCCCGCTTCGAAATTTGCCAATTTCGAATGCCAATTTAGCTTGGAATTCTTCATGGAAAATGATTTGATTTTAAATTCAGACAACCTCCTTTTAATAAGTGCGTCATTTCGAGGTATTTTTAAGATCGAAACCACCCGAAACGCAGAGATTTGCACCATAAAAATGCACTTTAGCAACATTTTCTTGAGGATTTAACCCCCAAATCCCCATTGTGTCGTATGCAATATTAACTTTCATGTATCAAGTACAAGCAAGTACAAGTTATGGAAATGCGTTCAATCAATACCCAGAACGTTAAACAACCCTGCTGAAAAATCTTACCTAAGATCTTGCAAGATCTTGCTAAGAATTTTCAGCAAGGAACGCTATGTGTCTTGCAATTTGCAAGATTTACGTCAAATTATCCTTTGCGTCCCCCACAGGTTACACATTTCCATTTATCTGGTCCTGTGCAAAAAAAGGTTGAGTGCCACTAGTGCTCTCTCAGATTTATTCACAATGGCCTGTATGTGAATGCATTATCTTGAGCGACTCTATGTGATCTTTGGTAATTGGCATGTTAATAAATCCATTCTAAAATCGCCATCCACGCCGCCATGGCAATGATTCCCATGAGCGCATGCCATGTGGCCCATTCAACACGGATGTTAAGGGTATATAGGCACTAGACTATATAGACGTATCGGGCAGTGATATCGGTAACTAGAGCAATCCAGTGGCAACTCTACATAGTCGGCTCCCAAACTTGCTAACCATCCCAATGAAAGGTCCAAAACCTCCTCGGGGTATCCTAACCTAAAATTCCCGTAGGTGGCAGGCTCCAGCAATGGCAGCCGAGAACCAAGAGAATCATTCCCAGGATGCCATGGCAAGCTACCACGACATATTTTATTACAATCAATGCCATGATTTCATGTCACTATCACATAGGTCCATGTGAAGTTTTTTCAGAGTGTGGTTACGGTCATAATATCTACATTTAGCATCATAACCTAACATGGGCGTGCGCAAGGGGGGGGGGGGGGGGTAGGGGGGGGGGCGCAGGTCTGGGTCCCACCCAGTGTATTTTTTAAAACCCGTTGATTTTCTTGAAACTAACCCTGATTGTTGAAAATTTCCCCGGGGGCTATTCCCCCGGACCCCCCTTTTGTTGTGGGCCCTAACCTAATTGAAAAATAATGTTCCTACGCCCCCGCTTATACGCTTGACAAAAAAACAGCCATGTTTAAAGTTTCGAATTACAAGTATTATAAAAATATTTATAATCAAAAAATTGCACAATTTGGATTAAAACGTAATTTTAGGCAATTTTCCATCTGAGTTTTTTTTTCTTGACTTTCTTGAGCGTAATCAGCGATTTTTTCTGAACAATGTACGCTAAAAATCAAAACTCTTGCAATTTATTGTTACGGGCTGGGGGTCTTTTCGAGATTCATTGCGTGGGCTCTCAGGGAATTCTCCTTAAATGCGAATCTTTTATCTAACCATTTTTCTTAAATACAATTTAAATTTAAAAGACTACGAATTTTTACTTTCCTGATCGGATAATTATTCTGCGATTTAAATCTGATATAATAATCACTAAAATACGAGTTTTTGAGTCGGGGCAAAAAAAGACCCAAGTCAACTCTGACGTCAGAACTCAGGTAATTAGAGCGATCTTCCCATGCTGGCCGTGCAATAGTGTCCAGGTACTGGCCAGTAAACAGGTCCACACACCTACTTTTTAAATAGTCGTACCTTCTATAAAATTTAGTTTAGAATGATTTAAAAAATACCTTTAATTTTTTTTATTATTATGTACACAAATTAGCCTCCCAAAAGTGTTGTCCATTCCGGGATTTGAACCCGGGTCCCCAACTTTCGCGGCTGGTGCACTAATTCAATTCTCACCCTGTATGCAAATTACTTCTCCCAAATTTAATGGCCGTTTAGCTCGGCGGTTAGAGCACCAGCCGCGAAAGTTGGGGACCCGGGTTCAAATCCCGGAATGGACAACACTTTTGGGAGGCTAATTTGTGTACATAATAATAAAATAAATAGCCAATTACGAGCTTTCGTAATTTAAATAAGATTAAAAGATACCTTTAATTTTATTTCCCACACAAAAACAAAAAAAAACATGTTTTGAAATGTAAATAGAATTCCCTATTTCAGTAAAATTCCAATAGAACGGAGCACGGTCGGATCATTTTGACCGTTAGCTTTCCCTGCCAGGAGAAAACTCGTGAGGTCTCATATTTATGCAGTAAAAAATCATGTAGTTTATCATTTTCTGTTGGTCTAATATGACGTGGGTTCGTTAAAAAGAATAATATTCTGTCAAAGCGGGTTTGTTTAGAAATGTGGATTTCATCATACAGTCGTGTTAGCTAGGGTGACCACATTTTCGAACTCAAAAACCGGGACATTTTCGTACTGGTGGGGTGAGGGGGGGGGTCAATATGCCCATGTACACTCAGGGCCGTAACGTGCCGAAACTGCACCTTGCTGAAAATAACGCATTGCCCCCCCCCCCCCTCCCCCCATTCTCTCTAATTTATGATTTCAATTAATCGAATTTACTGAATTTACCGAATTTGGCAGCTCCCACTCCCATTTTCTGACCCCTAAAATACACAATAATGGCAGATTAAAGCAAAAAAGTCGGAACGTAAGGGTTCAGAAGGGGTTTGATGATGGGTTGGGGCCGCTTATTGTGAGTAACTACACCAAATCCACAAACCAATTGCTTGAAAAAGGCACTACACAAAAATAACAAATATCGTATACGTTGATAAATTATTTGAAATAAAAAATAACGAATAGATCAAATGGAGTGACTGGAAAACAGGGACATTTAGGCGTCCCGGGTGGTGTCTCTCGGGACGCCGGGACAGGGACCTGAAAACCATGACTGTCCTGGGATAACCGGGACCACGGCCTGGTGGACTTTGAAGTAAAGTTACTTTTGACTCTTCACCATTTGTAAAGAGTCAAATGGTAAATAATGGAAATAACGAATAACATTAATGGTAATGATAAAAACTTAATCATTCGACTCTTTGGTATGGTACTCTATGATCTTTGGTGATCCCCAAAAAGTGGCAAACTCAAATTAATTCTAGGGAAGTCTATAATATTATGCCCATTTGATAAATTGACTTGATAACTTGGTGCAAAAAGCCATGCATGTCTGACAAATATTATTATGAATAAAACAATAACTTGAATGGCAGTAAAACATGTTGTGCTTGCGTGCTGCAGACCATGTTTATAGCAATTATCTTTTAATCTTATATAAATAATTCCTTAGGGATATAGTTAGTATATTACATTCTGTAACATGCTACACGCAGTTTCATCCCATGTACCTGTCCATAATTATGTCGAAATAAAATGGATATTGAACATGGTTATTTTTTTAGGTGTAGACACAAAACAAAATGTACGCTCATCGTCCAACGAGAAATGACAATTCTGGCACAAAACCGTGGCACAGAAAGACGTTTCATAGCTTGCTTGATAACCATAGTTACTTCAAGAGAAACAATGTTATTAGAGAAGTAATTGCTAATTTAACCAAACTGCGTGGTCACTAAAGGCACGACAAGGATTATTGTCAAACTGACAATGCTGTGTTTTGTTAACTGATCGTTGTTTGATTAACAATGCTGGTGTGGAGTGGAACACTAGAATTGTTGAATTAACAAATCCCTTATTTAAAATTTGGTAAATCTAACAATCAGCATTGTCAATTTATTTATTGTCAACAATCATTTAACATGATTTTACAGACAGTGTTTGCTTACAATTTACTAAGGGGTTAGCTACAATACTAAAGATCTACACATATTATAATGAAATCATTAAAAATAATAATAAAAATACAACAACTTAGTAAAAATATTCAACAGTTTTGATTTGATTAGATAAATTGTGTTTATAATTAACTATTCTTGTGGTCAGTTCAACCAGGATTTTGTCAACAAAACCAGCATTGTTGAATTAACTAGGGCGAACGCAATTTGTGTTGCGTTGAAGATGAGCGTAGCGGTTTGTATATAGCGCATGAAAAGATTGAGGCAAAAAGCCTATGAAAATCATGGAGCAGCAAGCCGGACCAGTGCTTTCTCAAAAATTCTGATCACTTAAAAATGTAAACGATTCTGACCTTTCTTTGTTTCTGTCCGAGCTGTCGGGTAGCGGAAATATGCTCATTTTGAGATCATTGAGCAATGTTCTAATATCTGTCAAATCTTGATTTCAACTTCAAGTCCAAAAATCTGGTGTGATGTTTCGATTTGGTTCCGATGGTTACTAAAGGCAATAATCGAAATTGGCAAAATTTGATAACAATACGCACTTTTAAATAAGTATCCGTACTTTACCAAACATCCCCAATTGTCGAATATTGCTAATTTTTCTGCTTTGAAGGGAAGAGGTATGGAGGATTTTCTTGAGAAACGCAGGGGGTCTAAGTTGAGAACAAAAGTAGACATCCTGAAAATTTCATCCCACTCGAAGCAGGCGTTTGGCCTGTAGAGCGCGCGCAAACACACATACAAAAAAACAAAAAAAAAACAAAAACAAACAAACAAACAAACACACACAAGTGCTTTTTTTTAGCAGTAGTGAAATTGATGATTTCGCTTCGCTCGCTTCGCTCGCTACGCTCATCAACAATACCTTTTCTCTTAGTGAAGTAAACGCGTGTCGTTGAAAATAAATGTAAAAAAATGTTTTTAAAAGTGCCATTTTAGGCACAATATGAAAATTCCCCCCATTTTCCCCCGTTTTCAAAAAAAAACGAAAAAAATAGTATCCTCCATTCAGCAACTCTTTAACAACACCCAAAAAATTTATATTTTTTTACCTTTAGGCCAAAAAAATGGGAAAACGGGTCCGTTACCGACACAGTTTGACTCTTTATCTACAACTCCCTCGCTTACTTTATTAGCTTATCTCTTGCGGTTTGGTCAAAAACTGCATAATTGCAAAGGTCGCATCTGTGACGTCAGTGGAGGTACCCAGGAGTCTTAAGGCTTTTGGTTACGAGGACCGATTATTTTTCATTACCTAATTTTCCATTTGGACATCTTCAGATTGGAATTCATTTTGATAAGACGGAATCTTGCCAGCGCCCTCTGAAAAGATTATTTCGATTAGCTAGCATGGCAAAAATGTATCCAGATGGCTTTGACCTCGATCAATATTCAAACCAAGGATTTGTTGTGTCCACAGCCTCCTGGCAACATTGGAGACACAAGAGCGATGGGAAAAAATTCCTTTCAGAAGGCCCTGGTTGTGTGCTCGGATAGAAATCCAATGTGTGCTGTCGATGGCTGCCATGCCTTGTCACAACACTTGCTTTCCACCCAGAAGGCCCTGGTTGTGTGCTCGGATAGAAATTCAACGTGTGCTGTCGATGGCTGTCATTGGCGTGGGAGGGGGGGGGGGGGGCGGGCGTCGGCCTGGGCCCCAACTAATAAATTTTCTGAACCGCGTAGATTTGCTTGAAAAAATCCTTGATTTTTCAATATTTTCCCGGGGGCCGAGCCCTCAAGCCATGCACATCCCCGAAATGAAAACAACGTTCCACGCTGCTTTTGCGCTTGATGATGAAAACGTCATCTTCCAAGTTCGAATTGCAAGTTTTCCTCGACAAAATACATTACAGAATCGCTATTTTCTGTGGATTGACCATTATCGTCCCCCCCCCTCTCTCAACCAGTACTGTTTCACGTGCAGAGAAAACGGTGCACTTTTTGTGCCCATCTTTTTGGTCCATCCCGCGCTGTGCCCTTTCTAACCATTAGCCTGCACACCCCGCTATTACCCCATATATTGTTACCACATTTACCCGAAATTATTTATGTTCCTTAAGGCGACAAAAGTATTTTAATATCTTTAATTACCACACAAAAATTACCAATTTTGGATTTAGTAAGATTGCTAGAACAAGCATTATCATGTCTTTGTTTTATGAACAAAGCAAATAGTCTATTCTCTCAAATTTTTTGATATGTATCTAACATTTCTCGTTATTATTGGCGAACTATATTATAATGATTTTAAAAAAGTTCCGCTCATTTTTCGAAGTGTTTCAAACTGAAATAAAAATACAATTCGTTTCGTTTCGTTTATTTTCTTTTCGCAACAGCAACTTTGAAACTAGATAACAACCGAATCAAACTTTGTTTGAACAACGTCGTAAAAAGCAATTGGCCGAGACACGTAATACGAAAAATAACACACATTTCTTAATAAAAGTTTCAGCTTTTTAATGCAGCACAATATTCGTAAGCGTGAATTGGTTTTCCACGCGCCTTCTTTGGTTTCTTTGGTTTGGTTTCTTGGTCCAAGTTTCCAATCGTGCCAACCGCCAAATGACTACGATGAAGTCAGCGCCGATTATCGATTCAGTCCAAAACTCAATCGGCACAGAAATACTTCCGCTTCCAAACCTCACAATCGGAGTGAATGGGAATTGGATGCTAAATAAAGCTCGGTTAACACGGTTCAATGTTTCGTTCAATGCATTGAATTCAAGGTAGAATTCATGCATTGTTACATAACTTGATTGCTTTTCATTGAAATTTTGCCTTTCAAAAGCGTTGTTTCTAGAAGGCAGTGACATACCCTTCCTTCTATTGAAAGGAAACTTTAACGATATTTAGAACACGTCCTAAATGAGAAAGCATTGAATTCAACCTTGAATTCAATGCATTGAACAAAATTTGAACCGTGTAAACTCAGCGTAACAGATAAATCATTTTTTATGCTGCCACTTTATCCATCGATGTAATTCGACATCAGATTTGAGAACTATAACGCATCATTTGAGCTTTGAGGGTGTATATTTTGCATCCTTCTCATGAACCCGCTGCTTCTATCTCATCTCATCTCCTGACAAGCTGTGCTCAGCTTAAAGATATTTAATTTTTATAACCCATGGCAGAGGCAAGAAATTGTTTCAGCATTTTAGAGGCCGCAAACAGCGTTTATGTGGAGCCCTCTATGACGTCATCGTGGGCTCTGGGAATAGTTTTTTTGGTCGTAATTACCTTCCCCAAACACCGATTCGCTTCACACTCTCGGTATTGGCATTTGACAGCAATCACTTCGCAATACTACAATTTGAAATCGATATTTCAATTTTGAAGAGACATATACGCACTGTCAATTATTAGTACTTGCAGCAAGTAATTTCCTGGCGAGGCCCTTGAAAAACTGACACTCAAAAATGAAAAAAGGGATGGGTGAAAAGTTGACGCAATTCACTCATTCGTCGAATTAATTTCCCGCCGTGAAACGGAATTTCCGCTCGTTTGACAAGCGCACGCCCCCCCCCCCCCCCCCCCCCGAAAGTCCCGGCACACACTGCACACTGCCTGAAAGTCGCTATACTGGAGAGACTTCATGCGCCAGAGAACGGCCTGCTTGAAACTGTTTGGGACGCCATTATTCGTCCAAATGAAATGAATTTATATTTCATGGCGACGAAACAAAAGGCCACAAGAAAATCATCATAACTTCAATTAAGCCTTTTGAACTCAATCTAGCCATATTTAGCCTATAATAAGCGTACATTAGGCCTATATGTATACTATATTAAGCGTATATTAGGCATATATTTCGCCTATATTTCGCCTATATTTGTCCTTTATTTATCCTATATTTAGCCTATATTAAGCGTATATTAGGCATATATTTCGCCTATATTAAGCGTATATTAAGCATATATTTCGCCTATATTTGTCCTTTATTTATCCTATATTTAGCCTATATTTAGCCTATATTAAGCGTATATTAGGCATATATTTAGCCTATATTTAGCCTATATTTAGCCAAAATTTAGCCTATATTAAGCGTGTATTAGGCATATATTTAGCCTATATTTATCCTATATTTAGCCCAATTAAACCTATATTTGCCATGGTGACAGACTGGAATTTGGCAAAAAATGGCGTCCATGCGATTCGTTGGCCGCTCTCTTATGCAAACAAAGCCTCTCTAAAAGTTGCGTGGCAGCTAACGCCGACGTGACGAGGCTAAATTGAGTCCTCTTTTTGTCCGCTGTTTGTCCACTCTTTGTCCGCTGGTTTTGTGCCAAAGCGTCCGCGTAGCAAAAACAAATATAGCGACGCTTAGCGCCCGACAGATTGTGGTGTGGGAAAGGGGGGGGGGGGGTAGGGGGGGGATGGGGAGAGCAGGAACCTTTATCCTCTGGAAGCGCCGTGTGGAAAATGAGCAGCAACAGTTGCCATGCCTACACAGTCGGATTTCCAAATATATGTTTTTGTTTTTTAAATCCGATCTCTCTTTTTGTCCTATCCATACAAAGCATGCTGTTATGCATTGTAAAATATAACTGTAATTTTATACACAAACTTCTTTTGTAACGATAATCAGAGTATTTGTAAAGTTACGAAAATAGTTTACGTGTTCCTTACGAAAATGACAATTTAGTCATGGTTACAATAATATTTCCTGTATATTTTTTACAAACCATTTTCTAAATTCTTTCGTAAATTTGTTTCTCTTTCGAGAAACCCTTCAGTAAACCGTACTAACATTGTTTAGTTACCGTAACCAATGTATTTTTGCACGCTCACAATATTGTTTTCTTGATTTTTCACAATTCGAATATTCATCATAATATATCAATATATAATGATATGTTAATGACCGTATAAATTAATAGCAATCAATGTATTGCTATTATAATTTATATTATTAATCTATTTGCCATGGCATTATTATAACTATGGTACAACCCAGGCTCGGAATCCAACAGCAAATCCCGGCAGCAAATCAACAGCAAATATATTCCCGGCATCGTCATCTATTCTAGATTAACAAAATGTTTATCAAAATCCGCTCGTCATCAGCCATGGCGGTCACCCATCCACCGCCCGGCTCGGCGCAGTATTGCTTAACTCCAATCCCTTCAACCTCTCTCCCTCTGAGAGCTGGCCACGTGCATGGCGGTCACCCATCCACTGGCCGACTCGACGCAGTGTTGCTTAACTCCAATCCCTCCAACCTCTCTCCCTCTGAGAGCTGGCCACGTGCATGGCGGTCACCCATCTACTGGCCGACTCGACGCAGTGTTGCTTAACTCCAATCCCTCCAGCCTCTCTCCCTCTGAGAGCTGGCAACGTGCATGGCGGTCACCCATCTACTGGCCGACTCGACGCAGTGTTGCTTAACTCCAATCCCTCCCACCTCTCTCCCTCTGAGAGCTGGCAACGTGCATGGCGGTCACCCATCCACTGGCCGACTCGGCGCAGTGTTGCTTAACTCCAATCCCACCCACCTCTCTCCCTCTGAGAGCTGGCCACGTGCATGGCGGTCACCTATCCACCGGCCGACTCGGTGCACTGTCGCTTAACCCATTAAGTTCCAAATTAATTTTTTCTTGACGTGTTATATAATATATGTCTTTTAGGTATATATATCACAAATAAGCAAATAACAATAATTGAACCGGTGGGGGGGGGGGGGGGGTAGGTGTATTTGATGGTCAATTTTTTTATCAGATGGAAAAAATGTGGTAAAATGTTTTTTTCCCGATTATTTTCGAGTAGAAAAACGTCATTTTGTGACTGACCCATAGGGACGCTGGTACTTAATGGGTTATCTTCGGTGATCCCAGAGGAACGGTGCTTCCAGAATGCTTAGCCATCCGGTGATGTACTGGAATGTGGAAACATGGTCTACATACGAAACCCGGCGGCCGTGCGAGCTAAGTACAGCTCTATTATCTCGTCTGCGAGCGATTCTGCAGTCGGCTGAATTAGCATCGGGTCGATTTGCGAGTCCATCGGACGACACGGGGTCAAATGAACCGTTGCCAAAACCGTGTAAAGCCCCCCCCCCCCCCCCCCCCCCCCCCAAAGCACTTAACAGCCAGACACCGAGTCAGACCGGGACGGCACAGATACAGTTTGCACAGACGGGCCTTCGCATGTCGCTACACGGCTACGTGGGGAATCGGGGTACTAAAACACTTTTGCATATACTGACTATTGAACGCTATAAACCAAGTCTTAAGGCCGTTCATTGATGGTTGTTGAGGTTAATTGAATTCAACTTTTTATGGATTTCCAGGAGATATTTCGAGGTTCTGAGATATTCAATTGGTTGTCAAAAGTGTGAGGATTCCGTAGATATTTGTTTCGTTGCGATCGGATAACGGGTGTGGCCTGGAAAGTGTATACGGTAAGAGGTAAATTCTTAGCTGGAATTGACATCTTTCAATGTACCGGCAAAACAGGGTTGTTTTAAAACGCTTGTAAGTAATTGACGGGTTTATTTTTCGAAATGAAAATACTTCAATTGGTTGCCAGGAGTGTGAAGATTCCGAAGATATAGGTTTCGTCGCGATCCTACCAAAGGTGTGGCCTGGAAAGTGTATCCCGTACGAGGTGAAGTAAACGGCCCGAGTTCACAGCTCGATGAACAAGCTTAAAGACCATGTCTTATCGACTGACACGCTTGGCTCAGATTAAAGATTTTTACTTTTTATTACCTGTGGCAGAGCCAAAAAATCTTTTTCATCATTTTTTGATGCCGCAAACAGCACTTATATGGAGCCCTCTCTGACGTCATCGTGGATTCTGGGAATAGTTTTTTGGCCGTAATCACCTTCCCTTGGCACCGATTCGCTTCAAACTTTCGGTATTGGCTTTTGACAGCGATCAATTTGCAATATTAAAATTTGGAATCGATATAACAAATTTGAAATTTTAATTTCAGATTGGAAAGATTAGACAAAATGGCAATTGGTGGACCAAATTTTTTTTTAAGGCACATTCTTTAATCTGAGCACAACTTGTGTGAAGGTGAAAGAATTCCTTTAAAGTGGAATGTTCCTCTTAACTATACCAATTAATTGTTTACAGTTATGCTGAATAACGTTCGTATAACTATGGAAAATTATCTTAACTAATGATTCTAATAGTTACGGACGATATGTGGCAAAACCAAAATAATTCTTACGTAATTTTAAAGCCATACATATTACCCAGGAGGTGAGCTATTTTGGTTGTGCTGTCAATAATAGTTTGCCTATAAACAATTGTTTGGTAGATATTCGTTGGCCCAGGTGACGTCATTTCCCAGAGGGGATCAGGAACATAGGTTTAAGTTATGGTTCAAGTTATTAAACCTCAGGCTGGGCGTATATCACCAAAGTTCGCCTAAAAACGGTCGTTTAGACAGTTTTAGCCGGTGCAATTATAATATACACTAGAATTAATTTGAACTTGCCACTTTTCGGGGATTGGAATTTTTGCAGCCTATATTTTCATGATAATATTGTTACAGACTGAAATTGCCCCCCAAGGAATGGGGCCACGTACTCCACATTCTACCAATACCCTTCAAATGCATTTACTACACCAGAATTCATTTGAGATAGCCCCTTTCTGGGGATCTCATATTATCATATGCCAAAGAGTCAAATAATTAAGTTCTTATCATTAACATTAAACATGTTATGTATCATTACCATTATTAACCATTTTACTCTTTACTTTATTGGTAAAGAGTCAAAATGATACTTTTCTTCGAAGTCCACCAGGCTGTGGTAATCTTAGGCTAACGCACTGTACACTGCTTTACATGCATTGTTTAATTTTAAGTCAAATTATTATTATTATTACTGTCGAAAATAAATGCTAAATGTGAGGCATCAAAATTTAATAAAATCAAGCCAACTTAGACAAAACGCAGAGCTGTGATGAATATTTCTCGAATGCGTAATGAATGCGAAAATAACCTTACGAACTGACGCCTTTGGTAATTCGTGAATTACCATATTTTATTCGACAAAACAACTTCGCCTGAAGGCTTCAAGATTATTAAAAATCGGCTTCAAATCTGAATAAATAACATGAAAGGAAATTGGCTCGCTACAGAGAGAATAACATATTTTACAGCCGGCCGACAGCTGTCAATACTCATTTACTAAAAGCCCGCCGGCAGTTGTTTATATCCCGTCGACGCCTGCAAGATTCAGGATGCAGACCCGCAGTACAGACGTGTCTCGTAAACTGCCTGCTTTCAGGGGGCCTTGAAATTGCGTCTTGAACGACTTTTCACTCCATTGTGCTTCTCAATGTAAAGGGGCCTGAATAAGGGGATAATATTCGCCTTAAGAGTGCTCAATTACTTTGTTTATTCATTTTGAACAGTTTTACTGTACTGGAGATTCTTATTCGATTTCGCGAGTTCCTAAAAATTATCAAAAACTATTTAAATTATCCTGTGGCTCTGTATCCTGTATCATGTGGCTTTAAATTATCCTGCTAAGCTGTTAGTAACACAACATAGGCACAGGCCGCATTTAAAGCTGGGTTATCATCCAGCAATGTCAGTGACACGATGTCATCAACATTGGCTCTGCACCAATCAGAGACTCCGTGGCAGAGTCGCGAACATGACGTCATGCACATCCAGAGTCTCTGATTGGTGGCAGAGCCAATGTTGATGACGTCGTGTCACTGACATTGTCAGCTGTAAACACAGCCCAAGATTTTCTGATACTATACAGGGTTTCAGTTTATCTAGATTGCATCCAATTTTGTTCCGTTATTTGAAAACTAAATTAGTCTTCTGAAAACAAGGTAAACGTAGACTATTAAATTAGATGTTGTGATTTCTCAATCCAATTCTTTTGCAGTCATTCGCCAGTTGGACATCTTCAAGAAACTAAATAATCTTTTCAAGAAGCCACGTCTTGCCAGCGCCTCCTGTTTTGATTTGTTTCGAGGTACTCGTTTGGGAAAATGTCTATAGATGGCTCTGACCGAACGAATTCTTTAACCCTGCCAATTCGCACAGCCTCCTAGCAACATTTACATCATGAGAGTACAAAATGAGAGTGCAACATTTTCATGTGGAAGGCCCTGGTTGTGTGCTCGGCTCTCAAAGATATTGCATTTCAAATATCTCGACGTTTTACTTTTTGTTTGCTAAACATTGTCAGATTAAAATCGAACAACTGTTTAATTCCCTTCACAAACGCATTTTAAATGTTACAAATGTTGTAGCCGCTTTCAATATTCTTCATCCCTCTCATATCAAATATCAATACGAAAAAAATCGAAGTTGTTTTGGTTTATGAAAATGTTCAATTAGTAAGAGATTAGAGTTTTACGAGTTCTTTGAATTTTTTCGCAGTAAACATCTCCATTCTAATAATAAAAGTGTGTCTATACTTTTCGAATTTAAAGTTCTCAATAACACCAATCGATTCCTCTTTGAAAACTGATCAGAAGTCAGCTTGAATCGCATCTCTAGATTGGATAGGAGACGCGCAAATAGGCTGCTTTTGATTAATTAATTTTAAAAATAAACTCTGCTGCTATTATCCTGCAATTTTACGAGTGGATTTTAGGCTCACATTATGGCTCACATTAGTGATTAAATCTGGAACTGTAGTCAATGATCACCTACCAGACATACTAGTAGTTGTTAGCATGAAAGGCAATCTATTTCAGTCTCAAAGCTTTTGAACGATTGCATCCAAGATAAGAAATGGTTTTCATTCACAAGAGAAGCTTCTTATCTGCTGAGCGCTGGCAATCTTAGATCAAAACTCGTTGTCTTTATTGGTGTGTCATCTTTCTCAATTAATAAAGCTGTGTTTACTGCTAGCAATGTCAGTGACACGATGTCATCAACATTGGCTCTGCACCAATCAGAGACACTGGACTCGATTCTGCCGTGGAGTCTCTGATTGGTCCAGAGCCAATCTTGATAACATCGTGTCACTGACAAGATCTGTAAATTCTTCGTTTCTTGTGACAAGACAGGTTTGGATTTTCAACAGGATGCGATTGCCCAAAGCACTTTATGACTCAATCGAACAAAGCTATCAATTGATAAGATTGGTAGGCGAGACAAGAGAATCTCAAGATAAAGAGTGAGAGAGTGATTGAATCCCACTGCTATCAGCTGGAGGTAGGACAGAGAGGCTGGCAGCCAGGAGGCTTTGGACTGTATAAAACAAACGCAGCTCCGATGCTCGGCAGTCCAAGAACTCTGTGAGGAAGGATCAACAGGTGTGTGGCATTGCAATTACTTTTAGTTAATGGGACAGACAAGTTTGCCAGAAAGTGGCTGTCAGACCAAAAGTTGCCGACATCTCAAGGCCACATCGATGAAGTTATCATTTCAATATTTCAGTGTGTTGTAGGCAGTAGACGTAAATAAGTAAGGGCGAATATGTGTTTTTTTGTATGTGTGTTTGCGCGCGCTCTACAGGCCAAACGCCTGCTTCGAGTGGGACGAATTTTTCAGGGTGTCTACTTTTGTTCTCAACTTAGACCCGCTGCGTTTTTCAAGAAAATCCTCCACACCCTTCACTTTCAAAGCAGAAAAAAGAGCAAAATTCGACAATTGGGCAAGTTTGGAAAAGTACGGAAATTTATTTAAAAGTGCGTATTTTTGTCAAATTTTTCCAATTTTGATTGTTGCCTTTAGAAACCATCGAAACATCACACCAAATGTTTTTACTTGAAGTTGACTTCAAGATTTGACAGATATTAGAAATTTTGTCAATTTCGTGCTTGCAAGTTTTTGAAAGTAAGTTCGCGGCAGAAATATATCTCCAACCTAATAAAAACCCTTGGGCATGAGTTACATCTATTTATTTACATGCACAATGCTCAATGATCTCAAAGTGAGCATGTTTCCGTTACCCGACAGCTCGGACAGAAACAAAGAAAGGTAGAATCGTTTACATTTTCAAGTTTTCAGAATTTTTGAGAAAGCAATGGTTTATTGTCTTGCTGCTCCATGATTTTCACAGGTTTTTTGCCTCAATCTTTTTATGCGCTTCATAAAAACCGCTACGCTCATCATCAACGCAACACAAATTGCGTTCGCCCTAGTAAATATAAGACTTTTTAAACCTGGGCCACATTCATTGCAGCGCGTCTCGCACCAAAACGAGGTCCACGATGACCACGCCCTCCACCCTGAGTCTGCTGGTGTTGGCGCTGTGCCTCTGCACCGGCCTCTGCACGGACAGTCCCAAGGCCGACGACGGCTACGAGGTCTTTCCCGCCTTCCCGTGGAGTCGCTACAAAATGCCCTCGTTCACACGAAACTGGGCAAACGCTTTGGCCTTGTGCGAAAGCGACGGCGAGGGATCGACTCTGGTGGTCATCAACTCGGACGAGGAGGCCAAGGTCGTCGGGGAGCTGATAGCCAGAATCGTTGCTAGTGGCATCTATCCTTTCACTTGGGTGGGAATCAATGACCTTGAAATCGAGGGCGTTTGGCGCACGGTGCAAGGTACGTGTTCGTGAACCTTACACAAATAGGGTGTAATGGAACCATCGTAAGTCACTTTGGTTCCCAAGAAGTGACCCGACATCTCGTTGCAGGCGGCCTGGTCTCGGAGTCGGGGTACAACAAGTGGGAAGTTGGCCAACCGAACGGAGGCAGGAATTGGAATTGTGGCTACGTCTGGGAAGTCGCCCTTTACCGCGACGATGCCTGCTCTAACGTGAAATCTTTCATCTGTGAGAAGCCCAACGTGTGACCCGGAGGGAGCCCAATGTGTGACACGGAGGGAGCCCAACGTGTGACCCGGAGGGAGCCCAACGTGTGACACGGAGAGAGCCCAACGTGTGACACGGAGGGAGCCCAACGTGTGACTCGGAGGGAGCCAAACGTGTGACTCGGAGGGAGCCCAACGTGTGACCCGGAGGGAGCCCAACGTGTGACACGGAGGGAGCCCAACGTGGGACATGAAGGGAGCCCAACGTGTGACCCGGAGGGAGCCCAACGTGTGACCCGGAGGGAGCCCAACGTGTGACACGGAGGGAGCCCAACGTGTGACACGGAGTGAGCCCGACGTGTGACACGGAGGGAGCCCAACGTGTGACCCGGAGGAAGCCCAACGTGTGACACGGAGGGACCCTGAATATTTTTGCTGAATAACTTTAGCTGAATAACTGCCATTTCTCATTATTTACAACAGTAAAAGTTGATAGCACGCTACAAGTTACAAAAATATAAAGTTCATGTATTGAATTTTTACTCCGAAATTGTGTTCATACAGATATGTAAATCTTCTAGAACCGAGATATTATAAATGAGATATAATATAACTGAGTTATCCAATAACATACATGGATAATAACTTTAACCACTTTTTATTTTAATTATCATTTCTAATTTGTGATCAAAAGACAAGCCTCTTCCGTTCCAGGATTACAAATTGATAGACGATTAGCAAAGAAATAGAATATCGACAACTATGACATAAAATATGTTTTGGATAATTTTGTGTGTTTATCATTTTCATTAAATATTCTCTTTAAAATCTTTCAAAACGTAAATAATTCAGTGTCATTTTATTGTGATCTTTGTCCAGGCTTATCCCATATAAGCTCTGTCGGAGCACTTTGCAACCTGCCTTGGAAGATCGGAAACGAACTGGTTACATCCAAACATGAACGGACGTAGTTATTAAGGTCAAACTCGGGAGCCTAAATATACGGTTAGAGAGTGGCCATCTCTGCGTATGGGCGCCATGTTTTTACCATCGTCAACTATTCAACAGCTCTTTCAGCAGTAGTTGATACGTTACGAACTTACCTCACCGTGTACATAATACGTAGACATGCAAAGGAATATGAGAAACTCATATAGACAACTGCCACGTGCTTCGTGATCAACTTGGTAAAAACATGGCGTCCGTTTAGCTTGGGATTTGAACAGCCAATAGAAAAGTGTTGGCCACTTTCTAACCCTATATAGGCTCTCTAGGTCAAACTATGGAGCCTATATAGGGTTCGAGAGTGGCCAACATGATAACACTTTTCTATTGGCTTTTCAAATCCCATGCTAAACGGACGACATGTTTTTACCAAGTTGATCACAAAGCACGTGGCAGTTGTCTATATGAGTTTCTCATGTTCCTTTGCATATCTACGTATTATGTACTCGGTGAGGTAAGTTCGTAACGTATCAACTACTGCTGAAAGGGCTGGTGAATGGTTGACGTTGGTAAAAACATGGCGCCCATGCGCAGAGAAGGCCACTCTCTAACCCTATATAGGCTCTCTAGGTCAAACTAAACGACAATTGACGGCATACGGCCTCAAGGACCAATCATCTCTTAGCTACTTTTTACACCTGTTTCAAATGACCGGACCAACACGTAAACATAGGTGGACTCTCACTTCCGGTGCAGCGGTCCACTGCAGTATCTACAGCACCTGCAATACATGTTATCTCACTGGGGGACAGTATACTTGCTTTGGTTTTTTTCAATGGGAATTAACATTGAGGTTGTCCACCAGTGAGTTTAAAGAAGGCTGCTGTTGCAGGCCTGCTTCATTTCTCAAGTTCCTCAACTTAGTTCATCGGGGCATTGGGCTGGAAAGATGACGTTGTGGAATACCAAAAAATACTGGTTCAAGCTGGGGTTTGAATTATTTGTTAGAATTTCGGATGGGTATTTAAATGTGGTACAGACAGTTTAGTCTCCATGGTTCAGTGGGTTTGAATTTATCATTTCGATTACTTTTGACTTTGGCAGGATCATTAGAATCTAGGAAGCCAAGATTTTAAAACAGTAATCGGTTCTTTTGTTAAAGTTTTCGTGAATGGACAGAGGCCAGGTGTTCTGCATTCGCCTAGCTTTATAACATATTATTAACAATTTGTCATCAAAAGTAAAAATCGAAATCAATGTATGCACGTTTTTTTAATGTTTTGCCAGATACGAAAACAAAATAGTATCTTATATATTATAGGGTATGGTCATAGACATCGACAAATTTTTGAAAATAGCTTTTCCATGTATTAAGTATTAAGTACTGGCATTCACACTTTTGGGATAGCATTTACAGTCCTGTTAATATCTTTGGTTATTTATCAAACGGTTCCATTTTTAATAGGTACTACGTGAAATAAATGTTCAAACGGTCGAAAATTTTTAACAATTCCTATGCAAATTACGCGTACCAAGGGGCGTTTTTATTACCCAACCTTTCGAGTTTCTATACAGAATTATATAGGTACAGTACAACCAAGTGTACCTACTTGGTGCTTGGTGCTTGGTGCTTGGTACTGTGGTACAAGTACCTACTTGGAACTGCTGAAGGTATACCTTACAAAATGAGAATAACATCTATAGAATCGCTGTCCATTATTAGCTACAAAAGAAACAAGGCGGTTGTAAAAATTGTGCTGCAGACTTTCAAAAAATATACATCTAAGTTCACTTACATTTTAATTGTGTACACTAATTTGTTTGAAATCAGCTGGCAACTTCCCATGAGTCACTTGCTTCACGGTGCTTTCAAGCTGTGACCACTAAACTCCATTTCACGTTGAGAAGGAGAGTGGATTTGCATCTTCCTCGAGGACCCACTGCTGCTAGACACGAGCCAAGAGTTTCAAAACTCACAAGCCATGTCTTGAGTCGGACAAAAGGCTCGATGGGCTTTGAAACTCTACGCTCGTGTCTAGCAGCAGTGGGGCCTCTAAACTCCATTTCACGTCGAGAAGGAGAGTGGATTTGCATCATCCTCAAGGACCCACTGCTGCTAGACAAGAGCCAAGAGTTTCAAAACTCACAAGCCATGTCTTGAGTCGGACAAAAGGCTCTATGGGCTTTGAAACTCTACGCTCGTGCCTAGCAGCAGTGGGGCCTCTAAACTCCATTTCACGTCGAGAATGAGAGTGTATTTGCATCTTCCTCGAGGACCCACTGCTGCTAGACACGAGCCAAGAGTTGCAAAACTCACAAGCCATGTGTTGAGTCGGACAAAATCCTCTATGGGCTTTGAAACTCTACGCTCGTGTCTAGCAGCAGTGGGTCCTCGAGGAAGATGCAAATCCACTCTCCTTCTGAACGTGAAATGAAGTTTAGGTGATCGCCATTGGCTGCTCTCTGGCGACTTCCGTCAGCGAAAACACATCGGATGAGAAACGACGCGAAACACCCAATTATCCATTGGCAATTATAAACTGTATTGTGTGCATGTCGAAAAATAATAACAACAAAAAATCCATTAAATTTTTTCATGCGATGAAAATTATAAACTATTTTTTACGTTTAGAAGGAGAGCGGTGTTTCACTCTCAAAGAGGCTCCCATGCGGTTACGTTTAGAAGGAGAGCGGTGTTTCACTCTCAAAGAGGCTCTCCTGCTGTTACGTTTAGAAGGAGAGCGGTGTTTCACTCTCAAAGAGGCTCCCATGCTGTTACGTTTAGAAGGAGAGCGGAGTTTAACTCCCATAGAGGCTCCCCTGCTGTTACGTTTAGAAGGAGAGCGGTGTTTCCCTCTCATAGAGGCTCCCCTGCTGTTACGTTTAGAAGGAGGGCGGTGTTTCACTCTCAAAGAGGCTACCCTGCTGTTACGTTTAGAAGGAGGGCGGAGTTTCACTCCCATAGAGGCTCCCCTGCTGTTACGTTTAGAAGGAGAGCGGTGTTTCCCTCTCATAGAGGCTCCCCTGCTGTTACGTTTAGAAGGAGAGCGGTGTTTCACTCGCAAAGAGGCTCTCCTGCTGTTACGTTTAGAAGGCGAGCGGTGTTTCACTCTCAAAGAGGCTCCTCTGCTGTTACGTTTAGAAGGAGAGCGGTGTTTCACCCTCAAAGAGGCTCCCATGCGGTTACGTTTAGAAGGAGAGCGGTGTTTCACTCTCAAAGAGGCTTCCCTGCTGTTACGTTTAGAAGGAGAGCGGTGTTTCACTCTCAAAGAGGCTCCCTGCTGCTAGAAGAGCCAAAGGTGTCACATTCGCAGGCTGTCCCGTTGTTCCGCTAAACGGTTGAATGGTATGAACATCGAATGATTGACAGCGCGATGTTGGGAGTCTACTCAACAACACTTTCCTTCTTGACCTGAAAAATACTGTAGCGGCCTAAAGAACGTGACTTGATATGCGTAAGGCATTTGACTCTCTCAATACATTTTTTGTCCATTATTCCAAGAGCACTAATTATGAAGAAGTGCCACTTTTGTATAAGGCACTGACTTATAGCATCATGACTCATTTCACTCATACCAACTAGACGAAAATGTGCGCCAGTTCAAGAAGACAATTTTACAAAATGTGATATTTCTACGAGCTTGCTTTGCGCGAAAGGAAAATGCAATGGAATTTTGCTCATTTTCTGCTCGAAATCGCCAATTTTCAAATAAACAAAACATATTTCTCGGCCAATATAAAAGTCTTTAAAAGTGTAGATCAAGTTTGATCAAGCTGACATCAAAAGTTTGGTTATAGCAGAAGAAAATGCGTGTGATGCGTGTGACTACAGCGTTGGTATTGTGCCTGTTTGGACGCTTCGTTTTTGCTGCGAATTTTGACCTGGCTTGGGTGTTAGATCAGGCGCTAGATGTGTACGCTCCAGTATCATCGGCTCTGGACGAGGGGCCGTGCAAGGCCCAGGGTGTGGAATTCAAGCAAGCCGTGAAAGACGGTCACAACTGGGCACTGAACAGTGAGTTTGCATTCATCAAACTGTGTTTACAGCCGGCAATGTCCGTGACACGATGTCATCAACATTGGCTCTGCCACCAATCAGAGACTCTGGATGTGCATGACGTCATGTTCGCGACTCTGTCATGGAGTCTCTGATTGGTGGCAGAGCCAATGTTGATGACATCGTGTCACTAACATTGCCAGCTGTAAACTCACCTTAATACTAACGTACCTATTGCGAACTCAGTTTGAATAGCGTTGAAGATGACCGTAGCTTTTTGTAGCTGATAAAAAGGAAAAGGAAAAGGAAGTACCTATCAACTAGGTTGTGAAAAGTTTGTGCGAAATAACTACATCGGCAATAAATAGGCGAAGGAAATATAGGTACATTAAAAAATTATTTTGGTGAATTTTGTTTATAAATACCTCAAAATCGTACTAAAAAAATAGTAAAATACAACTAAAAAGGGGACGAAAAGTACTGCGGAATTTGAACTTTCAGAGATGCTTTATTTCCTTATACTTTACATATGCAAAGTCTTATGGTTGGCCTCTGCTTGACTGTAGAGCCGATGCTGCAAACAATGCATGTTTACGAAAGGCCAGCGAAGAAGGCATACATTTCTTAGACTCATGTCTACTATGTCCTTTCGTTAGCACTATATTTTAAAATATATATTTCAAACTGGGATTTGAATGCTAAATCAAATGTCTCACTGGTTTCCCGACGTTTCTTTATACATAAACTAGTTACTTCTTCAAGGGTGATGGCTCGACTGACGTCAAAAACGTGAACAAAATATCCAATTATCGTTTTTTTTCAAGCAACGCTTCCCAGATTCTTTTAATGATTTTGTTCAAGTCTCCCAATTAAAACGCAAGTGGCGTTTGTAATGCTTTCCTTTGGGCTGCTGATGGAGAAAGTCGGCATCCGTGCCTTTGGTCCCTGCCCTAACTCGTCAATTAGCCATCAGAAGCTCCCAGGTTTCACGAGCAACTGAGTTGTTGTCGTGCATCTTACGATTGATTTGGCGTTGCCATAGTGATGCATTGGACATGCAATCACAGCTCAGTCTTGTTATTAAGGTGGAGTGATCACCTTGGCCAACGAATATCTACCAAACAATTGTTTACAGGCAAACAATTAGTGACAGCCCCACCAAAATAGCTCACCTCCTGGGTAATGTACATAAGGCTTTCAAACTACGTGCATAATTTATGTGTTATGATTAGTTGGGCTTAATAACGTCCGTAACTATGGAAAATTATGGTTACTACGGGTACCAATATCATAACCATAAGCATAGCACATAAATTATTCTTACATATTTTAAAAGCCCTATGAACATTATCTAGGAGGTGAGCTATTTTAATGGGAATGTCACTAATAGTTTTCCGCTAAACAATTAGTTGGTATAAATTCGTATGCCAAGGTGATCATTCCACCTTAAGTCCTTTAAGTCCGGTCAGATATGAGCTGTAATTTTCCACTCCAGATGTTCCACTCCCATACTGAAGCAGCTACGCGAAAGCCCGCAATAATAGTTTCGCCGACACTCAAGGGATGGAGCCACTGTTTGTTATTATATCACGTGTAACCAAGGTTACTGTGTCCACCTGTGGAATATTAGTTCCCGTAATTATTGACCTTGTGAGGCTTGTGCCATGGCCTGGTAGATGAAGCGTAACTGTAACCACCCGTGAAACTTTGAGATGACGATGAAGCTAATAATGAAGCTAGTCTGGCCTGGAAGGGAGCCAAAGGTGGGCCCGGTGCCGGCACTGAGGCCTGCTACCGTCCAACAGCACCAAGGGCCGGCCACCGCTTAGCCTTGTCCCTTTGACACACTGTGTTGGCGCGTATGGCATGGAATCATGCCACCGACAATCTTCTCATCTTGTGCGGAGTGCGTCGACCTTGAGCCGCCCTGACGGCGTCCCGATTGCAGGGGGAGGCGTTCACGCACCTCGGGGCGACGGCGTCGGTGTGCGTGCCGAGCGCGTGCTCCCCACGCGACGTCCAACGACACCTCCAGGCGGCGCTCGCGTCGGCGCTCGGCGTCGACCTCAACTTCACCGTGCACGAGAACGCGTGCAACAGCAGAATGGACCCGACGCCGCCACTGGAGACCGTCACCGTCGTCGCCATGTAAGTGCACTCCATTTCACGTCGAGAAAGAGAGTGGATTTGCATCTTCCTCGAGGACCCACTGCTGCTAGACACGAGCCAAGAGTTAGAGCTATAAGAGGATTTTTCTTACTTTTTTTTTGTATATATTTTTTTTTCCTAAACATAAAATAACTTTGAAGAAACGAAATAATATAAAACAAATATTAAAAATTAACTAGTTTGAGCATACCATTGCTCATCCTTATAGCTGGTGCCCTTACACATTGGCTCTTATGGTCATTTATATTGCTAAAAACCATTTCACGTTAAGAAGGAGAGTGAATTTGCATCTTCCTCGAGGACCCACTGCTGCTAGGCACGAGCTAAAAGTTTCAAAACTGTCCACAGAGCCTTTTGTCTGACTCGAGACTTGGCTTGTGAGTTTTGAAACTCTCTGCTCGTGTCTAGCAGCAGTGAGATGCAAATAAAGTTGCCAAAAGTTGCCGACATCTCAAGGCCACATCGTTGAAGTTATCATTTCAATATTTCGGTATGTTGTAGACAAAAGACGTAAATAAGGGCGATCATGGCCCTTTTTTCGAAAATCTTCCCCTGGAATGCTAGAACGTATCCTGAAACTCTTAAGTTTTTACCCTTTTTAGAGCCATTGTACATAGGAAAGTGCAAAGAAAATTTGGAAAAAAGGCTATGTTTGCCCTTATTTACGTATTTTGTCTACGACAAACTGAAATATTGAAATGAAAACTTAAACAGTGTGGCCGTGAAAACTCGGCTACTCTTGGTATGTTTCAAAAATTTTAACTGATCTATTTTCGACATTGGTCACCCCATGTGAAAGAAATAAGACACGAGGACTTGGATCATTTTACACTGATTCCATCTACTTAGGGGTGTAACAAGTTTGAATCGAGTCTTCAAAAAATTTACAATCGGAACTGTGCTGGAGCCATTTACAGTTATAATAAGGACACTCCCTCCTTTTAGCAGTGGATTTCACGACGCCTGCACGGTCACAATCTATGACCCCCCCCCCCCAAACATTTTCTAAAATGGAATTCAGGCTTTGGAACTGCATACAAAATTGACTAAGAAATGCTACCATTAACACATTTTCCTATGTTCATATCTTAACTACAAAACTAAAGTGGACAGCAAGTTTTTTTTGGACGTAACAACAATAAAATTTGAATTTTTCATTTTTTTGCTTTTAAAATTTTTGCATTTATCTACAAAAAAGTTGACGACACATGGCTGTACACCGCCCCCCCCCCCCCCACCCCCCTCGTCACAAACTGTCACACATCGGACACCCCCCACCCACCCCTCAAGCGTGACATCCTACTTGAAGAGGAAATTGTCACTGGTTTAAGCAGTTACCAGTATGCAATTGATTCTCATCCACCGCGTGTCTCTTCATCTGAGAACGGGACAAAGGGTCCAGTGATTGCGCCATCGCCGTCCTGGGGCCGAGTCCGTTTACCCGTCCCATGTACGGGTCGCTCGGCCTCTCATCTCCCCGGAGATCCCCGTTGTCACACCCGGCGAAGCGGGGAGAATGTGTGACCGAATAGCTCGGTTGGTGGAGCACCTGCCCGGCAAGCAGGAGGTCCCGGGTTCGTATCCCGGTTCGGGTGCACATTTTTCCAGCTTCGCCTCCCTTCCATCGTAATTTAAGTATGTTCCCTACACTACACTTCAACGATCGAGCATTGCCTGCTCCGGGCATTGAATGATTGTTTTTCATATCCTTTCTATTGAAGCACCTTTTATTTTGCAGCCCGAATGCCCGAACGTGAAGCACACCCCAAGAAGCCAGAACTGGATCAAGCACCCTGTCACAGAATGTCCAGCACAGAGGCGACGGCGAGTGTCCGCTCCTTTGCGGGGAGCGAAACAAGCACGCCCTGTCACGGAATGTCCGGCACAGAGGCGACGGCGAGTGTCCGCTCCTTTGCGGGGAGCGAAACAAGCACGCCCTGTCACGGAATGTCCGGCACAGAGGCGACGGCGAGTGTCCGCTCCTTTGCGGGGAGCGAAACAAGCACGCCCTGTCACGGAATGTCCGGCACAGAGGCGACGGCGAGTGTCCGCTCCTTTGCGGGGAGAGAAACAAGCACCCTGTCACGGAATGTCCAGCACAGAGGCGACGGCGAGTGTCCGCTCCTTTGCGGGGAGCGAAACAAGCACCCTGTCACGGAATGTTCAGCACAGAGGCGACGGCGAGTATCCGCTCCTTTGCGGGGAGCGAAACAAGCACCCTGTCACAGAATGTCCAGCACAGAGGCGACGGCGAGTGTCCGCTCCTTTGTGGGGAGCGAAACAAGCTCAAGTTAAGGCCCCTTATTCGTAGCTCTTCTCAGGGTTCAAGGGTCGGTTTCCCTGTCCCAAGACGGATATAAATTCCCGGTTGATTACCTCGGGAATCCTCAACCAACTTTATCCACATTTTTTACAGTCTACAAGATGTCAGGTGGGTTTATATCCAGGAATTCTTGATGAGAAGATACCTAGCCCAAGCGACCGCTCCTGTGCCGGGTTAGGAATATCGTGGGGGGAGAAAGACCGGGTCATTATAGGTCACGGTGGTATTTTATGGGGTCGGCACAGTGGTGGAGGTGTATAGTACGTGTCAGGTTCTTTTCGCAGCGCTTTGGGGCATTGGGCCTGTACTATAACGTTGTAGAATACCGGTTTGTGTCTGACAAAATATCCTGAGACGTACTACATAAACGAATAAAGCGTGGATGTTGTGATTTTTAGCTTTTGGCTGGGGAATGGGACGAAAACTGGACAGTGTTATTTTTATTCTAACTTCCATTTCACGTCAAGAAGGAGAGTGGATTTGCATCGTTCTCGATTACCCATTGCTGCTAGACACGAGCTAAGAGTGTCAAAACTGCTCATAGAGCCATTTGTCCTGCTCAAGACATGGTTTGAGAGTTTTGAAACTATCTTGGCTCGTGTCTAGCAGCAGTGGGTCCTCGAGGAAGATGCAAATTCACTCTCCTTCTCAACGTGCATAATGGAGTTTAGTGCTGTTAGTAAATTATTGCCTTTGTGATTTGTTTGTTAGGTAGTGGTGATGAAGGGGACCGAAAAGTGATGTTCTGAAATTCTGTTGTCCAATAATTCTCTCTTGTTTTCAAACAATTTGTCGACAAATCGAGAAAAGTCACAAATTATTTACACCCAATTCTGATGTAGGTACGAATGTTTGTGTGTTGTCGACAACGAAACTCATTTTCACGTTAAGAACGCTAGCGGTGTTTTACTGTCAAAGAGACTCCCCTGGTGGTAGGCAGGAGCCAGAGGTTTCAACATTCGCAGGCCGTCCCATTGTTCCGCTAAACTCTAAAGGGTTCGCAAGGGTCTCCGTCCTGAACCGTAAAATCTATTGAATGATTGACAGCGCATTGTCGGGAGTCTGCAGAACAATACTAGCGTTCTCAACGTGAAAAAGAGTAATATTTAATGATAAATCCGTGAGGAATAAAATTGAAAATATCTCAAAGCGAGAAAAATGAAAAGCAATAATGGTCGTGAATTGCAGAGTGTAGCGTAATTGAAGGCAAATTAATGAAGGCAAATAAATGAAGGTAGGTTCACCTGCTACGAAATGGTGCTAAAAGTTGATATTACGGTGGTGGGGGACTCTCTAGGTGGACCTAATTGGACTACGAATAACTACAAAACATTTGTTTACAGACAAACTATGAGTGCCAGCCCAAAACAAAATAGCTAGTGAACTAGGAAATTTATGCGGGTTTCGTTTAATGTACGAATAATTTTTTTTGAAAGTTAGATTTGTTGAAAATTCAGAATATATGCAAGAAATTAATTGAAATAAATTTTCTAAATTTTCTAAATTTTCTAAATTTTCAGCATGCCTTTAACCATAATACAAAATTTATTCTTACATTAATTGAAAGCCTTATAAATAGCCTAGTGCACTAGCTACTTTGTTTTGGACGGTCACTGACAGTTTGTCTGTAAACAAATGTTTTGTGGATATTCGTAGCCCAAGGCCGGTTTGTCCCACTTGAAACTCGGAAGGACCATCCACCACTGGAGTGCATTGCTGGCCTCGAAGTCTATTTCCGAGTGTCGCTCCTGCTGTGTTCGGCACGGCGAGGCACGTCCTGACACCGTGGTTCTGGATCGATCCTGTCTTCCTGCTTGTTTTTCGGGGACTACCTGACCCCGGATCCTACCCTGACCCGTCCAGGGCCGCGATAGCCCCGACTGGGGGAAAGGGGCGACCTTTTTTCGTCTGGTTCATTGATTTCATTGCGATGGGAGTCGAGTTTTTGATTTGCAAATGGAGTTGTATTTTTTTCACGTTGAGTGCTTCTCTTGTCGGAGTTTTTTATTTTTAATAAACCTTTTCATGGGCAAAGGATTTCATAAATTTCTGCAAATACGAATTGGGTTTTTATTTAAATGAAGTATCTATTCATAAGGCAGCTGTATTTTTTTGTGACTTCAAAATGGAAATATATAAGCTTTTGTTTCTTTGTATCAAGATTTTTTTGTCGGAAAATCCAATATGGAAAATCCTGCAGTATTTTCCGATGGATTTTCTGTGAAGAAGTCGTCTTTGAATATTTAGGTAGTTAATTAATTTGACATGTTTTCTCTTGTGTGCATGCATATGTTATTTTGGCCTCTCGTTTGCTGACAGCAAAGACATGTAAAATAAGCTAAAAATCAATAATTCGGTTTTCGGTACGCGGCAGATCTTTGAAGAGGCAGCGCGGATGCTGAATTCTATTTTTAGCCCATCTTCCCTCTCCTTCCTTCGATTTAAAATGGCCGCCAGCGTTAGCGGAGTGGGGGGCTGTTCCCGCTAACCGCGTGCCTATTTTGTGTATTTTAACGTTTAATTAGCAAGTAAATATTAATATTAGCGTTGTGATCATGAATATGGAAACAGCATCTCTTGTTCTCTCGTCTATTGCCGCTTCTTTTGTATTTTTAATCGTGTTATTACAACTATATTCGTTAATAAGGTGAGCCGGCCTGACATAACCAAATTTATTCACATCTTAGGGATCATTTTTCATCAATATTCATGCTAATTTGTATCTTATGACTTATCGAAATGAATTTAGTTGACATCATTATTCATAGTTATTACATTTTGATCCTTTTAAAGCGAATAAGACGTATTTTTAAGCGTTTGCTTCACATTCTGACAGTTGGACAGGATTGCCTCAAAAGTTCGGCAACCAACTTGATAGGTACATATCGTTGAGATATTTAAGATGATATACTCTTACTTAGGTGTCAGGATGAAATGTGTAACAAATTACGTATATGTAAATCAGTAAATGCTTTAGATTGAGATCATGTTCGAGAAATGTCGGTTAACATCTCCATTTGTTTACAATTCTGCATGCTTTAAAAAGAAAAGTTATATCTTCAGCAGGCTGGTCTGCATCATTTCAGTATTTACTCAATAACTTTTGTAGGTTGGTCTGCATCATTTCAGCAGGCACTCTAATTTAGTCTGTTTGTTTTCAGACCTCGGTTCCTGTCGACCGTCACCTGTTGGTTCTGCGGCGAGAAGTCGAAAGTCGCCTACACGGACCGTAACGCCTGGGACTGCGTGAAATGCGAGCAATACAACGGGTTCGACTCGGACGGAGGTTACAACAAAGTCATCCCAGCGCAGCACGACATCAGGTTTGAACACAATATTCTACCCATATCTCACTACGGATTCCCAGGAAACTTCTCATCCACAAAAAATGTAAGTGAAGTTATGAAGAAAGGAGATAAGCTCTGGTTTTTAATTACAGCTGCCAGTGTCTAATTAAAAGTGAACAATTCCTCCTGTCAGAATAAGTTACTTTTCAATGAATTTATGTGTTATGGCTGTTTGAATTTTAGACCCAGTCTTTAAATAAGCTGTAGGTATTTATTGATGAGCGTAGCGAGCGAAGCGAGCGGAGCGAAATCTTCAATTTCACTTACCCCAAAAAAAAGTCACTTGTGTATGTTTTTTTTTTTTTTTTTTTTTTGTGTTTGTGCGCGCTCTACAGACCAAACGCCTGAACCGATATGGATGAAAATTTCTGAGAATCTACCTCTGTTCTCAACTTAGACCCCCTGCGTTTTTGAAAAAGATCGGTTCAGTAAATTTTTTATAAATCAATTTTTACGAAATTTTTCGATTTTTTCAGAATTTTGAACCCCTGTAAATTTCAAAGTTCTGAACATAACTTCACCAAAACTTGTAAACATGTTGACCTTATACATATTTATCATGCCTGCAAATCTTAGTTCGGTAGGTTTTTCCAATTGGTTTTTATTAGCATTTTTGTGGTGTTTTTCTCGTGATTTGACGGCTGATTCAATACGAGTCCGGTTTCCTTCGTTTCCTTGGTTACCAGCTTTGCTGACCTCGAAGAGAAGCAAAGGAACGTCAGAATCCGCATACATTTTCAAGTGATTAGAATTTTCAAGAAGGCAATGGTCAGGTTTGGTGCTCCATGGTTTTCTTGTGACTGCTGCCTGCACCTTTTAATCCGCTATACACAAACCGCTACCTACGCTCATCTTCAACGCAACACAAATTGCGTTCGCGAAGCCCTAGTTTAATAAGAAATAGGAAAGCTTTTGGGGAGTTAAGAATAACCAATTTGAAAAATCCCATCTCTCCAACATCCAATTAAACGATTGCATGCCTGGTGTTCGCAGACTGAACAGCCTTTGCGCCGTGGCCCGCCCCCCTACCTCAAGCCATCGAACCAACGGCCTTTGCGCTTCGTGCAACGTCAACCAGACGCTCAAAGTGCAGCAGCTGGCCGCGTTCGTGCCGTTCAAGGTGAGACTCAGACAGGCTAGGGTTGAAGGAGAAGAACGTCGGAAAAACGAGTCGTGTCTGAAATCTGTCAGCTGCCGGATTTGGTCTCGGTTCCACGCTAGCAATGCATTTTCAGAAAGACCCAGTTGACATGCACACTGGTTTGAGAGCCTGGCCTTTTAAACACTATTTGCACAGCAGGCAAAGTGACCCCCTATAGGCAAAGCAGACCCAGTTGACATGCACACTGATTTGAGAGCCTGGCCTTTTAAACACTATTTGCACAGCAGGCAAAGTGACCCCCTATAGGCAAAGCAGACCCAGTTGACATGCACACTGATTTGAGAGCCTGGCCTTTTAAACACTATTTGCACAGCAGGCAAAGTGACCCCCTATAGGCAAAGCAGACCCAGTTGACATGCACCCTGATTTGAGAGCCTGGCCTTTTAAACACTATTTGCACAGCAGACAAAGTGACCCCCTATAGGCAAAGCAGACCCAGTTGACATGCACACTGATTTGAGAGCCTGGCCTTTTAAACACTATTTGCACAGCAGGCAAAGCAGACCCAGTTGCCATGCACACTGGTTTGAGAGCCTGGCCTTTTAAACACTATTTGCACAGCAGGCAAAGTGACCCCCTATAGGCAAAGCAGACCCAGTTGACATGCACACTGTTTTGAGAGCCTGGCCTTTTAAACACTATTTGCACAGCAGACAAAGTGACCCCCTATAGGCAAAGCAGACCCAGTTGACATGCACACTGATTTGAGAGCCTGGCCTTTTAAACACTATTTGCACAGCAGACAAAGTGACCCCCTGTAGGCAAAGCAGACCCAGTTGACATGCACACTGATTTGAGAGCCTGGCCTTTTAAACACTATTTGCACAGCAGACAAAGTGACCCCCTATAGGCAAAGCAGACCCAGTTGACATGCACACTGATTTGAGAGCCTGGCCTTTTAAACACTATTTGCACAGCAGACAAAGTGACCCCCTATAGGCAAAGCAGACCCAGTTGACATGCACACTGATTTGAGAGCCAGGCCTTTTAAACACTATTTGCACAGCAGGCAAAGTGACCCCCTATGGGCAAAGTGACCCCCTATGGGCAAAGCAGACCCAGTTGACATGCACACTGATTTATCGATGTGATCTAAATACTGCTGGCATCGAATGTTCGTAACGCGAACCGATCTGTGTTCAGACGAGTCGATTTGACGACGAGGTGGATGAGTTCTCGCGGCACCTTGACCGCGTCTATGCCCTGTGCTACGAGTGCCAAGTGACGTTGACTCGCGAGCTCAACAAGCAGTCTGATTGGCTGACGGGGCTCAAGGTCGGGGCCATGCGCGGGAAGCAATGGGCTCAGGTACGTGGGACGTCTGCCCTTTGTTGTGGTCTTACATAATGCTAACTTCGAATGTTCGGTAACCGGACAGTTCTTGTGACGGCTAATTAACCCACTTCCCGTCATCCGATCGACCTGAAATTTGGTACACAGGACAGTTTCCGGTGACAATGCACTCTGTTCAAATTTCAGCCTTGTCGTCCCCTCCATTTCCCTTCAAATCGCATATCAGAAGCGGGAAAATTTGAAATAATACGGAAATTAAATAGTGGTTTTTTTCAAAATTTCACCAATTTCTGAATTGTGTTCCAATGTGTGATTGGAAGAGGAAACAGGGACTAGGAACTCTCTGGATTTCTCAGATGGATTAAATGCTGATGCAAACAAAAATGCAAATAAAGCAGTAGATGGTATATGGTTTATACGAAAAACATTGTTTTTACGGGGTTAATTTTTTATATCTTCGTTCTGAGAGTAGTTTTTGGTTTCGGAAGGGAAGCTGGGTTGGCAACCTAACCGGGATACGAACTTACTTGCCTTCTAAACGTGAACAAATAGTTGAGCCTTTTACTAAATCCTATCTTTAGCACTAGTTTTGAAACACAACCATTTCAAACTGAGATTTGAATGCTAAATCAAAAGTCTCACTGGCTTCCCTCGAATCACTGGGGAAACCAGCGAAACTTTTGATTTAGCATTCAAATCCCAGTGTGAAATAGTTGTATTAGGACCTATAAGTGGGCAGTGGTCCTTCTAAACGTGAACAAACAGTTTAGCCGCCTAGTATCAAAATTACAATGTCTAGAAAAGGAGTTATCCACCAGTTAACTTGCTATCTCCATAGTCACAGTCAATCAGAAACCTCAATTCTCAAGTTATCCCGTAGTTAACTTCTTATCTAGACATTGTAATTTGGGTACTAAGTCAAAAAGTGCTTTGGCCGAAACATGTATTAGGACCTAAAGGTGTGCAGCGGCCGCAAGATCCAAGCAATAACATCGTATTCCCTTCTCTCCGCGAGATCTCGGTAAGATTTGCTACTACTCAGCAGCTTACAGCAGGTTTCGGAACGGGACCAACGACATCTTCCCTTCTCTCCGCAGACGCAGCGAGCGTCCCTGCCCGGACTAACCGCATTCGTCGCTAAAACCTGTCGCATCTCGACGGTCTCGATCTCCGCCGCGCTCTTCGTCTCCGCGCTGCCGCCAACCCTCGCCCGGCGAATTCCCCCGGAAGTCACCGGGCTCCTGACGGCCGTCACCCCGGAATTCCGGTTGCTGCTCGTCGGGGTTGGCTGCCTGGTGCAGCTGGGCGGGTTCGTGGGACGCTGGGGTCGGAGGGACCTCGTCGTCACCGCCTTGTGGATGGCGGCGAACGCGATCCAGTGGGCTCGACATCTGGAGGTCGGCCTGCGTTTCGAGCACTGGGACTTCGTCGTGGTGAGATGATGAAACGGTTTTCGATTTCGACACGTACAAGGACATAAGGTTACCCAGACATTCTACCAAACCTAGCTATGGCTACGTCACAGACATAAGGTTACCCAGACATTCTACCATACCTAGCTATGGCTACGTCACAGATATAAGGTTACCCAGACATTCTACCATACCTACATATGGCTACGTCACAGATATAAGGTTACCCAGACATTCTTCCATACCTAGCTATGGCTACGTGACAGATATAAGGTTACCCAGACATTCTACCATACCTAGCTATGGCTACGTCACAGATATAAGGTTACCCAGACATTCTACCATACCTAGCTATGGCTACGTCACAGATATAAGGTTACCCAGACATTCTACCATGCCTAGCTATGGCTACGTCACAGATATAAGGTTACCCAGACATTCTACCATACCTAGCTATGGCTACGTCACAGATATAAGGTGACCCAGACATTCTACCATACCTAGATATGGCTACGTCACAGATATAAGGTTACCCAGACATTCTACCATACCTAGCTATGGCTACGTCACAAATATAAGGTTACCCAGATATTCTACCATACCTAGCTATGGCTACGTCACAGATATAAGGTTACCCAGACATTCTACCATACCTAGCTATGGCTACGTCACAGACATAAGGTTACCCAGACATTCTACCATACCTAGCTATGGCTACGTCACAGATATAAGGTGACCCAGACATTCTACCATACCTAGCTATGGCTACGTCACAGATATAAGGTTACCCAGACATTCTACCATACCTAGCTATGGCTACGTCACAGATATAAGGTTACCCAGACATTCTACCATACCTAGCTATGGCTACGTCACAGATATAAGGTTACCCAGACATTCTACCATACCTGGCTAAGGCTTTGTCACAGAAATAAGGTTACCCAGACATTCTACCATACCTAGCTATGGCTACGTCACAGATATAAGGTGACCCAGACATTCTACCATACCTAGCTATGGCTACGTCACAGATATAAGGTTACCCAGACATTCTACCATACCTAGCTATGGCTACGTCACAGATATAAGGTTACCCAGACATTCTACCATACCTAGCTATGGCTACGTCACAAATATAAGGTTACCCAGATATTCTACCATACCTAGCTATGGCTACGTCACAGATATAAGGTTACCCAGACATTCTACCATACCTAGCTATGGCTACGTCACAGACATAAGGTTACCCAGACATTCTACCATACCTAGCTATGGCTACGTCACAGATATAAGGTGACCCAGACATTCTACCATACCTAGCTATGGCTACGTCACAGATATAAGGTTACCCAGACATTCTACCATACCTAGCTATGGCTACGTCACAGATATAAGGTTACCCAGACATTCTACCATACCTAGCTATGGCTACGTCACAGATATAAGGTTACCCAGACATTCTACCATACCTAGCTATGGCTACGTCACAGATATAAGGTTACCCAGACATTCTACCATACCTAGCTATGGCTACGTCACAGACATAAGGTTACCCAGACATTCTACCATACCTAGCTATGGCTACGTCACAGATATAAGGTGACCCAGACATTCTACCATACCTAGCTATGGCTACGTCACAGATATAAGGTTACCCAGACATTCTACCATACCTAGCTATGGCTACGTCACAGATATAAGGTTACCCAGACATTCTACCATACCTAGCTATGGCTACGTCACAGATATAAGGTTACCCAGACATTCTACCATACCTAGCTATGGCTACGTCACAGATATAAGGTTACCCAGACATTCTACCATACCTAGCTATGGCTACGTCACAGACATAAGGTTATCCAGACATTCTACCATACCTAGCTATGGCTACGTCACAGATATAAGGTGACCCAGACATTCCACCATACCTAGCTATGGCTACGTCACAGATATAAGGTTACCCAGACATTCTACCATACCTAGATATGGCTACGTCACAGATATAAGGTTACCCAGACATTCTACCATACCTGGCCATGGCTACGTCACAGTCATAAGGTTACCCAGACATTCTACCATACCTAGCTATGGCTACGTCACAGATATAAGGTTACCCAGACATTCTACCATACCTAGCTATGGCTACGTCACAGACATAAGGTTACCCAGTTATTCTACCATACCTGGCTATGGCTACGTCACAGACATAAGGTTACCCAGACATTCTACCATACCTAGCTATGGCTACGTCACAGATATAAGGTTACCCAGACATTCTACCATACCCAGCGATGGCTACGTCACAGACATAAGGTTACCCAGACATTCTACCATACCTAGCTATGGCTACGTCACAGACATAAGGTTACCCAGACATTCTACCATACCTAGCTATGGCTACGTCTCAGACATAAGGTTACCCAGACATTCTTCCATACCTAGCTATGGCTACGTCACAGATATAAGGTTACCCAGACATTCTACCATACCTAGCTATGGCTACGTCACAGACATAAGGTGACCCAGACATTCTACCATACCTAGCTATGGCTACGTCACAGATATAAGGTTACCCAGACATTCTACCATACCTAGCTATGGCTACGTGACAGATATAAGGTTACCCAGACATTCTACCATACCTAGCTATGGCTACGTCACAGATATAAGGTTACCCAGACATTCCACCATACCTAGCTATGGCTACGTCAAAGATATGAGGTTACCCAGACATTCTACCATACCCAGCTATGGCTACGTCACAGACATAAGGTTACCCAGATGTTCTACCATACCTGGCTATGGCTACGTCACAGTCATAAGGTTACCCAGACATTCTACCATACCTAGCTATGGCTACTTCACAGATATAAGGTTACCCAGACATTCTACCATACCTAGCTATGGCTACGTCACAGACATAAGGTTACCCAGTTATTCTACCATACCTGGCTATGGCTACGTCACAGACATAAGGTTACCCAGACATTCTACCATACCTAGCTATGGCTACGTCACAGACATAAGGTTACCCAGACATTCTACCATACCCAGCTATGGCTACGTCACAGACATAAGGTTACCCAGATGTTCTACCATACCTAGCTATGGCTACGTCACAGACATAAGGTTACCCAATTATTCTACCATACCTAGCTATGGCTACGTCACAGACATAAGGTTACCCAGATGTTCTACCATACCTAGCTATGGCTACGTCACAGACATAAGGTTACCCAATTATTCTACCATACCTAGCTATGGCTACGTCACAGACATAAGGTTACCCAGTTATTCTACCATACCTAGCTATGGCTACGTCACAGACATAAGGTTACCCAGTTATTCTACCATACCTAGCTATGGCTACGTCACATACATGAGGTTACCCAGTTATTCTACCATACCTAGCTATGGCTACTTCACATACATGAGGTTACCCAGTTATTCTACCATACCTAGCTATGGCTACGTCACATACATGAGGTTACCCAGTTATTCTACCATACCTAGCTATGGCTACGTCACAGACATAAGGTTACCCAGTTATTCTACCATACCTAGCTATGGCTACGTCACATACATGAGGTTACCCAGTTATTCTACCATACCTAGCTATGGCTACGTCACAGACATAAGGTTACCCAGTTATTCTACCATACCTAGCTATGGCTACGTCACATACATGAGGTTACCCAGTTATTCTACCATACCTAGCTATGGCTACGTCACAGACATAAGGTTACCCAGTTATTCTACCATACCTAAACTCTTTTTCACGTTAAGAACGCTAGCGGTGTTTTACTGTCAAAGAGACCCTTCTGGTAGGTAGTAGCCAGAGGTTTCAACATTCGCGGACCGTCTCATTTCATTGTTTCGATAAAGGGTTCGCAAGTAAGGTACTCCGGTCCTGAACCGTAAATTCTATTGAATGATTGACAGCGCACTGTCGGGAGTCTGCAGAACAATACTAGCGGTCTTAACCTGAAAAGGAGTATTGTTCAGGGGCCTTACCTAGCTCAGCCACTTGTAGTCCCGGGATTACTAGCAATCTACCCTGGCTCATTAACACCACCGTAGCACCAAGCAGTAACCCCGACCTAGCACGGCCACTCGTAGTCCCGGGATTACTAGCAATCCACCCTGGCTAATTAACACCACCGTAGCACCAAGCAGTAACCCCGACCTAGAGCGGCCACTCGTAGTGCCGGCATTACTAGCAATCTACCCTGGCTAATTAATACCACCATAGCACCAAGCAGTAAACCCGACCTAGAGCGGCAGTATTACGGCCGGGTTATATAGCCGGGGCACATCGACTCTCACTTTAGTAACGAGCCATGAGATTGGTTGATTTGACCTCACTCACTGCACTATGATGATCGTTTAAAAAGCAGTATGCCTTCTAGATAATGCCATCATCGTAGCACCACCGTAATACTGGTTGCTAGTGGTGCTACGAAATCAACAAACTGCCCATTGTTGAAATGGCCGCTCTAGGTCCGGGTTATATAACACTGCCAGCCCGGCTAATTAGCCGCTTGGTAGCCGCTCCAAATGGCCGAGCTAGGTAAGGCCCCTGGATTGTTGTTTTGTTCACACGGTGTTCTTCCTTAATAAGGAAGTATTGGGTGATAGTTTTGTATGGCGGTCACCCATCCAACGCCCGACTTGACGGAATGTTGCTGAACTTTCGGGACCTGTGCAAATTATTTTGCAAAAGATGAGGTTTTTTTATTTGCTTCCTTTGTAGCCAATATTACAAGATGGACACCTTTTTCTTTTAGTTCTCTATGTGAGATAAAAACTAGGTATTTCAAACATTTTTGAAAAAAACTATTTCAAACTGGGCTTTGAATGCTATAATCAAAAGTCTCACTGGTATTCAAAGCTAGGAAACCAGTGAGACTTATGATTTTGCTTTCAAATCCCAGTTTGAAATACCTAGTTCTTTTCAAAACTAGTCCTAAAGATAGGATAAAGTAAATAAGAAATTTAATATTTCAAGCGTGTCTTCCGCTTCTTCGACCAGATGTCGAGTCTGACCGGCTGTCTGCTCGGCTCGACGTTCGCCGCTTCGGTCCGGCCCGGAACCCGGCCGCTGGTCCGGAAACCGGCGCGGCAGTCCGGTGCACCGGCCGTCGCGAGATCCGTGTCCGGGCAATCCGGCATCCGGCGCTCGCAGTCCAAGGCCAGTCTGGTCTCGCAATCGCATTCGGTGAGCCACGTTTGCATCCTCGTTATTGGTCGGAGACATCACTCGGGGGCGTGTTGACGTTTGGAAGGAGTCCAGGTTTGCCTACTGTAATCAAACACCCAATCAAACACCAAACTTGCTGTAGAGAAAGGAGAGTTTGAGAGGAAATTGTTACTGGCTAGGTTAGGTTAGGTTGCCAGTATGCAATTGATGGAAGGGAGGCGAAGCTGGGAAAATGTGCACCCGAACCGGGATACGAACCCGAGACATCCTGCTTGCCGGGCAGGTGCTCTACCTACTGAGCTATTCGGTCACACATTCTCCCTGCTTGCCGGGCAGGTGCTCTACCAACTGAGCTATTCGGTCACACATTCTCCCTGCTTGCCGGGCAGGTGCTCTACCAACTGAGCTATTTGGTCACAAATTCTCCCAGCTTTGCCTCCCTTCCAAAGCATAGTTTATTAAATAATTATCGACAAATAGCGACAATGGTTGGGAGAGCCTGCCGGCCGAACCGTGCAGTTCTCAGGTCCGTGGACCACTCTACCGTCCCCAGCTAGCTTGGCCAACACACGGCACACAGCTAGCTTGGCCAACACATGGCACACAGCTAGCTTGGCCAAAACACATGGCACACAGCTAGCTTGGCCAACACATGGCACACAGCTAGCTTGGCCAACACATGGCACACAGCTAGCTTGGCCAACACATGGCACACAGCTAGCTTGGCCAACACATGGCACACAGCTAGCTTGGCCAACACATGGCACACAGCTAGCTTGGCCAACACACGGCACACAGCTAGCTTGGCCAACACATGGCATACAGCTAGCTTGGCCAACACATGGCACACAGCTAGCTTGGCCAACACATGGCACACAGCTAGCTTGGCCAACACATGGCACACAGCTAGCTTGGCCAACACATGGCACACAGCTAGCTTGGCCAACACATGGCACACAGCTAGCTTGGCCAACACATGGCACACAGCTAGCTTGGCCAACACATGGCACACAGCTAGCTTGGCCAACACATGGCATACAGCTAGCTTGGCCAACACATGGCACACAGCTAGCTTGGCCAACACATGGCACACAGCTAGCTTGGCCAACACATGGCACACAGCTAGCTTGGCCAACACATGGCACACAGCTAGCTTGGCCAACACATGGCACACAGCTAGCTTGGCCAACACATGGCACACAGCTAGCTTGGCCAACACATGGCACACAGCTAGCTTGGCCAACACATGGCACACAGCTAGCTTGGCCAACACATGGCACACAGCTAGCTTGGCCAACACATGGCACACAGCTAGCTTGGCCAACACACGGCACACAGCTAGCTTGGCCAACACATGGCACACAGCTAGCTTGGCCAACACATGGCACACAGCTAGCTTGGCCAACACATGGCACACAGCTAGCTTGGCCAACACATGGCACACAGCTAGCTTGGCCAACACATGGCACACAGCTAGCTTGGCCAACACATGGCACACAGCTAGCTTGGCCAACACATGGCACACAGCTAGCTTGGCCAACACATGGCACACAGCTAGCTTGGCCAACACATGGCACACAGCTAGCTTGGCCAACACATGGCACACAGCTAGCTTGGCCAACACATGGCACACAGCTAGCTTGGCCAACACATGGCACACAGCTAGCTTGGCCAACACATGGCACACAGCTAGCTTGGCCAACACATGGCACACAGCTAGCTTGGCCAACACATGGCACACAGCTAGCTTGGCCAACACATGGCACACAGCTAGCTTGGCCAACACATGGCACACAGCTAGCTTGGCCAACACATGGCACACAGCTAGCTTGGCCAACACATGGCACACAGCTAGCTTGGCCAACACATGGCACACAGCTAGCTTGGCCAACACATGGCACACAGCTAGCTTGGCCAACACATGGCACACAGCTAGCTTGGCCAACACATGGCACACAGCTAGCTTGGCCAACACATGGCACACAGCTAGCTTGGCCAACACATGGCACACAGCTAGCTTGGCCAACACAAGGCACACAGCTAGCTTGGCCAACACATGGCACACAGCTAGCTTGGCCAACACATGGCACACAGCTAGCTTGGCCAACACATGGCACACAGCTAGCTTGGCCAACACATGGCACACAGCTAGCTTGGCCAACACATGGCACACTGCTAGCTTGGCCAACACATGGCACACAGCTAGCTTGGCCAACACATGGCACACAGCTAGCTTGGCCAACACATGGCACACAGCTAGCTTGGCCAACACATGGCACACAGCTAGCTTGGCCAACACATGGCACACTGCTAGCTTGGCCAACACATGGCACACAGCTAGCTTGGCCAACACATGGCACACAGCTAGCTTGGCCAACACATGGCACACAGCTAGCTTGGCCAACACATGGCACACAGCTAGCTTGGCCAACACACGGCACACAGCTAGCTTGGCCAACACATGGCACACAGCTAGCTTGGCCAACACATGGCACACAGCTAGCTTGGCCAACACATGGCACACAGCTAGCTTGGCCTACACACGGCACACAGCTAGCTTGGCCAACACATGGCACAGAGCTAGCTTGGCCAACACATGGCACACAGCTAGCTTGGCCAACACATGGCACACAGCTAGCTTGGCCAACACATGGCACACAGCTAGCTTGGCCAACACATGGCACACAGCTAGCTAAGCCAACACATGGCACACAGCTAGCTTGGCCAACACATGGCACACAGCTAGCTTGGCCAACACACGGCACACAGCTAGCTTGGCCAACACATGGCACACAGCTAGCTTGGCCAACACATGGCACACAGCTAGCTTGGCCAACACATGGCACACAGCTAGCTTGGCCAACACATGGCACACAGCTAGCTTGGCCAACACATGGCACACAGCTAGCTTGGCCAACACATGGCACACAGCTAGCTTGGCCAACACATGGCACACAGCTAGCTTGGCCAACACATGGCACACAGCTAGCTTGGCCAACACATGGCACACAGCTAGCTTGGCCAACACATGGCACACAGCTAGCTTGGCCAACACATGGCACACAGCTAGCTTGGCCAACACACGGCACACAGCTAGCTTGGCCAACACATGGCACACAGCTAGCTTGGCCTAATTTGGTCTACAGGTGGGCGATCATGTAACTTTGTGATTTCAAAACGATTCGTTTTCAATATCACTGTCTATTGTTTAACACGGGCAGTGATTTGAAATCGAGTGATTTCGAGCCAAATCGAATGAAAAAAAGTTACATGAAATCCACCCAGGTTTGCCTACTGTGATCAAACACCCAATCAACCACCAACCTTGCTGTAGAGAAAGGAGAGTTTGAGAGGAATTTGTTACTGGTTTAAGGCCATTCATTGATGGTTGTTGAGGTTAATTGAATTCAACTTTTTATGGATTTCAAAGAGATATTTCGAGGTTCTGAAATATTCAATTGGTTGTCAAAAGTGTGAGGATTCCGTAGATATTTGTTTCGTTGCGATCGGATAACGGGTGTGGCCTGGAAAGTGTATACGGTAAGAGGTAAATTCTTGGCTGGAATTTACCCTTAAGTACATCTTTCAATGTACCGGCTAAACAAGGTTATTTTAAAACTCTTGTAAGTAATTGACGAGTGAATCTTGCGAAATGAAAATGGTTCAATTGGTTGTCCGAAGTGTGAAGATTCAGAAAATACAGGTTTCGTCGCGATCCGACCAAAGGTGTGGCCTGGAAAGTGTATACCTTACGAGGTGAAGGAAACGGCTCGACTTCGGAGCTCATTGAACATCCTTAAGCAGTAACCAGTATGCAATTGATGGAAGAAAAGCTGGAAAAATGTGCACCCGAACCGGGATACGAACCCGGGACCTCCTGCTTGCCGGGCAGGTGCAATTGGTTTCATGAGTACTGCAGTTATTGTGAAAAGAGGCAACGAACTCAATGCTGGTGGTACATGTCTTGTTTACGCGTACCTGGACTGATTTTAGGGTGACGGACTCGCAAAATCCTAAATTGCATTGTATAACTGCTTTTTTGTTTCTTATGGGAACCCTGTGTATGTTTTCGAAGTCTTGCCACCGAAGGCAAAAGACTGTTCATTGCGGAGCGATCATAGATCCTCAAGATTCATATGCAACCGTGACTGGATTGTTGGCAAAAACGCGATTTATGTTTTTGCAGGGCTTGTGAAACGGATGACTTTGCTCGCTTTGCGAATCAGTACGATGGTATCATTCATTCCGGATCTAAATAGGAAAATACTTTGTCTATATACGTGCGTGCGGTTTTTGTCGAAGCTAATTGCTTTTAGACTATGACCTTAAGGTGGGTGGAGCCACTTGGAGTTGACATCAACAAAATAGGCATTTGTTAGCACACAAACTAGTGGTCAACAAATGGGCTTGTGTGCTAGGCAGTTTACAAGAACTTTAAATAAAGTACGAGTCATTTTTGTGTGTGATTAGATTTGCTGAATATTCAGCATAACTGCCAAAAAGTAATTTTAAAAAGTCTTGAAGGATTTGGATAATTTTTGGCAAGCCTAATCATAACACAACATTCTCTTTATAATCTTATTTAAATTACGAAAGCTCGTAATTGGCTTCAAATCCCGGAATGGGCAACATTTTGGGGAGGCTAATTTGTGTACATAATAATAAAATAACACAACATTGAATCTTGCTTTATTTGAAAGCCTTATAAATTGCCTAGTGCACTGGCTATTTAGTTTTGGGCTGTCACTGAAAGTTTGTCTGTAAACATACATTTTGTAGATTTTTTTTGAATACCAAAATGCTGAACTTGTTGTGTTTCAGGGTATGCTTCATATTATGTGAAACTAATTACCAGCTATGAACATGATAAGCCGTATTCGGAAATCATGCTTCGTACTTAAAAACCCAGCATACTCGAGTTATTAAAATATTTTTATTGATAACGACACGGCAATGTCAAACGGACAGGAAAGCTGGAACAAATAATTGGTGTATTTCGGTTTAAGTGCTGTCATTAAAATACAGCTGTTATCATAGACACCTTCATGGGCTAACTCATTACATTGCAGCCCGGTGGATTTACGTGACCTCCAGCATACTTTGACGGGTGATTCTAGTGATAGCAGCCTTATCGACAGAAAAATAATTTTGCTTGACTGCCGAATTTAAAAATACATCATTATTATTTTAGCCGGAGCTCCTACTGGCAGTTGCCGTGACGAATAACTTGACTCCTTCTTTTACTCTGGGTTGAGAAACTTAAGTCCATTGTAGAAAACTCATATGGAAAGCATTTCTAATTGTTCTACGGGAAAAATTGATTATTTTTCAATCGAACCTCAAAGATGACAACATTTTAGAGAACAATACATGTAAAAAATGTACCAAAATACCAAAATCGCACCCAGATAAACGCAGTTAAAGCTATGTATTTTTTGTCCAGTTGATAAGGATAGTGGCTGGATTAATAATACCAAAATTCTACACCACCTAGCTGGAACCCTTCTCATTTTCCCTGGCTATTCAAAATGCCATTTCGAGCTAAGGGTTGTTTTCTGGAATTATTTTTGTCATCCTCCGCATTTGCCCCCCACAAAAAACACGCCTTAGAAACATCACAGGAGAACTTTGAATAGCCCAGCAGTTGTCAAATGTTCAGGTCAGCTCATGGTCAAATTTGGTAGTTGCTAATGGTAGTTGTTCGGCTATCAATCTATTGGACAAAGTGTTGAACCCGCAAAATCCCATCCCTAGGAGTCATACGACACCTTGGTCTAGAATGTGACTTGACAGCCGAGCACTACGAGCTCGAATGTTATCGCGTCTGACGTAATCTGCTAACACAGAAATGCTCGTAAATCAGAGAGGATTATAGCAGCCGAGATTTTTTTGAAAATTAGTGTTTCAATCGCAGCCTTTTGCACGTCTCCTATTCAACCTAGAGATGCGATTCAAGCTGACTTCTGATCAGTTTTCAGAGAGGATTCGGTTGGTGTTATTGGGAACTTCCCAATTAGAAAAAAGACAGACTTTTATTATTTGAGTGCAGATGTTTACTGTGAAAAATTCAAAGAGCTCGTAAAACTCCTATCTCTTACTCATTGGGCATTTCCGTAACCCACAACAACTTGGATATTTTGCTCGCAAGTGCCGTAAGCTAATCACTGCCAGATAGAGTGAACCTTCTGTTTAAATTGATTGGCTCTTATGCATTCTTACGTACAGTGAGAGGAAAGATATAACCGTTAAGATACCGATCATTAGCAGCACACAGTTTGGTTTAAGATTTGGCTGTCAGGACCCCAATTCTGTGACTTTTCCCAAGTGAGATGACAAGAAACGAGAGTGAAAACTCCAAGGTCGCCTATGTTTTCGTATCGATGGTGTACAGGCAGAAGGGCGTAAGCGACATTTTTGGCGAAATCCATGTTTTGGTTGTTCCTGCTCAATATTTATTTTAGTAACCTAAAAAAAAATACCGTGTAAGCGACAGTCTGTTACTTTAGTCGATATTCACATTTTAATTTGGGCGTAAGTGACATCATGCCGATACTGGAACAGGCAAAAGGGCATGCGCCTTCTTTTCTTGGGGCGTAACCACCATAAGCAAGCAGCATTTCAGCAGTATTTTAGGGCGTAACCGCCATTAATATTGCATTATTGAGAGAATATAATTTATATTATTGCAGAAACTTCATAAAAAAAAATTAGAAGAATCCATTTAAAATTTGAATTGATTCATCAACAATTGATTAAATGAGAGGTTTTTTTCACTTCCTGAACAATTTTGAAAATGTCGCTTACGCCGTTCTGCCTGTACACCGTCGATATGGTTCTCACTCTCATTTCATTTCATTTCTCACATCTGAAAAGTTTCCTGAGCTCCAATGAAGTGACAAACTGTTTTCAATAACAAAAAGGTATACTACGCTTTTTTTATAATCTTATTTAAATAAGATTAAAAGAGAATTCAACGCATCCAACGTTAATTTGGAGTTACTCGAGGTTGAATGTAAAATGTGGTTGCAGTATAGCATCACGCGGTACCAGAGCCACTATGAGTACTCGCAGACTCTGGACCATACCCCCCTGGGGACATTCAATTCTCACCCTGTATGCAAATTACTTCTCCCAAATTTCGTGTCTATTTAGCTCAGCGGTTAGAGCACCAGCCGCGAAAGTTGGGGACCCGCGTTCAAATCCCGGAATGGACAACACTTTTGGGAGGCTAATTTGTGTACATAAAAAAAAATAAATAAAAAAAAATAAAAAAAAATAAAAAAAAAAGTATACTACGCTATTCCTCGTTCTATTCCTCAAGGTCTCTTAATAGCCAAGCGTCTCCCTGATATCAGCATGCCACGTGACCTTCCCCACCGAACCCGAACCCCAAGCCAAGATAACAACTCGGTATACAACCTCGCCGCGAAGCCGCAGCCCGGCCAAAATCCTCAAATCCTCAAATCCTCAAATCCGGTCCAAAATGCCTCCGATCTTCCGCCACGTCCTACTCGTCGCTCTCGCGCGCAACTGCCTCGCCGTCGAAACTCCAGACCCGTTTTTCGACGACGATCTGCGCCAACAACCTCACTTCGACTTCGACGCCGCACTGATCCGCAACGCCTCGCGGCTCGTGACCGAATCGGACGACGTTTTGAAGGCGCTGACCGCGTATCACAAGGCGCCCGCCGGCGAGGCGCCCGGCAATCTCAATCGGCTGACGAAGGCGCTGTCCGATTTGGACGCGATGTTTCGCCGTTTCCACGTCGACCCGTCTCTTGTGATCGGAACGCTTTTCAACAACATCGCGGTGCCGCTTTCGCAGGGGGTGTCATCGGACCTGTCATCGGACCTCTCGTCGGACCTCTCATCGAACCTCTCATCGGACCTGTCATCGAACCTCTCATCGAACCTCTCATCGGACCTCTCGTCGGACCTCTCATCGAACCTCTCATCGGACCTGTCATCGAACCTCTCATCGAACCTCTCATCGGACCTCTCATCGGACCTCTCATCGAACCTCTCATCGAACCTCTCATCGGACCTCTCATCGAACCTCTCATCGGACCTCTCATCGAACCTCTCATCGGACCTCTCATCGAACCTCTCATCGGACCTCTCATCGAACCTCTCATCGAACCTCTCATCGGACCTCTCATCGAACCTCTCATCGGACCTCTCATCGAACCTCTCATCGGACCTCTCATCGGACCTCTCATCGGACCTCTCATCGGACCTCTCATCGAACCTCTCATCGGACCTCTCATCGAACCTATCATCGAACCTCTCATCGGACCTCTCATCGAACCTATCATCGGACCTCTCATCGAACCTCTCATCGAACCTCTCATCGGACCTCTCATCGAACCTATCATCGGACCTCTCATCGGACCTCTCATCGAACCTCTCATCGAACCTCTCATCGAACCTCATTCGAGAATATTCTCGAGCACGAGCATTTTCTGAGCCTTTTCTTTAAATGTTACCCTATAATTTGACAAAGTGATTTATTTCGCATGGGATGGTTTAGGCAAGGTGGGATTATATAATAAGTGCACAATATAAACAACATGGGTTTATGATAGGTACCCGTACATGTATAATATTGAAAGACAATTATACTTTATTTATCACACTATTAATCGAGTTCGATGTTTCTTCATTATGGATCTGGGACACGGACACTGATCCAGATTACGCTACACCATGTCATCACTCGTCACTCGAATCAATTTCTATCGGGTCTTCCTCACTATCTAAATCATCGATTTCAATGCTATTTTCATCTTCAGGCTCAATGTTACTTGAAACATCCGTAGTACTTTGACGACGCTCTGCTGGAGTAGGAGATAGCAATTTTAGGTTGAGAGCAACGTATACGAGCTTCCCAGCTCTCTCAACCGTGAGGCGATTTCTTTTCTTTGTGTGGACCATAGAGTACGAACTGAAACTCCGTTCTGTTGCTGCGCTGGTTGGTGGCATACCTAAAATACTTACAGCCAGAGATCGTAGTTTAGAGCCAGTACATACTGATTTCCACCAGTTGATGCTGTTCAATTTTTCGACAGTCTTCCACAAAAATGGCTTCGACCATTCAAATTCTTTCTCGCGGAAATGGGCAAGATCGACCAAGATGTCGACATTGAAAGCAGAGTACATTGGCTGGTCGCTGTCAGGTGGTCAATATATTCCACGCCATCTACCTGCTGATCATTTGTCAAGTTCCTACCTAGAAACTTAGGATCGAGAATATTGGCAGCATAATGAAGTGGTACTAGTGACATTTTTGTTCGGTTCTTCACTGCTTCTTGTAGCACCTTCTCTTCTTGTTTGGATATTGGGGCAGTGCTCAGATTCTTTTTAAAGTTCTCTGAAATTTCAGCAACTAGGCCTGGAACTAGGCTTATTCTGGGCATGTCGGCTTCAAGTACTGTTATCCACTTCACAATAGGATTTAGCAATTGGAACAATTTTTCCGCTCGAGTCCAAAATACGGCATCATCAAGAATCAGTCGCCTCACAGCGGGTTTTAAAAGAGATTCCATCTCTTCATCAACTGCAATGGCTTTCAATGCAAATTTGGTGTCGATCAAACTTTTGATGCAGTAGATGATCGAACCCCATCGGGTCTTAACCGGTAGCTTTGAAGAAATGGACTTGCCCTTCTTGGCTGATTGTATGCTTGTGAAAGTTGCCCGAAGAACTTGTGAACCGTTTACATCATTCACAATTGATTTACACTCCCCTTCGAAACTAGCAATTGATTTTAACTTGAGAACGTCGCCTATTAATAGTTTCAGTGTGTGCGCAACAAAACCGTAGACTGATAGGTGCTTGTACTCCTCGTCTTCGACAATTATTCTGCGTGCCTTCACCATTGCTGCCGCACTGTCTGTGACGACAGCAAGAAACTTACTTCCGCCACCATTTTCTGCCATGACATTTTTCATTTGTTCGGCCATAAACTCCCCAGTATGTCGCTCTGCATCCGTAGACAAGCTTTTGACGAAAAGGGGCTCTGGCGTAGTTACAATGAAATTTACGATTGCCTGGTTTCTCAAGTTGCTCCAACCATCACATTGTAAAGCAAGAGCGGATGCATCAGCAAGTTTAACTTTTACCACTGCCTCAACTCTCTCCACTTCAGATTGTAGCAGCGAGTTAGACAATCGCGAACGTGAGGGCAATCTCCATGACGGTCTTAGCATTGGCAAAAAATGCCTGCCAGTAGGGATTTTCTGGTACCCTCAGAGGAGTTCCACTCGCATATACTGCGCGGCCAAACAGTTCGTTTAATTCTTCATTTTCTGAACTGTTCATAGAGTCGATATAACAAGCCATGTTAAATACTAGAGTATGTGGAGTTTTACTTGAGCCAGAACTGCTCGGACAATTTTCTGGAGTGTTAACGTGATTGGAGCGGCTTGATTGTGGAGTTTGCATTTCTGTTCCTCCAAACGTTGTACTAGCCGTTTATGTGTTCCAGTTGGAGATGTGAGGATTCCATCTATGCAAAATAATGCCATTAGTGACAGAAACACAATTGTTGTAGAATTACTGTTGTAATTATTGTTGTAGAACTACGAAGCGAAATAAGCTATTTAACAAAAACACGGTAGATTTACAGAATGCACGGCCTACGTGCCTACCGTTAGCAATTGAAATTTTATCTTGAGGAAACATGATAAATATTTAATGGATTTTATCACAGACTTACCTTCTTCGTCAGGGTCATTGTTATCTTTACAAAAGGAAGATGCAGCATCCTGCCCTCTAAGCTTCTGTTTAACTGCAAGTGGGCATGCTGTACATTTTTGTAAATGAATGGCCATTCTTGTAGCATGTTTTGTGTACACTGCTCTGCAAAATTTGCATTGAAACTTTCCTTGTTCCACAGACGCAAAATAGTTCCAAGCATGTAGCTTTGGCTTAGTTTTTCCCATTTTCACTAGCTTTACACAACTCAAAATGCTTGGAACAACCCAAAGAGTGAGCTGAGGTTAGGTTGTGCACAGCCTTTGAAACCTTGAAACAAATGTCTAAATAGGCGGGAATCAGTTCAAACTTGAATGTACAAATAATTGTTGGCGCTGCATGCAACGGGGAAGAAAATGCTCAAAAATGCTCGGAGCATTATCTTTTGGAGAATATTCTCGAGAATATTCTCATGCTCGGAGAATATTCTTTTGAGAATATGCTCGACCTACATCTCTAACCTTGACCATGACCTAAGTTGTCTAACCAACGACCGTCTCCCTCCAGGATTCGAGGAGGACCACGACGGCCGAGGACATCTCACATCTGCTGCACGGGACTTCGGGCAACGTCTCACTGCCCATTGGTCGATCGGGCCTCGAGGAGACGGCCAATCGGCCAATGAGAACGCACCACGGACTGGGCCAGCCAATGGGAGCAGAGCACGGACTGGGCCAGCCAATGGGAGGAGAGCACGGACTGGGCCAGCCAATGAGAACGCACCACGGACTGGGCCAGCCAATGGGAGGAGAGCACGGACTGGGCCAGCCAATGAGAACGCACCACGGACTGGGCCAGCCAATGGGAGGAGAGCACGGACTGGGCCAGCCAATGGGAGCAGAGCACGGACTGGGCCGGCCAATGGGAGGAGAGCACGGATTGGGCCAGCCAATGAGAGGAGAGCACGGACTGGGCCAGCCAATGAGAGGAGAGCATGGACTGGGCCAGCCAATGGGAGCAGAGCACGGACTGGGCCAGCCAATGGGAGGAGAGCACGGACTGGGCCGGCCAATGGGAGGAGAGCACGGACTGGGCCGGCCAATGAGATCGCAGGAAGGACTGGACAGCGGCATCGGTAGACTGAACATCGGAGGAGGTAAGCGTGGTGTGCTGCTGATTCTCGCGGCTGCGTTGATTGTGAATGAATCTGCCCCCCTCAAACTGGTGTCGACGTTCATGCGGAAACAAACGGCTAGAAGGATTGTCTTCTGTGAAGCCCGCTTTGGAAATCACAATCAAGTTTACTTTTTACATAAATCTGTCTTAAATGAGTTGTTTTTGGGTTTTTTGGACTCGATTCCTGGCGTCAGGTAGGTACTTGGTTCCAAAATAATTGAATGGAAATCACCCCTAGTAACTATCTAGTTTAAGGGTACATATCAGTTTGCCAGAAAGTGGCTTTCAGACCTAAAGTCTACGAGGCCACATATTTCGTGCCGGAAGTTATATCATTTCCATATTTCAGTATGTTGTGGGTAAAAGACATGAAATTTGGTGCCCATTGTCTTTTTTTACAAAAATTAGCCCCTGGAATGCCAGTACCACCCCAAAACTCTTCATTTTTGCCCTTGTGAAGCTATGTACACGAAAGTGCAAAGAAATATCTGGAAAAAGGGCCATGGGAACCCATTTGTATGTATTTTTTGCTAATAACAGACTAGTGCTGAAGATAGGATAAAGTAGACATGAGTCTAAGAAACTTGATTGATTCTTCTCACAACTGTAGACGTAATGATTTAGCATTCAAATCCCAGTTTGATATAGTATTTTTCACAACTAAACTTCATTTCACGTCGAGAAGCAGAGTGGATTTGCATCTTCCTCGAGGACCCACTGCTGCTAGACACGAATTAAAAGTCCCAAAACTTCTCATTGAGCTTTTTGTCCGGCTCAAGACATGGCTTGTAGGTTTTGAAACTCTTAGCTCGTGTCTAGCAGCAGTGGGTCCTCGAGGAAGATGCAAATCCACTCTCCTTCTCGATGTGAAATGGAGTTTAATGCTGAAGATAGGATAAATTAGACATGAGTCTAAGAAATGTGATTGAACATTCTCTCCTTTGCAGACGTAATGATTTAGAATTCAAATCCCAGTTTGAAATAGTTGTGTTGCTGAACTAGTGCTGAAGATAGGATAACGTAACATTAGTCCAAGAAATTTAATAGGTTCAAGGTTTAGTTTAGATTCAAGTTTACTTTTTACACAAATCTGTTCTATATGAGTTTTTTTGTTGGGTTTTTCGGGCTAAACTTGTAAACATGTCGATCCTATACATATTAAACAGAACCTTGCACCTAGAATTAAACCTTGCACCTTCTCTCACCTGCAGACGTGATGATTTAGCATTCAAATCCCAGTTTGAAATAGTTGTGTTGCTAAACTAGTGCTACAGTCGTGTTAGCCTAAGATTACCACAGCCTGGTGGACTTCAAAGTAAAGTACCATTTGACTTATACGATATGTACAGATTAAAATGGTAAATAATTGTAATGAAAAATACCTTTTTTAATGGTAATGACAAAAACTTAATCACTTTATTCTATGGTATGGTACTCTATGATATGAGATCCCCAAAAAGTGGCAAACTCAAATTAATTCTAGTGTAAAGATAGGACATAGTAGACATGAGTCCAAGAAACTTTCTCTCGCCTGCATACGTAATGATTTAGCATTCAAATCCCAGTTTGATATAGTATTTTTCACAACTAAACTTCATTTCACGTCAAGAAGCAGAGTGGATTTGCATCTTCCTCAAGGACCCACTGCTGATAGACACGAAATAAAAGTCCCAAAACTTCTCACATGAGCTTTTTGTCCGACTCAAGACACGGCTTGCAGGTTTTGAAACTCTTGGCTCGTGCCCAGCAGCAGTGGGTCCTCGAGGAAGATGCAAATCCACTCTCATTCTCAACGTGAAATGGAGTACAGTGCGAAAGATAGAATAAAGTGGACACATGAGTCCAAGAAATGTGATTGCACCTTCTCTCAACTGTAGACGTAATGATTTAGCATTCAAATCCCAGTTTGAAATAGTTGTGTTTCAAAACTAGTGCTAAAGATAGGACATAGTGGAAACACGAGTCCAAGAAATGTGATTGCACCTTCTCTCAACTGTAGACGTAATGATTTAGCATTCAAATCCCAGTTTAAAATAGTTGTGTTTCAAAACAAGTGCTAGAGATAGGACATAGTGGACACACGAGTCCAAGAAATGTGATTGCACCTTCTCTCAACTGTAGACGTAATGATTTAGCATTCAAATCCCAGTTTGAAATAGTTGTGTTTCAAAACAAGTGCTAGAGATAGGACATAGTGGACACACGAGTCCAAGAAATGTGATTGCACCTTCTCTCAACTGTAGACGTAATGATTTAGCATTCAAATCCCAGTTTGAAATAGTAGTGTTTGAAAACTAGTGCTAGAGATACGACATAGTGGACACACGAGTCCAAGAAATGTGATTGCACCTTCTCTCAACTGTAGACGTAATGATTTAGCATTCAAATCCCAGTTTGAAATAGTTGTGTTTCAAAACTAGTGCTAGAGATAGGACATAGTGGACACACGAGTCCAAGAAATGTGATTGCACCTTCTCTCAACTGTAGACGTAATGATTTAGCATTCAAATCCCAGTTTAAAATAGTAGTGTTTGAAAACTAGTGCTAAAGATAGGACATAGTGGACACACGAGTCCAAGAAATGTGATTGCACCTTCTCTCAACTGTAGACGTAATGATTTAGCATTCAAATCCCAGTTTAAAACAGTAGTGTTTGAAAACTAGTGCTAGAGATAGGACATAGTGGACACACAAGTCCAAGAAATGTGATTGCACCTTCTCTCAACTGTAGACGTAATGATTTAGCATTCAAATCCCAGTTTGAAATAGTAGTGTTTGAAAACTAGTGCTAAAGATAGGACATAGTGGACACATGAGTCCAAGAAATGTGATTGCACCTTCTCTCGCCTGCATACGTAATGATTTAGCATTCAAATCCCAGTTTAAAATAGTAGTGTTTGAAAACTAGTGCTTAAGATAGGACATAGTGGACACACAAGTCCAAGAAATGTGATTGCACCTTCTCTCAACTGTAGACGTAATGATTTAGCATTCAAATCCCAGTTTGAAATAGTAGTGTTTGAAAACTAGTGCTAAAGATAGGACATAGTGGACACATGAGTCCAAGAAATGTGATTGCACCTTCTCTCGCCTGCATACGTAATGATTTAGCATTCAAATCCCAGTTTAAAATAGTAGTGTTTGAAAACTAGTGCTTAAGATAGGACATAGTGGACACACAAGTCCAAGAAATGTGATTGCACCTTCTCTCAACTGTAGACGTAATGATTTAGCATTCAAATCCCAGTTTGAAATAGTAGTGTTTGAAAACTAGTGCCAAAGATAGGACATAGTGGACACACGAGTCCAAGAAATGTGATTGCACCTTCTCTCAACTGTAGACGTAATGATTTAGCATTCAAATCCCAGTTTGAAATAGTAGTGTTTGAAAACTAGTGCTAGAGATAGGACATAGTGGACACACGAGTCCAAGAAATGTGATTGCACCTTCTCTCAACTGTAGACGTAATGATTTAGCATTCAAATCCCAGTTTGAAATAGTAGTGTTTGAAAACTAGTGCTAAAGATAGGACATAGTGGACACACGAGTCTAAGAAATGTGATTGCACCTTCTCTCAACTGTAGACGTAATGATTTAGCATTCAAATCCCAGTTTGAAATAGTAGTGTTTGAAAACTAGTGCTAAAGATAGGACATAGTGGACACACGAGTCTAAGAAATGTGATTGCACCTTCTCTCAACTGTAGACGTAATGATTTAGCATTCAAATCCCAGTTTGAAATAGTAGTGTTTGAAAACAAGTGCTAGAGATAGGACATAGTGGACACACGAGTCCAAGAAATGTGATTGCACCTTCTCTCAACTGTAGACGTAATGATTTAGCATTCAAATCCCAGTTTGAAATAGTAGTGTTTGAAAACTAGTGCCAAAGATAGGACATAGTGGACACACGAGTCCAAGAAATGTGATTGCACCTTCTCTCAACTGTAGACGTAATGATTTAGCATTCAAATCCCAGTTTGAAATAGTAGTGTTTGAAAACAAGTGCTAGAGATAGGACATAGTGGACACACGAGTCCAAGAAATGTGATTGCACCTTCTCTCAACTGTAGACGTAATGATTTAGCATTCAAATCCCAGTTTGAAATAGTAGTGTTTGAAAACTAGTGCCAAAGATAGGACATAGTGGACACACGAGCCCAAGAAATGTGATTGCACCTTCTCTCAACTGTAGACGTAATGATTTAGCATTCAAATCCCAGTTTGAAATAGTAGTGTTTGAAAACAAGTGCTAGAGATAGGACATAGTGGACACACGAGTCCAAGAAATGTGATTGCACCTTCTCTCAACTGTAGACGTAATGATTTAGCATTCAAATCCCAGTTTGAAATAGTAGTGTTTGAAAACTAGTGCCAAAGATAGGACATAGTGGACACACGAGCCCAAGAAATGTGATTGCACCTTCTCTCAACTGTAGACGTAATGATTTAGCATTCAAATCCCAGTTTGAAATAGTAGTGTTTGAAAACAAGTGCTAAAGATAGGACATAGTGGACACACGAGTCCAAGAAACCTTCTCTCTTGTGCAGACTTGACCCGGCGCTGCCTGCTGGAACCTTCGCGCTTCTTCGCGCGCAACGTCCTGCGCGATGCAGACCCGTTTTGCGCCCGCTCGCGCTCGTCGAGCCAGAGCTCGGGCTTCGCGTCGCAGTGCAGCCACCACGACGAGTCCAACCCGTTCTACCGTCCGGCGCCGCGGCAACATAACCTCACCAACGTCGACTTCTCGCCGATCGGCCACGGTTCCGCGGGGAAAGGGGCTTCGTCGCTCTTCGGCGCGGCGGTCTCGGCAGGGGCGTTTTCGGACGATTTCGCGCCGAAGCCGACGGATTTCCGTCGGGCGTTTCCGTGCCGCGACGTCTTCGATTCGAGCCGATTCGATTCGAGCGCGGCCTCGTCGCAAGACGGCGACGAGGACTTTGCGGAGAAGTCGAGCGGCGACGGCTTCGCGGAAGTCCGATCGCGGTCCGACGAATTCGGTCCGATCGACGGCAAGTTTCGTCCGATCGACGGAAAGTTTCGTCCGATCGACGGAAAGTTTCGTCCGATCGACGGAAAGTTTCGTCCGATCGACGGAAAGTTTCGTCCGATCGACGAAGACGTCGGTCCGAAGTCGACGTTTTCGCACCGTGCCGCGTGTCGAAACTCTTCCGACTCGGATTCGTCGTTCGGCGACCGCTCGAATCCCAACGAGATGGCGCTGGTCTGCGCGAGCCGGTCTCGTGACGACGCCTCGATCCGGTCGACCGGCTGCCGCCCGGTTTACATGCCGCCCGGTTCGTCGCCCGGTTTTCCGCCCGGTTTTCCGCCCGGTTTCGTGGTGAATCACTGTTGCCACCACTCGGGCAAGTGGGCGACGGCGTCGATCGTGCTCGGCGTGTTGGTCAACCTGGTTATGTTTGCGAGCAATTCGGGGATTTGGCCGAAAATCTTCGAAGCGTTTCGGTAGACGGGTTTTCGGTTTCGTCGGAGGACGGTTTTCGCAACGTTCTCGACTCGGGTTTCTCTTTGGACTTTGTGTGCGATGACAGTGGTTTTTTTGGAGTGGAACTCCATTTCACGCCGTAAAGGAGAGTGGATTCGCATCTTCCTCGAGGACCCACTGCTGCTAGACACGAGCCAAGAGTTTCAACACTGCCCATAGAGCCTTTTGTTCGACTCAAGACACGGCTTGTGAGTGTTGAAACTCTTAGCTCGTGTCTAGCAGCAGTGGGTCCTCGAGGAAGACGCGAATCCACTCTCCTTTACGGCGTGAAATGGAGTTTAGTGCATCAATTTTAAGAGATATGATATCGTTTTGGTCCCAAAACACCGAAGGCAGTATCTTGAATCACTTTTTGGTGAAAAGCTAGGTACGTAAAAGACTGTTGGCTGATTTTAAAGATGTCAGAATTTTCATGTGGGCAAATAATTGCTATAAGAAAAGCATTGTGCTTTTTGACCCCATCATTGATTGACTCTGGAGCTAGTCATCCATTTATCATTATGGAAAGAAGTACCTAGGTGTATTAATCATGCACCTGGAGCAGTGAAATGATATCTCCCTTTTTTGTGCCAGTCGGTAATCTAGTTCCTTGCCGAAACCACCGTCGTGGACATTGAAAAACCGATCAGTGCAAATCTCTGAACCTTTTCGATATGTTTAGGTACCTACCTTATTACTCCTATTATGATGATAACAATTTAGCTGGCAATTTATTTGACGAGGATTTGAAAAGAACTTCTGTGTTGAAATTTACAAATGGGGATTTTCTTTTTGTCTATGTTTACGTTGAAATTTACAAAGGAGGATTTTCTTTTTTTTTTATGTTAACGTTAAAATGTTGGCTGTTGCTACGCTAAGGAGCTTGAGTGTAGTGAGCTAAGGCAGTGTTGCCAAATTCATCGCAAAAATGCCCAAAAAATAAAAATAAATCTTTTTTTTTTTGGGTAGATGAATATTCTAGTTGAGCGTATCGGCCCCAAATCGACAATCGCTCCGGGCCGTGGCGAAATGTAGCGAGGTGCCGATCTCAGGGATGCGAATGCGTTGCGTCTCCCGCTTCGGTTTTGTACACTTTTATCCTGGACAAGAAGATTGGCTCTGTTGGCTGCGTTGTGTGGTTTTAACCTACAAAGTTTCGGGTTTGGTCAGCCTTTGACGACTGCTAGGGACTGAATAGAATACTTACATTGTTTCTACTGAATATAAATTATACATTTTGGAAGGGAGGCGAAGCTGGAAGAATGTGCACCCGAACCGGGATACGAACCCGGCAAGCAGGAGGTCCCGGGTTCGCATCCCGGTTCGGGGGCACATTTTTCCAGCTTCGCCTACCTTCCATCAATCGCATGCTGGTAACTGCTTAAACCAGTGACAATTTCCTCTCATACATTTTGATATTTAATGTTTTAGTTACCTCCAAATTCCAATAAGCAGTATGTTAATGATTGATGGGCATAACTAGCTCACTTCTACTACGAGTTGTGTTCAGTTGTAGAAGAGCCTATTTATATATTTGGTTGTAGTTATTTTTATTGTAGAATGTTTTGGGCAAAATTCCTTGTTTGCTCTGCAGTGGAGATGAAATCTCTCTCTTTATATTAACGTTTTGCTAAACTAATTTTTGTGTGGCTAATTTATTTAGTTAAATTTCACAATTTTGTGATTATTGAATCTTCTTGACAATCATATAGTAATTAAATTATTTAATTCATCCAATTTGGGGAAACTGTAGAGTTACACGTGATTTGATAACCATTTGAAACGTAATCCAGTTATGAAAAGGCTAGACAACTTTTTCGTTTGTATTTGATCGATTCAATCACTTGTGTTTTCTCCCATTTTCTATTTAATTATGCCACTTTATTATTGAATAGGTGTCGTTTAGACTTCACATCGAGTAAAAATAATTTTCTATGATGTGAAATATTATTTTTGGCCCAAGTGGCTCTGGAATTTGTAAACGGTATTGTATATTTATTTAGGGTTTGATTAAAAGATCATGTTACGTATCATTTAAAACATTTAGCACCCCATAAACAACCTAGCAAACAGAGCTCAACAAAACCAATCAAAAAAAGGTTCTCCTAGAAGATATTGAAATAATAAAGCACTGCCCATTGAGAATTAGACATAACCTACATACTACATAGTGTCAGTTCTAGTTCGTAAGTACCTACCTTCATGCCTATTTAGCCGTTACCACTTGCGATTGTTTGCCACTCATGTACCAAGATCGTAAATTTACCTACCTAATGTAATTCGTTTATCTTCCTTTTTTTTGTATATTTTTCTATGAAGTTTGACCGGAAATTTGTTATTTGCATTTGTGACGATGGAAGCATCTTGATTTTTGGCCAATAAAGTCTTAAAGACTACCTACATGAATTTATGTATTTCTTTTCTCTATTCCTATCTTATGTCATTTGTACTATAAATATTCTGTAAATATGGTAATAGCCTAATAATAGGTTAGTATTATCTGCTACACATCCAATTTATGATAACTTCTTTCATTGTAGCTGGCTCTCTACGTAAGTTAACAAGCTATCTACGTGTAAAAATTGTATTAGGATATGTTATCACTAGAGCTAGAGCAATGCAGACATAGATATAAATCCGATTTGAGTCCCAAGGATTCCAAATATGTGTGTTTCATTTTGCATGTTTTGCATATTTTGGCACTTTTTTCAAAAGTAGCATATTTCTTCATTTTCATGCATGTTTGTGCATATTTAAAGCCATTTTAAAACATTTCCTTCGATTTATTGGCAATTTCTTCTACGGTTTGCTAAAACAAACTTATTTGTTTGCACCAAGGGTAGATTAGTAATTTTTGTTTACGTCTGATGCAGCCGATGCAGCCAGTATTAGAGACAAAGGCTTTTTTTGCTGAACTCTATAGCTTGTGATCTGGCATACGTTAAAGCTAATTTCGGAACCAACCCGAGTTACATCAAACAACTCGACACACATGGTCGGCCCCTAAAAGCCGAAGGTTGCCAAAGGCGAAAGTTGCGCTCAACGAGTTTGAGCTAGTTAATTAGCAAAGAATTCTTCTTACAAGCTCCTGTGAGGTATTTCAAAAATTACTTCTGACCAAGAATTTGATCTGGGTAATTCAAAATGTGACTCCACAACTTGCAAGCTCGTTGAAGTATTGTCTGGAGAACATTTTGCGAATTTAAACGGTGTTTTTCGGTGCATAAAACCTTTATTTCTGACCAACGACACATCCTTGCAACAGAAAATATTTTAATGGTGATTGTAACCTATACTGTTTTGTGCATACCCAGTCCCAACCATAGGCCGATTTTTCAAAAAACCTATTTTCAATTGGCTAAAGGAAAGACATTTTACTAGTTTTGAAGTAGTGAAACACATGCTCTCATATCACAACCCACCACAGCTCCGTAAATACAAGATAATTCACTCGACATGTATTTTTAATGTCTTTTTTTCAAAGTTGCATGTTTTGGCACTTTTGCCCGCATGTTTTGCTGTTTTTTTTTGTGCACTATCGTAGCTCTAGTTAAAACTTATCATTTATCAAGCATCACCATTTTAAATACATTTATCTAGATGCCTACGTACAAACATTTAAACTTTTGAGAGTAGGTACCTACCTCTTGTGTTGCTTTTCACCGAGCTTAGAACGACATCAACAGAAGGAATCCTTCACAATATGATACGTGGAAAAGGAGAATGGTTAATTGGGAAAATTATATTGTTAGCAAATTCATGATAAACATTTTTAAATAAGTAGTCAAGAAAGTGTATTTATTACATTAACAGTTTGGGTATCCAAACATAATTCTAGGCCTGCAAAAAGCCAGAAAGATTTCCCAATGTAGTACTTGATGCTCAGGTAAATAGTTTTCCAAAAATAATTGATATTAATTATAATATTTCAAAAAACATCAGTGCAACACCTTGCTTTCTGTAGGTAAAGCTATGTACGGCTGTGGCTCTTTTTAATAAAGTTATGCAGACAGGTACCACCCACACTGTCAGTTTCAAGAGTACTAATCGAGAAGGCAAAGAAACTAATACCAACAATATACCTACTTATTCATAAATATTACAGTAAGCCACGGGTGATTAGGTACAGCAACTGAAAGAGCTAATCTTTGGTGTTTTTGATTTATAACAATTCCCAGGCTTTATGGCAGCAAACACATTAAATCTGATGTGATGATACCTATGTCATTGCAAGGTAGGTATCAAACATTCTCTCTATTACTGGTAAAATATAATATCTTTATTTCAATCTTTTGACTTTGATTTCTTCTCTTCTGCAGCATCAGCAACAGGTTTTAATTGCTCCACCAATGATGCAAACATTTCTGGCATGAAACTGTGTTTCGTTTGCAGCAGCCGCATGTCACTGTGAACATCTTCCAGACCTCTTGCAATTATTTCCATTTTCTGCAACAAAAATATCAAGAAACAAGTCGTGCTAGTGCAAATTCCGTAGCAACAAACACAGTACGAAATGTTCAACTGTTGTCGTCGACTATTCATACATTTTGCTGCTAGTAAAATAATTTTATTTGTTTTTTATCTGTGTTATTAATTTGGATTATCACTGCTTTAAGTGAGAATAATAAGGGAAATCGAATTCTATGTTCCATAAACAAAGAACCATGCCAAATTTGGCAAAATGCCATAAAATGCTCGCTAGGAAAAGTTTTTCTGTGTACCTCAGCCAGTGTTTCGGACAGTTTTTTTGTGGTTTCTTTATCATACTCTTCAACATCACCTGAAGATGATGCAGCAGAGCGCTTATTCGATTGACTAACTTGTGACATTCTAGTCAATTGAAATTTGATCAATAAGGAAGATTTATAGGTTATAATTTTTCGAACGTAATATTTCAAATAAAATGGACAGAATCAGTTTCTATTTTTTCCCGATAGGTGGAAGCAGGATATCAATCCGCGTTTTCCACTAACTGTAATTTTGTAAAATGGCCGCCGTCTTTGTAGCAGAGTTAACGTTCGCTTATCTTTTAGCAATTAAATGTGTCTTGAAGTGATATTTGGCGACGCGATTACTTACGATATGATAATGACGGTAAAATCTGTGTTATCTGCACTGGATGGGATGCGATAATTTGATAAGCATCTGTGATAAAAGGTGAGTCATGAAGTCGGGCCTTGTGGAGGGGGGAGGGGACCTAGGTACTCGTCATTCCTCAAAACATGACCTGTCTGTAATCAATACCTTGCTTTTATTCAACTGATACATGACTCACGGGCTACTTTTAAAAGTCACCTAACTCTCCAAATTCATGTTAGCTGAAACAACTTAGCACCTCAATTTCAATTTACCGCCAATATTCATTAATTATCCACTCTTCAAATCCATGACTTCACTCACAACTTAGATGCAATAAAAACATACTTTGCACACACTTACTCTACTCTCAGTTTATTACCATTTCTGTTCCTTATTTCCATTGCAAAAGGGTACGGGGACAGTTTTTATAACCAAAGTCATTGGTGCGGGCATTTTATTTCCAGCGTTGACTAAACAAAGAGGCTTGAAGTTGTTGGAGCGTGGCTAATGACATAGCTGCAAGCATACTAGTGAAAGTAGCACACTTTGCTCTCAGTGTTATTAGAGAGGTGTACCTGCTCAGTACAGTTGTTTTCAATGCAATGGAGGCAATTGCTTCGAGCAGAAATCCACTTCTTATTATGTTTTTATACAAAGTCTTATATTTATATGGAAAACTTGACGTATTGTGACTACTTACAGCGTAATGAAATGTGATTTTACCTTACAGTAGGTTTACAATGCAATGCCTTGACAAGTATCAGTCAAAAGCAACATGGTTAAATCAATTTCTCCCCGTTCTCACCCTTTCGGTAAATCTCTGTAGGCCTAAAGGGGAGGAATGTCAAATTAGCTAGGTATTTAGGATCTAGATGCATTCCATTGACAAATTTTCTAAATTAAATTGTACCTTTAGGTCTATATAGAGTAAAGACACTATGTAAAGCTTCCTGTTGTTTACTTCAATACCTGACAAGATTTACCTACCTGCGCCAACACAATCTAAAAACGAGTGCCAGAAATTTTAGCCTATTGAAGTGAATCAAACAAATCAGGTTTGTTTTACAAACCTCACCAACGAGTCTGGTGAAATGTTCTCCGAGCTCCTCTCCCTGCGTATCAAGACGTATTTGCGCTGTGAATTGACACGTTTCTCACTTTGATTTTGCAGCGGTGAAACCGTGAAGGATGGCTGACAGCCGAGTGAGAGGGTCCGCTACGCAGACCGACAACAATGCCAAGGTACGTAACTAACCTTTGACTTCTGTGTAAGATATGCCTAGATACTGCCCACTTTTGGGGTACAAGTGTGTTTGCACACCTGAAGTGGTTTAGGGGTGCGATTGTGTAACTTTAAATTACGTTCGCTTTGGCTCGAAATCACTCGATTTTGAATCACTGCCCGTGTTAAACCATAGGCAGTGATATTGAACACGAATGGTTTTGGAACCACAAAGTTACACAATCGCCCCCCAGGAATGGGTCATGACATAAGCATTCTTGGGCAAACCAGGGAAGAATGCGTCTTTTGTGAATATTCAAAATTTCATGCCGATCTGTCGAAAAACAGCCGAGTCGTGAGACAAACTCTGTTTTCCGATCGGTGGGTTCGAAAAGTAATGCTCGTGCTCAATGTTTGTCTGAATTTCAAGCAACTTTGCGCCAGTTTGATTCCTACAGCGCCTACCTACGCAGGTAGACCGTTGGAACCTACCTACCAAATGTTTTTGCAGCCTGTGTGGAAATATCATAGTGGTTTGGTGAAGGTTTCCAGAGCCGCTTGTGGATGTTGCGATGTGCTTCACGGTATTTGCTCTGTTTAAAGAATTTGTCGGCCCTAAAAAGGGCCTTGGTTCTCGACGTTTCGACAAGTCACGGCTTGTCATCTTCATCTCAGTCTCCTGAAGATGACAAGCCGTGACTTGTCGAAACGTCGAGAACCAAGGCCCTTTTTAGGGCCGACAAATTCTTTAAACAGAGCAAATACCGTGAAGCACATCGCAACAAATATCATAGTCTAGAATGAGATTTTTTGTGAATTCGGTAGTTGTACCTGCGGCTACTTACTGAAACCTCTAGCCGAAATTGCAGGAATTGTAGGCTCCTGGATATTTAGCTCTGATGTCACTTTACTATTTCAAGTAATTTAAGAGTAGGTACCTGTGCCTATCTACCTATCTCTCTACCTACTACCTACCTTTATTACCCATATTCTACCTTACCTATGTTCCTTGTATTCACCCAGCCTGGACTGAAGTGGCCAAACTCATCTCCGAGCCCTTATTCTCCCGCAAAACTGACCGTGCTTTGAAGATATACCTTCCAAGCTACGGAAGTGACACGGGCCAACAAGCATTCTTGGCCCGGTCAATCATATTGGGGAACGCACTGCCCCACGAAATCGTGGCTACGTTCCCAAAAAACATTAAATACCTCTGCAAATGTATCAATTAATGTTATTATCATGTTATACATTTGAATTACATAACTTTATAAATCTATTAGTCTCAAGTAACAAATATGTATCAAAGCTATTAATAAATCATAAATAAAATATTAGGACCTGGAAACCAACTAACAACAGTAATGCACTGGGGCCTTACCTAGCTCGGCCATTTGGAGCGGCTACCATGCGGCTAATTAGCCGGGCTGGCGGTGTTATATAACCCGGACCTAGAGCGGCCATTTCAACAATGGGCAGTTTGTTGATTTCTTAGCACCGCTAGCAACCAGTATTACGGTGGTGCTACGATGATAGCATTATCTAGAAGGCATACTGCTTTTTAAACGATCATCATTGTGCAGTGAAGTCAAATCAACCAATCTCATGGCTCGTTACTAAAGTCAGAGTCGATGTGCCCCGGCTATATAACCCAGCCGTAATACTGCCACTTTAGGTCGGGGTTACTGCTTGGTGCTAGGGTGGCGTTAATTAGCCAGGGTAGATTGCTAGTAATTCCGGGACTACGAGTGGCCGCGCTAGGTCGGGGTTACTGCTTGGTGCTACGGTGGTGTTAATTAGCCAGGGTAGATTGCTAGTAATCCCGGGACTACGAGTGGCCGCGCTAGGTCGGGGTTACTGCTTGGTGCTACGGTGGTGTTAATTAGCCAGGGTGGATTGCTAGTAATCCCGGGACTACGAGTGGCCGCTCTAGGTCGGGGTTCCTGCTTGGTGCTACGGTGGTGTTAATTAGCCAGGGTGGATTGCTAGTAATCCCGGGACTACGAGTGGCCGCTCTAGGTCGGGGTTACTGCTTGGTGCTACGGTGGTGTTAATTAGCCAGGGTAGATTGCTAGTAATTCCGGGACTACGAGTGGCCGCGCTAGGTCGGGGTTACTGCTTGGTGCTACGGTGGTGTTAATTAGCCAGGGTGGATTGCTAGTAATCCCGGGACTACGAGTGGCCGCGCTAGGTCGGGGTTACTGCTTGGTGCTACGGTGGTGTTAATTAGCCAGGGTAGATTGCTAGTAATCCCGGGACTACGAGTGGCCGCGCTAGGCCGGGGTTACTGCTTGGTGCTACGGTGGTGTTAATTAGCCAGGGTGGATTGCTAGTAATCCCGGGACTACGAGTGGCCGCTCTAGGTCGGGGTTACTGCTTGGTGCTACGGTGGTGTTAATTAGCCAGGGTAGATTGCTAGTAATTCCGGGACTACGAGTGGCCGCGCTAGGTCGGGGTTACTGCTTGGTGCTACGGTGGTGTTAATTAGCCAGGGTGGATTGCTAGTAATCCCGGGACTACGAGTGGCCGCGCTAGGTCGGGGTTACTGCTTGGTGCTACGGTGGTGTTAATTAGCCAGGGTGGATTGCTAGTAATCCCGGGACTACGAGTGGCCGCGCTAGGTCGGGGTTACTGCTTGGTGCTACGGTGGTGTTAATTAGCCAGGGTAGATTGCTAGTAATCCCGGGACTACGAGTGGCCGCGCTAGGTCGGGGTTACTGCTTGGTGCTACAGTGGTGTTAATTAGCCAGGGTAGATTGCTAGTAATCCCGGGACTACGAGTGGCCGCGCTAGGTCGGGGTTACTGCTTGGTGCTACAGTGGTGTTAATTAGCCAGGGTAGATTGCTAGTAATCCCGGGACTACGAGTGGCCGGGCTAGGTATGGCCACAGAGGTATCAGCAGGGTTTGTATCTAGCCAGTGCCATCTACACTCGTGAGATGTCATAGTACCGAGCTGCTTGTCCTGGATCCACCCAACGGCCCAGACATCGTAAACAAACGACCTTGGCATGATGTCACTAACACTCGAGCCTTGTCTGAGGCTAAGTGAGATGTTGGTGACAACAACAACACAGATTTGCGTTACTACGCCGACATTTGTCAACGAGAACGTGCGATGCGTCAAATAGGATCGGTGTTGACACGTTAATCGCTAGTTTAAATAAACAGTTTATAAAACGCTACCTGGAAAAAATTCACCGTAATAAAGAGATATTGAATATCATATTCATAAGTGTAAATCAGGCTCGAAGATGGTAGGTAACTGTTAAAGGGATGTAATGCCTTACTTACAAGTTTCATTAGGTTCATCTAGCGTAATTTCGCAAGCAATGCATTCAGCATTTTACATTGAATCATTTTTCTTAGATAACTCCAACCTATTTACGTTCCTCAAACGTTTATTCAATCGGGAATTGAGCAGATATTTGCTATGGCAATGCAAAAGTGACAAAAAAGTGTTTAAATTAACTTTATTTGAGCGCAATAGTAATTACCTACCAGAGTTAAAAAGAGTATTTTTAGGGGAGTTCCAGACTAGGCCTATTTTTATTGTTGAGATGCCACATTTAGGATTCTGTGCTGTATATAAATACCTCACAAATCAATGAGCTTCTTCAGCCACCCAGGTTACTCTGGCCCCATTCTCTGCGCATGGCCTTGCGAGATGCGGATTTAAGTGCCCGGGCTGGGCACGTGCTAATTGCTAGGTACGGCCGACGAAGACGTGGTGATGGGCAGGGCAGCAGCGAAGGTGGGCACGAGATGAGTGCGATTCACCGCGGTTAGGACGCTAGACGTGCGTACAGTGCAAGTCATTGAGGTGTGTTCTAGCACGGACCAGTCTTTGGCTTTCAAACGTAAGTGCGTATCTCATTCACAAGAGCCTGGGCTTTGGGTATGTTCGGGGGAACAAGTTATCTGCTACAGTCCTGTTAGCCTAAGATTACCACAGCCTGGTGGACTTCGAAGTTAAGTATTATTTGGCTCTTTACCATTTGTAAAGAGTGAAATGGTAAATAATGGTAATGATAAATACCTTTTTAATGGTAGTGACAATAACTTGATAATTTGTTTCTATGGTATGGGACTCTATGGTAAGAGATCCCCAAAAAGTGACAAAAACTTGATCATTTCATTCTATGGTATGGTAATATATGATATGAGACCCCCAAAAATTGGCAAACTCAAATTAATTCTAGTGTATAGTACGTCTCAAGTGGAGAGGTCAGGTGGCAAACCGGTTTACTACAATGTCACAGCACCTACCCAACACCGGTGCATTGCAATGGTGTTGTCAATTGGGCTTCTAGATATCAATGGGTTTATGGAATATACCTTACTACCTTGACTTAGGTACGTTTGTCCATGGATGTTGTTATAGCAGAAACCCACCTCCATTTCATAGCCATGCGCTGTTTACGGCAAGATTTGTTGACGTTCTTGTCGTTTTTGTAAATTTTTTCATCAATTGCTAGCCGGTCTGGAGACGAAAAACTAATGAAATATTAAATTTTTGGCAAACACATGCAGGTAATTACGACATCAGTATTTAGTGATGATTGCTTTAATCCCCTTATTAGAAATTTGAATTAAAAAATAGCTTGGTTCAATTGCAACAAAATTTTAGAAATTTCCATCTCATATTTCTCCCCCTCGGCCAGGCACTTAATGAATCACCGTCTGCAATGCAGCTTGCACCGTTTGTAGAATAGATTTCCACAAGAAAGGTATATAGATATTGGATACTGACATTAAACACTTAAATTACGAGTAGAGAATCTTTTCCAGCCGCGTAGCGCTTCGTTTGTTTGCTTATCTGAGCGAGACGACCTTTTGCCCTTTGCCCACGACCTTTCCACAGTCTGGATTGCTGCAATGCAGGGGCCTTACCTAGCGCGGCCATTTGGAGCGGCTACCATGCGGCTAATTAGCCGGGCTGGCGGTGTTATATAACCCGGACCTAGAGCGGCCATTTCAACAATGGGCAGTTTGTTGATTTCGTAGCACCACTAGCAACCAGTATTACGGTGGTGCTACGATGATGGCATTATCTAGAAGGCATACCGCTTTTAAAACGATCATCATTGTGCAGTGAGGTCAAATCAACCAATCTCATGGCTCGTTACTAAAGTCAGAGTCGATGTGCCCCGGCTATATAACCCGGCCGTAATACTGCCGCTCTAGGTCGGGGTTACTGCTTGGTGCTACGGTGGTGTTAATTAGCCAGGGTAGATTGCTAGTAATCCCGGGACTACGAGTGGCCGCTCTAGGTCGGGGTTACTGCTTGGTGCTACGGTGGTGTTAATTAGCCAGGGTAGATTGCTAGTAATCCCGGGACTACGAGTGGCCGCGCTAGGTCGGGGTTACTGCTTGGTGCTACGGTGGTGTTAATTAGCCAGGGTAGATTGCTAGTAATCCCGGGACTACGAGTGGCCGCTCTAGGTCGGGGTTACTGCTTGGTGCTATGGTGGTATTAATTAGCCAGGGTAGATTGCTAGTAATCCCGGGACTACGAGTGGCCGAGCCAGGTTCGGCAATCCAGGCACCGGAACCAGGACTGAGAGTGGAACCAAGGAGAAGAGTTAATATTTTTTGTTGGAACTTGAATCGTATTAGGTTTTCAGAAACTGGAATCATAACCAGGGCCAGGATTCACAAAGCAGGGTTAAATAAGAACTGGGGTTAAAACAGGTGTTATTTTTCTTTCTGCCAAACAGGTCCAATATGCAGTGAATTTTTGAGGTAACACTATGGAGATAACAACTTTACCCCCGGGATTATGATAACCCTGCTAACTATTATTTGGATGGTGTTATATATATATTTATGGAAGGCACAAAAGGTTCTTTAAACGTAGCGTTTTGGTGGCTTTTCTGTTGTTATCGTGTGATTTTTCCAAAGATTCGAGCCATAACCAGAATCGGAACTCGAAAGAACCGTTATTTGTACGGAGCCACAATCCGTTATGTATTGAAAACCGGAATCGAAACCGGAATCAAACCCGGAACCTGACCTGTAGATTTTAAGAACTAGAACCACTACCTACCCATTCTGTAATTTTATGATTTTAGGCACTGGAACAGTAATTCATTATGGTTCTGACGTCTTAACCAGTGTTTTATGTCCAGTGTTTTTCAATGTGCGCCTGGAATGTTTCAGGGAAACTGAAATACTTTTAAAAGCGTAGTAGAGAGTTTCAAAATGTGAACGGGTATGTTCCTCAGTGTCCCAATTCTGTAACTTCTTCCGAGTGAGATGCCGAGAAGTTAGAGTAACAACACCAAGCCAAGGTCGTCTTTGTTATCATTTGGATCAATTGAATGTTCCCACTTCTCACTCTCATTTCATGTCCTCACAGCAGAAAAGCTACCGAATGGAGGTGCAGCTCTTCAATTCCGTTCTCAACTAGGACGTTCCAAAATTCTTGCTCTGTGCAAATTTGCTCTGCAAACATATTTCCAAAAATGACTTCCGCGGTCAGTGACTCCAGTGGTAACTCCAAGTTGAGATCAACTAGGAGTTGAGAGATTTAGTAAAACCAGGCATTACTGAATCACAATATAGGTACCAAAGATATTAGGTTTGTTTGGTTGTCCAGTTCGTGAAGAGATGCTTTCAAGTTACCGACTAGATTTCGGCAGTCGTGTTGGTGTCATAATAGTCAGCCAATATATCTAGCTTGGTCAAACAAGCGTAAGAAACCTTATAAACAATCGAACAAACCTATTTATGGAAGGGAGGCGAAGCTGGAAAATGTGCACCCGACTGGGATATGATCCTGCTGCTGGAGCAGGAAGTCCCGGGTTCGTATCCCGGGTCGGGTGTACATTTTTCCACCTTCGCCTCCCTTCCATCAATTGCATACTGGTAACTGCTTAAACCAGTACATAACAATTTCCTCTCAAACCTATTTATATTCATTGAAACCATGAGCGAATGTAACAACCCCTTTAGTGTATGCAACCCGCTCCACACACACACGTAACATGGGTTGCACCCCTCGAAGGGGCAATCATCCCATTGCCGTCGCCCAGTCTTGTTCCCAAGCGGTCACCCATCCGAGTACCGGCCACGCCCGATGTTGCTTAACTTACCTCGGTGATCGGACGAGAACCGGTGTTTTCAACGACCATGAAATAATTTCTACTGTATACATGCGTCAACCGATGGTAGCATTGTCTACCGGGCTTCTAACAGCTCGTTACCACATTGACGGTCCGTTAAAATTTGCCCCAAAAGCCCCAAGGTTACGTATATAACGGGCAGCATATCAAAATAGAATTTTGTCCATCAGCACCGATAACGGCATGACCTAAAAGTCCGATCTGGCTCTTTTGAATTACAACGTAGTATCGATATGTCAACAATCTAATTGTGTGTATCGCATTTTGTGTATCAAGCTTTGAAGGCGTGTTTACTATCAACTTAGCAGTAAGAGTTAGCAGTGACAGTAATGTTTGGTATTTGAACAAACTTAAGAGTACGCCCTGTGGTACGACTTTAACATAACTCAAGGCCATTCATTGATGGTTGTTGGGGATAATTGAATTAAACTTTTTATGGATTTCCAGGAGATATTTCGAGGTTCTAAAATGGTTCAATTGGTTGTCCAAAGCGTGAGGATTCCGTAGATATTTGTTTCGTAGCGATCGGATAACGGGTGTGGCCTGGAAAGTGTATACGGTAAGAGGTAAATTCTTAGCTGGAATTGACATCTATCAATGAACAGGGTAAGTGAGGTTGTTTTAAAACGCTTGTAAGTAATTGACGCGTGAATCTTGCGAAATGAAAATGGTTCAATTGGTGGCCAGAAGTGTTAAGATTCCGAAAATATAGGTTTCGTCGCGATCAGACAAAAGGTGTGGCCTGGAAAGTGTATCCCGTACGAGGTGAAGGAAACGGCTCGACTTCGGAGCTCAGTGAACAGGCTTAACATTAGCAAAATGCTTGACCGTGCCAAACTGTTATGGAAAGTTAAAGTCAAAACTTTATGGAGAACCAATCAGGTTCATTTGGCCGACCTGTTGCATGATTTCCTCCTACATTTAAGAAAAAGTTAGGTTAAGCATTTTTGTGTATCACGGTTTGATTGGCTTACCGCAAGGAATTAAGTTGCCATTGTAAACAGATCAATTGACTTAAGATTTTATATGACAGCTAAGTTTGTTGTAAACCAACCTCAAGACCCATCCGAAAGTGTTTTGGTAAACATGAGTCGAATTGCGACTTCCTAAACGATATTTGTTTATATTCCAATGACGTCAACAAAGAAACCTGAAGCTGGCTGTCATCAAAACAGTCACGGCCTCTGAGCGTTGCAGACTAATTGCAGAGTCGCTTAATTGAGCTATGAACTCGGCCAGCTTCCCTGACAGAATCCACCGCGTACTGGATCAGACACTGAACACAACACATCTGTTGTCGGATCGCGACCAATCAAATGTCCACGCATTCCTCACGCTTGTCAATACCAATACGAAATACCAATACGATATACCAATACCAATACCAATACGAAAACCCGCCTGGAAATCCTCAGAAAGCTTAGGTTAATTGTCATCGTCGTTTATATTATACTGACATCGGGTTCCTTAAGTTTTATGTTTAATTATTAGTTAACTCTAGGTGGCTTTTGCATGAGCAGCTAACTAATAGTTAAATTTTAACTAAAAGTTAAGCTTAACGATCAGTTGGTATACAACCCAATCTAGGTGGATATGCATCTTCCTCGAGGACCCACTGCTGCTAGACACGAGCTGAGAGTTTCAACACTGCCCACAGAGCCTTTTGTCCGACTCAAGACATGGGTTGTGAGTTTTGAAACTCTTGGCTCGTGTCTAGCAGCAGTGGATCCTCGAGGAAGATGCGAATCCACTCTCCTTCTTAACGTGAAATCGAGTCTAGCAACTGCATGCCCCTAAAGAGCCTTTTGTCCGGCTCAAGACATGACTTGAGAGTTTTGAGACTCTAAGCTCGTGTCTAGCAGCAGTGGGTCCTCGAGGAAGATGCGAATCCACTCTCCTTCTTAACGTGAAATCGAGTCTAGCAACTGCATGCCCCTAAAGAGCCTTTTGTCCGGCTCAAGACATGACTTGAGTGTTTTGAGACTCTTAGCTCGTGTCTAGCAGCAGTGGGTCCTCGAGGAAGATGCGAATCCACTCTCCTTCTTAACGTGAAATCGAGTCTAGCAACTGCATGCCCCTAAAGAGCCTTTTGTCCGGCTCAAGACATGACTTGAGAGTTTTGAGACTCTTAGCTCGTGTCTAGCAGCAGTGGGTCCTCGAGGAAGATGCGAATCCACTCTCCTTCTCGACGTGAAACGGAGTTTAGTGCCACTAGTGCGGGACACTAACTGTGCCGAGTGCCGCGTGTCACCGCCTCCTCGAGGTACAGTTAGTTAGACGACGCGGCCAGCTGGAGTGCGCGACCCAGATGCATCGGACCGGACGACGCACGGACCTTCTTTCAGTCTTGGCGTGGTTTTCACGGCACGGCACAGACCGAGTGAGCCCTCAGAGTGTGCATCGCACTGAGCCCTCAGAGACCTCAGAGCAGTGCATCGCTCTGAGCCCTCAGAGCAGTGAGCGCTCTGAGCCCTCAGAGCAGTGCACTCGCTGAGCCCTCAGAGCAGTGAGCGCTCTGAGCCCTCAGAGAAGTGAGCCCTCTGAGTCTTCAGAACAGCGTGCGCTCTGAGCCCTGAGCAATGAGCGCTCTGAGCAGTGCACGCTCAGAGCCCTCAGAGCTGTGCACGTTCAGAGCCCTCAGAGCTGTGAGCGCTCTGAGCCCTTAGAGCTGTCAGCGCTCTGAGCCCTCAGAGCAGTGAGCGCTCAGAGTCCTCAGAACAGCGTGCGCCCTGAGCACGCTGTTCCCTGAGCAATGAGCGCTGAGCAATGAGCGCTGAGCAATGAGCGCTCTGAGCAGTGCACGCTCAGAGCCCTCAGAGCTGTGCACGTTCAGAGCCCTCAAAGCTGTGAGCGCTCTGAGCCCTCAGATCAGTGAGCGCTCTGAGCCCTCAGATCAGTGAGCGCTCTGAGCCCTCAGATCAGTGAGCGCTCTGAGCCCTCAGATCAGTGAGCGCTCAGAGGAGTGCTCGCCGTGTGACACTACACGAGCAGTTTTCGACTGGGAGTCTAACGTCGTCCCCCCCTCTGTCCCTTTGGCAGCATCAACGCGGCGGACCGCGCAGTCTCGTGCTGGACCGCAGCGACAACGGCTTCGGCTTCACGCTGCGACACTTCATCGTCTACCCGCCGGAGAGCGCCACCGTACGTAGCCCTCTCTGTACTCCAGTTTCCATACTCTACTTGCCGGTGAATCTTGCCGGTCACCCAACCAAAGCCCGACTCGGCGCAGTGTTGCTTAACTCCAATCCCTCCGACCTCTCTCCCTCTGAGAGCTGGCCACGTGCATGGCGGTCACCCGTCCGCCGCCCGTCCCGACACAGTGTTGCTTAACTCCAATCCCTCTGAGAGCCCGCCACGTGCATGACGGTCACCCATCCGCCGCTCGACCCGACACAATGTTGCTTAACTCCAATCCCTCCAACCTCTCTCCCTCTGAGAGCCGGCCACGTGCATGACGGTCACCCATCTACCGCCCGTCCCGACACAGTGTTGCTTAACTCCAATCCCTCTGAGAGCCCGCCACGTGCATAACGGTCACCCATCCGCCGCTCGACCCGACACAATGTTGCTTAACTCCAATCCCTCCAACCTCTCTCCCTCTGAGAGCCGGCCACGTGCATGACGGTCACCCATCCACCGCTCGACCCGACACAATGTTGCTTAACTGGGGTTAAGCATGATGGGTTGCACCCATCCGCCGCCCGTCCCGACACAGTGCTGCTTAACTCCAATCCCTCCACCCTCTCTCCCTCTGAGAGCCGGCCACGTGCATGGCGGTCACCCATCCACCGGCCGACTCGACACAATGTTGCTTAACTCCAATCCCTCCGACCTCTCTCCCTCTGAGAGCTGGCCACGTGCATGACGGTCACCCATCCACCGGCAGACCCGACACATTATTGCTTAACTTGCAGCTGCTCGGCGGCTGCTTGTCGCGCGCGATGGACACAATCTTCGTGAAGCGCGTGGCGGCGCGAAGTCCGGCGTGGCGCGCGGGTCTCTGCACTGGCGACCGGCTGGTGTCGGTGAACGGCGCCGACGTTGGCGCGATGTCCTACGCCGCGGTGGTGCAGCTCATCCAGGCCGCGCCCGACCGACTCCATCTCGTGAGTTTAGAGCCGGTCTTCTGCGCCGGGATGTCGAAACGATGAAATAGTTTCTTTCGATATTGTTATGTGCCGGTTCGAATCACCAAATAGGCAAATACCCATTGATAATCTGTTCTTGATTATCTTAATATACTCAATATCTTAACGTAATCGACTTAATAGTAGTTGGAAGGGAGGCGAAGCTGGAAAAATGTGCACCCAAACCGGGATACGAACCCGGGACCTCCTGCTTGCCGGGCAGGTGCTCTACCAACTGAGGTCCCGGGTTCGTATCCCGGTTCGGGTGCACATTTTTCCAGCTTCGCCTCCCTTCCATCAATTGCATACTGGTAACTGCTTAAACCAGTATGCAATTGATTCTCATCCACCGCGTGTCTCTTCATCTGAGAACGGGACAAAGGGTCCAGTGATTGCGCCATCGCCGTCCTGGGGCCGAGTCTGTTTACCCGTCCCATGTACGGGTCGCTCGACCTCTCATCTCCCCGGAGATCCCCCCTTGTCCCACCCGGCGAAGCAGGGAGAATGTGTGACCGAATAGCTCAGTTGGTAGAGCACCTGCCCGGCAAGCAGGAGGTCCCGGGTTCGTATCCCGGTTCGGGTGCACATTTTTCCAGCTTCGCCTCCCTTCCATCAATTGCCTACTGGTATCTGCTTAAACCAGTGACAATTTCCTCTCATCCACTTTAATAGTAGATGATAGTAATGTTTGCGCCTACTCACTTTCATACTCGTTACGTTTCAATTACATTGCCATTATTGTAAATTACACTAGTGAATTACGACGCAATTTGTGTTGCGTTGAAGATGAGCGTGGCGGTTTGTGTATACCTGTTAAAAAGGTGCAGGCAGAAGTCCTATGAAAACCATGGGGCACCAAGCCGGACCATTGCCTTCTCGGAAATTCTGATCGCTTGAAAATGTAAACGATTCTGACCTTCTTTGTTTCTGTCCGAGCTGTCGGGTAGCGGAAATATGCTCATTGTGAGCTCTTTGAGCATTGTGCACGTGGGTGTAACTCAGCTGCAGCTTGTATGACTACAGCCGCCACCCACAACACACTTCTACGTTTCAATTACACGTTTCGATTACGTTCACATTTGTATATTTTGAAATGTGGGTTTTGGCGAAACGGAGATTTTAATCTTTCTACAAAACGACAAAACGACAAAACCACCAAAAATATTCTTCCAATTATCCGTATTCTCAAAAGGTGATTTCAAAAGAGGTAATTGGAGGAGAGGTAAAATGAAATTGACCAATCTGAGTTCTTCAATTTTTTAACTCATTTTGAAATAAAAAGGCAGTTGACAACTCTGCTGTCAGTTTTCTCGGAATTCAATATCGCACAAATTGGACTCAACGTATATTTTCAAATTGTCAAATTTTAGTTTCCACTTTCAAATTGAAATGCAAGTTCTTACATAATCAGCCAACACGAAATTTTCTATTGGTATAAAATGCTGCTGTATGTTTGCAAGAAAACGTTTAAAAAAAATTGTGATAAAAGTACGAGGTGAGTTCCAGAATTTGGGTGATTGACAAAACCTCTCCTCAGTAGCACGTGTTTTCAATGGGGTAATTACTCTAAAAAAGAAGACAGAATCCCGCTTTGTGAATACAAAATGGACCCAAGCTTCTGGGGATTGTCAAAACTCCGGAGGAATCCACGGAATCTCCTTCAGTGAGTCCGGGCCCTGAAGTGTCGTCTAACCCCGAGTGTGTCCCGGCCAGGTGGTGGTCCCCAAGGAGCACGACATCCTGCAGCTGTACTTCGGGGAGACGGCCCACAACCCGGAGACTAACCAGCGGCTGTCTGCGAGGAGGAAGTCGCCGGAGAAGCTGCGGCTGTCTGCGATACCGGCACGGGTGCAAGGCGCCGGCAAGGTACGACCCAGGGGCCTTACCTAGCTCGGCCATTTGGAGCGGCTACCTTGCGGCTAATTTGCCGGGCTGGCGGCGTTATATAACCCGGACCTAGAGCGGCCATTTCAACAATGGGCAGTTTGTTGATTTCGTAGCACCGCTAGCAACCAGTATTACGGTGGTGCTACGATGATAGCATTATCTAGAAGGCATACTGCTTTTTAAACGATCATCATTGTGCAGTGAGGTCAAATCAACCAATCTCATGGCTCGTTACTAAAGTCAGAGTCGATGTGCCCCGGCCGTAATACTGCCGCTCTAGGTCGGGGTTACTGCTTGGTGCTACGGTGGTGTTAATTAGCCAGGGTAGATTGCTAGTAATCCCGGGACTACGAGTGGCCGCGCTAGGTCGGGGTTACTGCTTGGTGCTACGGTGGTGTTAATTAGCCAGGGTAGATTGCTAGTAATCCCGGGACTACGAGTGGCCGCGCTAGGTCGGGGTTACTGCTTGGTGCTACGGTGGTGTTAATTAGCCAGGGTGGATTGCTAGTAATCCCGGGACTACAAGTGGCCGTGCTAGGTCGGGGTTACTGCTTGGTGCTACGGTGGTGTTAATTAGCCAGGGTAGATTGCTAGTAATCCCGGGACTACGAGTGGCCGCGCTAGGTCGGGGTTACTGCTTGGTGCTACGGTGGTGTTAATTAGCCAGGGTGGATTGCTAGTAATCCCGGGACTACAAGTGGCCGTGCTAGGTCGGGGTTACTGCTTGGTGCTACGGTGGTGTTAATTAGCCAGGGTAGATTGCTAGTAATCCCGGGACTACGAGTGGCCGCGCTAGGTCGGGGTTACTGCTTGGTGCTACGGTGGTGTTAATTAGCCAGGGTAGATTGCTAGTAATCCCGGGACTACGAGTGGCCGCGCTAGGTCGGGGTTACTGCTTGGTGCTCCGGTGGTGTTAATTAGCCAGGGTGGATTGCTAGTAATCCCGGGACTACGAGTGGCCGCGCTAGGTCGGGGTTACTGCTTGGTGCTACGGTGGTGTTAATTAGCCAGGGTGGATTGCTAGTAATCCCGGGACTACGAGTGGCCGCGCTAGGTAAGGCCCCTGGCGACGGGGCTTCGCTTTAGACTATTGGAGTGAGCTCACACTCGGGCAGCTTCCCGCTCAAATTTCACCTTTTACTGGATACCAACTATTGGACACGTGAAAAATTCAAATGAATGTCGAGTGTCAACGTGTTTTCGTATGAAAATTACGTGGAAATCGAGGGATGCTAGATTAGTGCTGGAAGTACCAAACAAGTAAATCCACAGTTGCAAACGATTAATACATTTTATCAGAACCCAGTAGTTAGTGCCTGGCTGATAATGATAAAAAGCTTCTCCCAATTATTATTTATTTTATGAGTAGCTTACTAATCTCGCACAAAGTTGGACAAAATTAACCTAATCTAACTTATTTATAATTAACCTAATCTAACTAATTTATAACCCAAGCTACCTCCACCACCAGATTAAATACAACCATTTATTATGTGATAACTGATAATCAAGATAAGATAAGACTTCTTGTTTACTGTTTTTATTCCACATCCTCCGAAATCTGTGACCTTTGACCCCATTGTTGGCTGTCAAATCAGCCTATCTGGCATCTGCATCCTATTATCAGTCCAGTTATCTCAGCTTATCTTGGCTGGAGCCTTGGCAGCTTCTCTCTCTATATCTCCAGTCAGTAGCTATACATTGATGATTTCCAGCATTCGAAAACAACGATTTGCGATTTACCTTCAAACGTAGGCGATTTCTTGCGATGATAATGTGAATGTGCGTGAGTTGACTTTCAAATGACTATAAAGCTGTCATTAGCAGAATCACAGACGCCTGCAAGCATTAAACAACATTGATGTGTGCGTGAAAATGTAGCCGATTCCCTTCAATATTATTGTGAGTGAGTTGACTTTTGGATTTAGTATAAAGGTGATCTTTATTATATTTCTGAGACTTGATCTACCATGCAAACAGCCCAAGTCTTATAGATTTGAGACCCAAGTCAAACCTAGTCAAGTTGAGTTTTCGGTGAGAATCCAGATACCCGATAGCCTTTTGGACACGTTATGAGTAGGAAAGGAAGCTTTTTAAAACTCATGTTCAAGTTTTTTAAATTACAATTGCCTTCTACAGCATGAAAGAATACAGCAGAAACTAAGCAAGCGATTTTAGCTTCTTTTAGCATATTAATGGTTTTTAAGAACACATGTTCTTACTGCATGATGACATTCGAAGCTAGGAGGAATTCTATTCTACCCGCACCTAGAAAGGTACATTTCTATTGTAATAGTTGCACCATACGAAAGAAAAGAAAAGAAATAACAACTGAAAATATCCCACGAAAGCAGCAAACTTTTGTTGAAAATGGTGGCCTTCTGTGTTTGAATCGTACAAGCAGTCCTGGGCTGCGATTGTGTAACTTGGTGATTTCAAAACCAATCGTTTTCAATATCACTGCCCCTATGGTTTAACACGGGGGGCAGTGATTTGAAATCGAGTGATTTCGAGCGAAATCGAACGAAAGAAAGGTACATGATCGCTACCCAGCGCTTATCTCTGATTACCTTGGGACTCTGTCAATTTGGCGTACATCGTTGTATGGTGTGTCTCAAAATAGAGACTGCTTTGAGACTAAACCACCCTGATATTTCGAAGAGTACGTCTTCTTCCACGAAGATGTCATCGGGACTGTTGATTATCAAAAATTACATAAAGTCAAAAGGTTACGAAAGCCAAAATTGGCTGTTCTGATTTTGAAATATTAGCAAAAGTCATTTTTTACATATAGGTACCAGCCTATACACTGTGCTCTTTTCAGCAAAATCAACCAGATAAAATCTAAACTAGGTGATGAAACTTCTGAAAAAAGTTACTAATCTCCGAAAATTTGTCGTCGCTCTATTAACCCATTATATATATATATATATATGAAAGTTAAGATTTTCACAGCAAAGGTTATGATCATAATAATTGTTTTTTGGATTAAACTGTGTCAAAGGTCTATTTATTCTCCCAACGTTTCGGGCGGATTGTCCGTCCATCTTCATGGGGTCAAAGCTTATTTTTTACATATATTATTATTATTTATTATATTATTATTATCATATTATTTATATATATGAAATTTAACTATCTTCCCCACAACTTCTTCTCGTTCCACAATTCCTCTTTCTCCACTTCCTTCCAGTAAAAAATAAGCTTTGACCCCATGAAGATCTATATATATATATATATATATATATATATATATATATATAGATCTTTTCTTGTCTTTTACTATAAAAATAGTTACAGACATTTATAACTTTAGGCCAACACAATCTACTGAAGCCGGCCAGCCACGCCTGACGCTTCTGGTCTCTTTTACACTTCTTCTATCTTTCATTCGTTAATTTCGCTTTCTTCTTCCTCTTCTTCTTCTTCAAATTTAACTATCTTCCCCACAACTTCTTCTCGTTCCACAATTCCTCTTTCTCCACTTCCTTCCAGTCGATACCTCCCTCCTCTAAATCGTCTTTAATCATTCCGATCCGTTTCAATCTCGGTCTTCCCACCCTTCTTCGACTCCCAACAGTTGCTTCAAACTCCCTCTATGGAATTCTTTTCTCATCCATCCTTTTCATGTGCCCGAACCAACGCAGTCTCTCTCTTCCCAACTTAAACCCCAACCCATTAAGTCCAAAAATTAACTGTTTCTTTACAAGTTTGTGTGCATATTTTATATACCTTTCACAAATAAGTACATAAGAAATGAACCTGGTGGAAAATGTGTTTTTGATGGTAATTTTTTTTTATCAGAGGGAAAAAATAGCGTTACAGTTTTATTTTCAATTTTTTTTGAGTAGAAAAACATAGTTTTTTCACAGTCCTACAGCTGAACGCTGGTACTAAATGCGTTAACGAGAGTCAATAACTTTCCTCCGATTCCAGCCGAATCACCGCCTCTCGTCGAGCGCCGACTCTGCCCGCCTCTCATTGGACGACAACGCGGACAACCGACCAATCGCCGATCAGCGTCGGTCTTCGGACGGCAACCGCAGAGGCGCCGTCTACGGGAACGTTGCTTGGGGAGAGGTAGGGTTTGTTTGATTTGAGAAGGCACCTTTCTCCTGAGAACGCATGAGCGCCGGTCTGAACCAACCCAAGCCCTGTCTTTGTCTTCACTCTGCCTTGTGTTTTGATTTCTTATCTATTTAATTTCTTTATATTTATTATCATTATTATGAAATAGATTCATGTTGTCACTTTTGTTTGTATCCGAAATAGTATTTACTATTTTCTTTTCCTGCCGTTAAAATTTAGTTTCATGAGTTGGTAGTTCGCTTTGGCATCTTCCATCACTGGCTGGACGCTCTCAAAAACGCTCTCGAAAACGCTCTCAAATAAGAAATCGCTTTCTGTTGCCTGTGGGACCATCCTGTCAAGTATTGCTCCAACACATCCAACCTCAAACAGCACTTGGGCGCTTCTATGCTTATGAAAATTCGATTTTAAATAGAAAATTCGATTTTGAATCAATTTAAGAGTCAAAAAATCGATTCTCGAATCGATTAAGATCTTTTAATCGATGGCCATCCCTAATTAATACCATTTTTAATGGTAATGATAAAAACTTATCATTTGATTCTATGGTATGGTACTCTATGATATAATATGAGATCCCCAAAAAAGTGGCAAGCTCAAATTAACTCCAGTGTAATGTAGCCTTGACAAAGGAGGCACTGCCTTCCAAAAGCGTTGTTTCTAGAAGGCAGTGGCATACCCTTCCTTCTCTTGAAAGGAAACTTTAACGATATTTAGAACACGTCCTAAATGAGAAGACACTGAATTCAACCTTGAATTCAATGCATTGAACGAAAAATTTAACCGAGCAAACAGAGCTTAAGATTACCACCGCCTGGTGGACTTCGAAGTAAAGTGTCATTTTACTCTTTACCATTTGTAAAGTGTAAAATTGTAAATTGTATTGATAAATACCATTTTTAATGGTAATGATAAAAACTAAATCATTTGATTGGATGGTATGGTACGCTATGATACGAGATCCCCAAAGAGTGGCAAACCCAAATGAGCTCTAGCGTAAAGCACCGCCTTGAAAAAGGAGGCACAGTCTTCCAAAATCATTCTTTTTTAGAAAGCAGTAACGATATCTAGAACAACTCCTAAATGAGAAAACATTGAATTCAACATTGAATTCAACCTTGTATTCAATGCATCGAATGAAACATTGAACCGTGTAAACACAGCGTAGATGACCACAGCCTGGTGGACTTCGAAGTAACGTATAATTTTACTCTTTACCATTTGTGAAGAGTAAAATGGTTAATAATTGCAATGATAAAAATACAATTTTTAACGGTAATGACAAAAACTTATTTGATTCGATGATGCGGTACTACTCTATGATGAGAGATCCCCAACACGTGGCGAACCCAAATGAGCTCCAGCGTAAAGCGCCGCCACGACAAGTTGTCCCCCTGTCCCCGCAGACGTACGACTCTCCATGCAGCGACGCATACTCGGCCAGCGTCGACTCTCGCAACGACTCACTCGACTCTCGACTCGCCGACTCGAAGGACTCGCTGAGCTCGGCGGACTCGACCTCGACTCTGACGGGCGGCGACGAGGACTCGTTGATCATGTCGCGGATCCGACGGTCGACCGAACAGAAGGAGGAGTTCCTTCGGAGGCCGGTGGCGGCCACGGTCCACGCAGACAGGTGGGTCGCTAGTTTCTACTAGGGTAGACTCCGTTTCACGTCGAGAAGGAGAGTGGATTCGCGGCTTCCTCGAGGACCCACTGCTGCTAGACACGAGCCAAGAGTTTCAACACTCTCAAGTCATGTCTTGAGCCGGACAAAAGGCTCTTTAGGGGCATGAAGTTGCTAGACTCGATTTCACGTTAAGAAGGAGAGTGGATTCGCGGCTTCCTCGAGGACCCACTGCTGCTAAGACACGAGGCAAGAGTTGCAAAACTCTCAAGTCATGTCTTGAGTCGGACAAAAGGCTCTATGGGCAGTTTTGAAACTCTTTGGGCAAAATCAGGGATACAGATCGAAACCAACTACGGTTCCGATTCCGGTTCTGGTCCTGATTTTTTTTTAAAGTGGTTTTGGTTCTGGTTCAGGTTCTTATTATTAAAAATTCTGATTCTGTTTCAATTTCTGGTTCGTTGATATTTTTAATAACGGTTCTGGTTCAGATTCTTGAAACACAGAAGTCAGGTTCCGGTTCGGATCAATATATTGGCAATTTATTGGAAAACGAAACCAAATGTTATAAAAGCAAAAATCTTTAATCTGAGCACAATCCCAAGTAGTACAAATGCGTTCAAAAGCGTTGGATGCAGGGGCGGCTCGTGAGGGAGGGCTGCAGGGCGGCAGCCCCCCCTGGCAATTTGAGAGAATAAAATAATATTGTAATATAAATATTTACTGTTGTGTTCTTTTAATTGTTCTTAAATTTGTTGCGTGTAATTATTGGTGTAACTATTAAAATTCACTGTCTGCTAAGAATTATCATGCCATTTGCGTCGTGCTGACGGCACGAGCTGCCGAATGCAACGAAAAGTTTTGCGAACGGAGAGCGAGAGAGACAGAGCGATACACAAGCAAACCTCGAATGTGTCTGCGATGGTGGCACAATAAAATGCATTTTGGAGAACACCGAGCGTTCAATCCAAAACTGTTTGTTCAGGAATCTTATCCAAAACCAAAACGCTTCAAAAAACGGCGGATAGCAGGCAACACCGTTTCTCAGCACCACGGAAAAAGGTGTTGAAAACTGTATATTGTTACGGAAGTTGGGTGCCTAGGGGGGGGGGGGGGGGGGGGGGGGGGCTACACGAAATTCAATTGCTGCCCCTCCGAGGAAAACACTCATGAGCCGCCACTGGTTGGATGGACGTCGGAAAGCCAACGGGGGATAACTTGCGTTTAACGTTGACATTCGCCAAACGTTCAATCAGGTTCTACCCGAACGTTGAACGCAAGTTTTCCCCCGTTGGCTTTTCGACGTCCACCGAACGTTCGCGACAACGGTCTTTGTGCTACTTGGGATTATTGTCAAGATGAAATGGGGCTTGGAAAATGTCGAAGACCGTGTCTGAATTGGCTGTTCCATGCGGTCTCGCGTACTCGTTCTTGTCAAATGTCCGAATTGCAAAACCACCGAGGCCAAGACCGTATGGCAGAGCGAGACTCGGACGATGCAGTCTCGCAGACTTGGTCTGTCGGTGACTTGCCTGTCATCAAATGGCGGTCCGTACCATGATTATGTCAGGCAGCAGAAGTCAGCTGTATACGAATAGGAGGCCTAGACCGCATGGCAGAGCGAGACTTGGACGATGCAGTCTCGCAGACTTGGTCTGTCGGTGACTTGCCTGTCATCGAATGGCGGTCCGTACCGTGATTATGTCAGGCAGCAGAAGTTAGCTGTACGAATAGGAGGCCTAGACCGCATGGCAGAGCGAGACTTGGACGATGCAGTCTCGCAGACTTGGTCTGTCGGTGACTTGCCTGTCATCAAATGGCGGTCCGTACCATGATTATGTCAGGCAGCAGAAGTCAGCTGTATACGAATAGGAGGCCTAGACCGCATGGCAGAGCGAGTACGCGAGACTTGGACGATGCAGTCTCGCAGACTTGGTCTATCGGTGACTTGCCTGTCATCAAATGGCGGTCCGTACCATGATTATGTCAGGCAGCAGAAGTCAGCTGTATACGAATAGGAGGCCTAGACCGCATGGCAGAGCGAGACTTGGACGATGCAGTCTCGCAGACTTGGTCTATCAGTGACTTGCCTGTCATCAAATGGCGGTCCGTACCGTGATTATGTCAGGCAGCAGAAGTTAGCTGTACGAATAGGAGGCCAAGACCGCATGGCAGAGCGAGACTTGGACGATGCAGTCTCGCAGACTTGGTCTGTCGGTGACTTGCCTGTCATCGAATGGCGGTCGGTACCGTGGTTATGTCAGGCAGCAGAAGTCAGCTGTACGAATAGGAGTCAAATGAAGTCACCGAGACCAAGTAGGCAAGACCCGAGACCGGACACTCGAGACCGAATCAATTCGGACACGTCCAAACTCACGCCGCCAACGTCTCTGGCCCGCGGCGGAATGTCGAAGACCGTGTCTGAATTGGCTGTTCGTTGCGGTCCCCACAGATTGCCGGCGCGGGAGTTCTACGCGCGGCCGCAGAAGCTGAAGCCGGTCTGGCCGCCGACGGGCCCGGAGTCGGCCCGGCCCCACGCGCCCCACCGCGTCCCTCGCAGGGCCGACGCCGAGGGGGCCGACACCGGCAGGAGCTCGGCATCTCCGCCGCAGGACAACAGGTGGGCCGGTCGCGTCACCTCGTAAATATGTCTACAGTAGTACCTCTGCTATGCGTTATCCGTGTGTGCGAAATATTTCGGCTAAACGAAAATTTTCAGAAGTCCCTTCCATTTCCCCGTAAGACCTATGTTAAAAAATAGTCAGTTATATGAATACACGCAGTTGTGCGAATAATCCGGTAATACGAAGAAATATTCAGTCCCTGCATACGAAATACGAATCCAATTCACTTCTAAGAATTCGCAGCGAAAGCAATCGCTAGACATGTCACTCGTCCCCTCCCTCAAGGACTACAAATCCCACTCACTTCTAGGAATTGTAGATCTCTGGGAATTTAGTTTAGCGCTGTCATCTTTAAGAGGGAAGTAAACGGTTTTGTTTTGGTCGTTTTTCGCATAAATTTCACATTCGTAGGGAACGTCTGCTGGCTACAAATTATTTACAAAAATTAAAAAAAAAATTCAAGTGTTGTGAAAGAGCTGCTGGATGGCGGATAGGTACTATTTTTTTTCGTCGTTTTTTTTTAAACTTGCAGCTGGGGGAATTTTTTAAAAGTGCCATTTTAGGCCATTTAAGGCACTTTTAGAAAATTCCCCCAGCTGCATGTTTAAAAAAAACGACGAAAAAAAATAGTATCCGCCATTAAGCAGCTCTTTTACAACACTTGTATTTTTTTTCAAGATTTGTGTAAATAATTTGTAGCCAGGAGACGTTCCCTATGAATGTGAAATTTATGCGAAAAATCGACCAAAACAAAACCATTTACTTCTCTCTTAACGGTGAATTATTATTTATTAGCTTAAGAGGGCACTTGCATAAAGGAGATTAAGATAAGAGCCTTGCTGTAGAATTTTTAAAGAATCAGCAATATTGGAAATGAATGCAGCAAAAGTTTTCAATGAATCGCGATGTCAGCATTTACACATTTAAGGTCAATTTTGAAAGCATGCACTTTATCTTCAGGACACTTCACGACAGATTTGATGTCCAAAACATAATTTTTTTAAATTTCTTTGAAAATTATTTTTTCTTCCAGTGATTACTTACTTATATGAATTTTCGGTTACACGAATTTTTTCAACTCCCCCCTGGAATTCGTGTAACAGAGGTTCTACTGTAGATGAGAGGAAATTGTTACTGGTTTAAGCAGTTACCAGTATGCAATCGATGGAAGGGAGGCAAAGCTGGAAAAATGTGCACCCGAACCGGGATACGAACGCAGGGTGCACATTTTTCCAGCTTCGCCTCCCCACCATCAATTGCGAACTGGTAACTGCTTAAACCAGTATGCAATTGATTCTCATCCACCGCGTGTCTCTTCATCTGAGAACGGGACAAAGGGTCCAGTGATTGCGCCATCGCCGTCCTGGGGCCGAGTCTGTTTACCCGTCCCATGTGCGGGTCGCTCGGCCTCTCATCTCCCCGGAGATCCCCCCTTGTCCCACCCGGCAAGCAGGGAGAATGTGTGACCGAATAGCTCGGTTGGTAGAGCACCTGCCCGAATATGACCAGGTTTATCGGGAATGACGATTTTGAGTTTGTCTCTGCTATTTGTTTTCGATTATGCTGTCCGTCTTGTAAATTCCGTCCTGTAAATTCCGTCAACGTTATTGTTACGGTTGTTATCACAGATGCTGGTGCTTGCCATACTTCACCACAGCCTGGTGGACTTCATTTGACTATTTACCATTTTTAAAGAGTCAAATAATTGTTGATGAGCGTAGCGAGCGAAGCGAGCGGAGCGAAGCGAGCGGAGCGAAATCTTCAATTTCACTTACCCCAAAAAAAAGTCACTTGTGTATGTTTTTTTTTTTTTTTTTTTTTTTTTTTTGTGTTTGTGCGCGCTCTACAGACCAAACGCCTGAACCGATATGGATGAAAATTTCTGAGTATCTACCTCTGTTCTCAACTTAGACCCCCTGCGTTTTTGAAAAAGATCGGTTCAGTAAATTTTTTATAAATCAATTTTTACGAAATTTTTCGATTTTTTCAGAATTTTGAACCCCTGTAAATTTCAAAGTTCTGAACACAACTTCACCAAAACTTCTAAACATGTTGACCCTATACATATTTATCATGCCTGCAAATCTTAGTTCGGTAGGTTTTTCCAATTAGTTTTTATTATCATTTTTGTGGTGTTTTTTTCGTAATTTGACGGCTGATTCAATACGAGTTCGGTTTCCTTCGTTTCCTTGGTTACCAGCTTTGCTGACCTCGAAGAGAAACAAAGGAACGTCAGAATCCGTATACATTTTCAAGTGATTAGAATTTTCGAGAAGGCAATGGTCAGGTTTGGTGCTCCATGGTTTTCTTGTGACTGCTGCAAGCACCTTTTAATCCGCTATACACAAACCGCTACCTACGCTCATCTTCAACGCAACACAAATTGCGTTCACGGAGCCCTAGTAATGATAAATACCATTTTTAATAGTAACAATAAAAACATAATCATTAGACTCTTTGGCATGGTACTATATTATGACCTGTGGTCCCCAGAAAGTGGCAAACTCAAATTAATTCTAGTGTATGTAGGGATGTGAATTGACCGGTCGAATACTTTTTTGGTCAATTGACCGGGCAATTGACGTCAAATGACCTGTCGAATTCAAATTTCAACAAAAATGTACATATTGGTCTGCGGTTTTATAAAAAATGGGGCTTGAAGGATGTAGGCTAAATGGGTGATTTTTGACAAGACTGTGCTACGGTAATTAGAATTAGTTTACTGACAAAACAGAAAAAATTATCGCGATATGCAATTGAAAATGGAAATTACTGAAGAAATATAAGGAGCCCTTCTACGTAGGTTCTCTTTTGTGTGTGGGTATTAAAGGGCTGGTCACAAATCTGTGGCTACTTGGACACGGGTTTCCAAATAGGTTGGACACGACCTCAGAATATCACCGTGAAGTCAGGTTTCTCGCAATGCCCTCGCATTAGCTAAGGGGGCACATTCCCCAAATTCGATGGCAAAACCGTCGAGTAGCTACGTTCCTTGCGAAGTCAACGGACCGTGTGTGGGGTTGGCCTCAGGGGCGGAGCCCCTAGTCTATTGTAAACTTACAGGCAGTTCAGGCTTGAACTTAAACTTTAACTCCAGTGTTTGTAGTATGAGCGTCCATAGAAGTGTTCACATCAACTTGACTTTGACTTTATTGACTTCAACTTTACCTCGAAGTTTGGTCATGCCAAACATTTTGACGGAAATATAAAGTTTGACTTTAGTACGAACCAATCAGGATCAGCCACTGCCAACGGAACTGAGGAACTTCACCGATAACAGAGTAATGTCGTAACACAGCAAAGAGCAGCAGCAAGTTCAGTTGTGCCATTCATCTTTCATCAACATGGGGTTTTTGAAACAAAATTATAGATGGATCAACAATGAAATATTTTTCGTTAGGTTGCACGAAATACACTTCCTAGTTCCTAGTGACGTTGTCGACAACAGCTGATGTAAAATTCCTTGACTTTAAATTTTGGTTGTGGCCTCTATTGATAAGTTCAAGTTAAAGTTAAAATTAAATTTAAAGTTAAAGTTGGTTGTGAATGGGCCTTTATGCTATTGCTGCCACGAATTACATGTTTCATCAATTAAAATACCATCCATAATTTAAAATTTTCAAGTGAATATTATTGGTCAATTGACCAGTCAATTGACCAATAATATTTGACCGGTAAATTGACATGGTGCATCTCTAAGTGTATGACAGATTTATGAAAATCGATCACCTCACTCAGCTGTCTGAATCCGTCCCCTTCATCGCAGACCGGCAACTTACCCGCTACGGGTGTTGGCACAGACCTTACGACAGATTTATGTGAAATTTCGATTTCGAATACAAATTCGAATAGCTTAAAAATCACTAAACGAAACTCGAATACAAATAATTCGAAAAAAAATTCGTCTAAAAATTCGCACAATTTCGAATATCTATTCGATATATGTATTTCGAATATTTCAGCTGTCTGAAAATCCGTCCGTTTGAATCCGTCCGCTTGAATCCGTCCGTTTGAATCCGTCCGTTTGAATCCGTCCGTTTGAATCCGTCCGCTTGAATCCGTCCGTTTGAATCCGTCCGTTTGAATCCGTCCGTTTGAATCCGTCCGTTTGAATCCGTCCGCTTGAATCCGTCCGTTTGAATCCGTCCGTTTGAATCCGTCCGTTTGTTCGCAGGCCGGCCGTGCCGCTGGTAGCGCTGGTCTCGATGCGCGCGCGGCATTTCGAGCGCGGCGCGGACGACGAACGCACGCCGCTCTACGCCAGCGAGTTGGCGCGGCTGACGACGAAGCGCGCCAATCCCGGCGTGGCGCTGCGGCGGCGCGAGATCGAACGGCGCAGCGCCAGCAGGGAGCACCAACTGCAGCGTGAGCGACAAACTAAACACTAAGAAAGACATTAAACTATTGGAGTGAGTGCTAACTCGGGCAGCTTACCGCTGAAATTTTCACCACCTACTGGATACCAACTTGTGGCCACACCGTTTGTCCGATTGCAACGAAACCAGGGTCAACGGAATCCTCACACTTTTGGCAACACATTGTGTGTTTGCTAACCTCGAAAATATTCACTCATCTAGTATTTTCAAGCATTCTATAACAACCCTGTTACGTCGTATTATTGAGCTCATACTCGGGCAGCTTCCCACTAAAATTTTTACCTCCTACTGGATACCAACTTGTGGCCACACCGTTTGTCCGATCGTAACGAAACCAGGGTCAACGGAATCCTCACACTTTTAGCAACACATTGTGTGTTTGCTAACCTCGAAAATATTCACTCATCTAGTATTTTCAAGCATTCTATAACAACCCTGTTACGTCGTATTATTGAGCTCATACTCGGGCAGCTTCCCACTAAAATTTTTACCTCCTACTGGATACCAACTTGTGGCCACACCATTTGTCCGATTGCAACGAAACCAGGGTCAACGGAATCCTCACACTTTTAGCAACACATTGTGTGTTTGCTAACCTCGAAAATATTCACTCATCTAGTATTTTCAAGCATTCTATAACAACCCTGTTACGTCGTATTGTTGAGCTCATACTCGGGCAGCTTCCCGCTCAAATTTCACCTCCTACTGGATACCAACTTGTGGCCACACCTTTTGTCCGATCGTAACGAAACCAGGGTCAACGGAATCCTCACACTTTTAGCAACACATTGTGTGTTTGCTAACCTCGAAAATATTCACTCATCTAGTTTTTTCAAGCATTCTATAACAACCCTGTTACGTCGTATTGTTGAGCTCATACTCGGGCAGCTTCCCGCTCAAATTTCACCTCCTACTGGATACCAACTTGTGGCCACACCTTTTGTCCGATCGTATCGAACCCCATGTCTACGGAATCCTCACACTTTTGGCAACAAATTGTGTGTTTGCAAATCTCAAAAAATATTCACTCATCTAGTATTTTCAAGCATTCTATAACAACCCTGTTACTTCGTATTATTGAGCGTATCCTCAAGCAGCTTAATACTAAGAAAAACAAGGTCGTTCATTGATGGTTGTTGAGGTAAATTGCATTTAACATTTTTGGATTTCCAAGAGATATTTCGAAATTCTGAGTTATTCAATTGGTTGTCCAAAGTGTGAGGATTCCGTAGATATTTGTTTCGTTGCGATCGGAAAACGGGTGTGGCCTGGAAAGTGTATACAGTAAGAGGTAAATTCTTAGCTGGAATTGACGTCTTTCAATGTACCGGCAAAACAGGGTTGTTTTTAAACGCTTGTAAGTAATTGACGGGTGAATTTTTAGAAATGAAAATGGTTCAATTGGTTGCCAGGAGTGTGAAGATTCCGAAAATATAGATTTCGTCGCGATCCGACGAAAGGTGTGGCCTGGAAAGTGTATCCCGTACGAGGTGAAGTAAACGGCCCGAGTTCACAGCTTAATGAACAGACTTTAGGTTGGGGGAACCTTAATTCCTTCGAATGTCTACAAAATACATTTTTACACACAATCCAAAATCCAGTGACAGCCCAAAACAAAATTGCTAGTGCACTAGGCAATTTATAAGGCTTTCAAATAAAGTATGAGTCATTTTTGTTTTATGATTAGGCTTGCTGAAAATTCAGAATAACTGCCAAAAAGTAATTTTTTTAAAATTTTGTTGGTTTTTCTGCATTTTTTGCAAGCCATATCATAACACAAATTTGACTAGAAGGTAGACAAAGCTGGAAAAATGTGCAACCAAACTGGGATACGAACCCGGGACCTCCTGCTTGCCGGTTAGGTGCACCTAACCACACATTGCTTAATGGTCGAGCTTCTATTCTGATACATCCAGAAGAACCAATTACAGCAACAAAATTGTTTCTTACATTATTTGAAAGCCTAACAAATTGCCAAGTGCACTAGCTATTTTGTTTTGGGCTGTCACTGACGGTTTATTTTGTGAATCTTTGTTGGCCAAGAGGTTTCCCCCACCTTATGTGCTGACTGAGCTTTGTGACTCCGAGCGCTGGTAAAAAGCCGACCATGGACAACGAGACGGCTGACGTCGACATCCCGTTTCTCGTTCCAGCGTTGGAGTCGTGCCCGGAATCTCCGCCCATTCTCTCCGGCAACCAGCTGACCCCGTTGACGACCCGCATCCACTGCGAGCCTCCCTCGGCCAATCATGATGCGGCGGCAAACGAGACGACCAATCACAACGCTCCTTTCACTCAACGGGTCAACCACGCCAGTCCGCTCAGGTCAGCGCCGGGTGCAATCTCGGTTTCCTCGATTTGGAAAAGTTGCCAGATTGTCATGAATTACTTGTTTATTGTAAGGCAAAGTCTGGGTTAGTTTCAAATCTCTCAGGGAAGGCACCGTGTTTATTTGCGGCTCCCTTCGACAAGAAAAGCCAGATTGTCGTAAATTACTTGCCTATTTTTAGAAGTTTGGGTTAGTTTCAAATGAGTCTGGGTGTAATGGACACTCCCTCTCAGGGAAGGCACCGTGTTTATTTGCGGCTTCCTTGGACAAGAAAAGCCAGATTGTCGTAAATTACTTGCCTATTTTCAGAAGTTTGGGTTAGTTTCAAATGAGTCTGGGTGTAATGGACACTCCCTCTCAGGGAAGGCACCGTGTTTATTTGCGGCTCCCTTGGACACAAAAAGCCAGATTGTCGTAAATTACTTGCCTATTTTCAGAAGTTTGGGTTAGTTTCAAATGAGTCTGGGTGTAATGGACACTCCCTCTCAGGGAAGGCACCGTGTTTATTTGCGGCTCCCTTGGACACAAAAAGCCAGATTGTCGTAAATTACTTGCCTATTTTCAGAAGTTTGGGTTAGTTTCAAATGAGTCTGGGTGTAATGGACACTCCCTCTCAGGGAAGGCACCGTGTTTATTTGCGGCTCCCTTGGACACAAAAAGCCAGATTGTCGTAAATTACTTGCCTATTTTCAGAAGTTTGGGTTAGTTTCAAATGAGTCTGGCTGTAATGGACAACCCATCTGAAGAAAGGCACCGGGTTCACTCTCGGCTCCCTTTCAGCACGTGTTGGATTGTCAAGATCCGTTTGTCTTCTGTAAGCTGTACGCTAAATGATCTATTCCCTGGGTGCATTAGCATTTACACTACATTTGTTGCCTGTTTACTAGTTTGTTGTTGAGGTTTATAGAGTGGCTTTTTAGAGTTGGCTTTATAATAGCATTGTCCTTTGATCAAACTACAATCCATGATAAATGAAAACAGAGCAGGTAACGATTGAGTCAAAATTCATCAATCGGTAGCCAAGGGAAACCGATTGATAGCTAAAAGTTGCCTGCGTATTTCAATGTGCAGTGCTAGCGATAAACATCCATAACTCGTCGATTACTTTACACAATCGCTTACCAGCCAGACTACGAAACGAACCTAAGCTACTTAACGACTTGGACCGTAGTGTTACCATAGAATTTGAAGGCTATAGAAGCTCAGCGCTTAGGTTAGCTAGCAGCGCTGCACAAGATACTGATCGTTTTCGCCTCAACTACAGCACATTCCAAGTGACCCACCTTACTTAAGTCTGTTCCCTGAGCTCTGAAGTCGAGCCGTTTCCTTCACCTCGTACGGGATACACTTTCCAGGCCACACCTTTGGTCGGATCGCGACGAAACCTATATTTTCGGAATCTTCACACTTCGGACAACCAATTGAACCATTTTCATTTCGCAAGATTCACTCGTCAATTACTTACAAGAGTTTTAAAATAACCATGTTTAGCTGGTACATTGAAAGATGTACTTAAGGGTAAATTCCAGCTAAGAATTTACCTCTTACCGTACACACTTTCCAGGCCACACCCGTTATCCGATCGCAACGAAACAAATATCTACGGAATCCTCACACTTTTGACAACCAATTGAATGTCTCAGAATCTCGAAATATCTCCTGGAAATCCATAAAAAGTTTAATTTAATTTACCTCAACACATCAATGAATGGCCATAAGCGCTGACCTTCTATAGCCTTCAGATTCAATGGTGTCAGGTGATCATCCCACCTTGAAAATAGGACACAAGATTGAAAACCGTAACGATGCGATGCCCTTCTTGTCCGTGACAGAGTGAAAACGGAGGACGCGTTTGTCCGCGCTCGCTCCAACTCGGCGGAGAGTTGGGCGGCGGCGTTGGCTCCTCCCCGCGCCTCGTTGCAGGCCTGTGATTGGCCGCTGCCGCACGCGGGCGGGGCCACGGAGGCCGACGAGGCTCGACACAAGGTCGTGCGGCAGGACAGCTATCTGGCCGCGGTCAGGACGCCCGTTCCAGCTGGTGAGTGGATTGATCGGTTTCGGAACGATGACGAGTCCTTGGGGCCTCGGGCTCGGCATTTCGCTCGCATTACGATACCCTGATTGCAAAACCTCGTAGGTATAGCGTTTTCAGAAAATAACGCAAGGTGTTGTAAATTTATGAAGAATTATGTTTTCCCGGCAACCTAGAACTTGAATGAATATTCTAAAGATCACATTTCATTGCAGTCTAAAAGCATAAATTTTTTTTTTTTTTTTTAAATCTCCACAAGTTATTTTTGAAAGCATTTCAAAGTCAAGAGATCACATTTCATTGCAGTCGAAAAGTATAAAAATAATATATTTTTTTAAAATCTCCACAAGTAATTTTTGAAAGCGTTTCAAAGTACAAAACATCACATTTCATTGCAGTCGAAAAGCATCAAAATAATTTTTTTTTAAATCGCCACAAGCAATATTTTGAAAGCGTTTTTTCCCGCCTTCTCTTCATTTCATTTTTTGCCGGTATACGTGGTTTTGCGATCGGGTATCGACAATCTAGTTTTAGCTTTTAGTCGATGGGAATGCCGGAACACAATTGCTCCAGGTTTAGCACGGCCAATGTTGTCACAGACACAAACCTCTTCATAGAGATACTCTAATTACACATTTAAAATATCTTGCCACTTTCTCCATATTATTTTTGCTATTTTACTTTATTGTGCATATTTTTCACTGGCTATTTTCTTTATGCCTGTTGATTAGGTATCTGTACATTCGAATATTCGGCTTGCTAATTTATTCTTAGTCAAACGTCATAGCAATATTGTTGTTACATCACATTTATGCACAATTTCAGTTGCTGTCGATATTTTTTTCAGTATTTTGAATTCGAAAATGGATTGTGCAGTGGAATCCTAATGGATGCTCACATTGCTAACTGCAAATTTACAGCTGGCAATGTCAGTGACACGATGTCATCAACATTGGCTCTGCCACCAATCAGCGACTCTGGACGTGCATGACGTCATGTTCACGACTCTGCCACGGAGTCTCTGATTGGTGGCAGAGCCAATGTTGATGGCATCGTGTCACTGACATTGCCGACTGTAAACCCAGCTTTCGGGTTTGCAAACACTGAACGTTGCAAACTTTTGCAAACTGCCAAACTAGTTATCATCCGTCAAGGTTCCGCTGCATTGAATTTCGCAGTCACGTATTATTGTGTACCGGGTGGCTGTGTTCGTATGTGGTACACATGTGATCTTTGAGTCATTTGGACCTGGCTGGGTCAGGATGGTATAAAGCCTGTTTTGCATTGTCATCTTTTTCCATAAAATCTTTCAAAGCATCTTTTAAATGTCCTAAATTTTGGGTTAATGCAAAAATAACACAACAAATTTCTTACACTAACACATGATAGATAATAGAGAGACATTTTTATATATTTTGCAACTTAACATTCACCAGATGAACCAAACTGATAAAATCCTAGTTATGTCGATATATTTTTTCGTTTTAAAAATCTTTTTGTTGTGGATTTTGGGGGAAAAAAACATTCATGGAAAAAATGGAGTTCAAAATGAGCTTTGAACGTTAAATTTAGTCTCACTGGTTTCCCGACGTTTTGTTACATAATAAACAATATATTATGTTTATATCGGACAGCTTGAAGATCTATGTAAATCGTATTATTTTTCGAAACGGAAAAACCAATTAGAATTTTATTTTAATCTTATTTAAATTACGAAAGCTCGTAATTGGCTATTCATTTTATTATTATGTACACAAATTAGCCTCCCAAAAATGTTACCCATTCCGGGAATTGAACCCGGGTCCCCAACTTTCGCGGCTGGTGCTCTAACCAGCTGAGCTAAACGGGCCATGAAATTTGGGAGAAGTAATTTGCATACAGGGTGCATACAGGTGCATTGCATGCACCAGCCGCGAAAGTTGGGGACCCGGGTTCAAATCCCGGAATGGGCAACATTTTTGGGAGGCTAATTTGTGTACATAATAATAAAACAATTAGAATTTTATTTGCCATTCAAATCTCGGTTGAAATTTATTTTTTCAAAACTTGTGCTGATCTTGTGCGAATCAACTGTCCTACGATGAACGTTACCTGACACCAACGTAAAACATAGCGAACTTCAATCTTTAAAAAAAAATGTTTTAGTGATGATCTTGATCTTTTTTTAAGATCGATTTCAAAACGTTCTTCCTAAGCCATGCACGCGTGCGTTAGAAAGGCAAGGCAAGATTTCCGTCAAGTCAATGGTCATTGCGCTACATGGGATGACGGCACCCCAAGGCACTTCTTATATCACATCACATGGATCACATACACGACCAAAGCCGCCCGATCTTTCGGCACCGTTGCGCTTGTTTGACTCACCTTTTGGTTTCCGCCCCCCCCCCCCCCCTGCCCCCCCTCAGCCGACGGGCTGGCCGCCCCCCGCCCCACGCTGCTGCCCCTGCCCCCCCTGCCCCACCTCCCCTCCTCCCCACTCACGCACACCACCACCAGGCAACTCATCTCCGCGCTGGACGCCGCACAAGGTCAAGGTGAGTGCCACGGCGCGGGTCTAGGCACTTTAACGGACTAAGACGCCTAGGTTTGCACAGTTCACGGTTTCATTAAATGCATTGAACGAAACATTGAATGCTCTTGAAGAGCCGTTTACACGACTCAATGTTCTAAATTCATTGAAAATGGTGGCACAGCCTTCCAAAATCTATGTTTCTAGAAGGCAGTAACATACCCTTCCTTGTATTGAAAGGAAACTTAAATGATATCTAGAACACGTCCTAAATGAGAAAACATTGAATCGACCTTTTGTTCAATGCTTAAATTCTACCTTGAATTCAATGCATTGAACGAAACATTGAACCGTGTAAACACAGCTTAAGACGCCTAGGGTCGGCTGTAAATTTTATCTTTGTTTTGTGGCTGAAGCCTGGTTTACAATGTACTTGGCAGTTACTTTATTTCGTACGTTAATTATTTCATTAACTTTCTGTTTACCATGGCAACTTAATTCCTTACTGTAAGGCAAACATATCGAGACAAAATCAACTAGATGCTTAACCTAACTTGTTCTTAAATATGAGAGGAAATCATTGAACTGGTCGGCCAAAAGGACCTGATTGGTTCTCCACTAAGTTTTGACTTTAACTTTCCATAACAGTTAGGCATGGTCAAGCATTTAGCTAATGTTAAGTCCAAGCAATGTTTTAAGTGTGTTGTAGACAAACCCAGGGATGTGCATGCACCAAACATCACTGCTACTGCCAAATGTTACTGCCAAGTTAGTTGTAAACCTGCCTTAAAGGCTCAAGTCTTCAAGGCAGCGGCGTTTTCAAGGGCGCGATCCACGAAGAAGGGGATTTCCAAATTGCAATCATCCTGGGATCAATCGAATCAAGCGTGCAGTGAATCCCATTTCCTGTCACTGTGGGACATCAAATGTTTTCTTATGTGGATATCTTCTTTGTGGATCTCGGCCCAGTGTGATAATCGTCTAAACTAGAATTCCGATTTAAAAAAACTATTAGGTAAAGACTATTTTTTGGAAACTATTATTGCGGCCGGAGAGCTTTCCCCCTTCTGGGTAGCCCTTTTCTCTGTGGCTGATCAGCTTAAGGAAGACAAGGGTAGATTTCTTTTTCAATTTGCCTTTTTGGTAATCCAGCTGCCTCTGGCAAGGTTGCAATTTCGGACAAAGTTAACTACCTAGGTGCATTCCAGCTGTTGTCACTAATGTGATCTAGGTTGTGTGAAACTCTGCTTCTCAAGTGAAACTAGTGAAACTTGTGTGATATATCTAATATTTCCTTGCCCCCAAAGGACAAAAAAGAACAGGAATACATCTTTTTGCTTTCTTATACAAATTCATGACTTCCATACAATATTTTATCCTTGTCCCAAAGGACAAGATAAAACTGGAATACCTCCTTTTGCTTTCCTATACAAATTCATGTCTTACATATAATATTTTATCCTTATCCCATAGGACGAGATAAAACAGGAATACATCCTTTTGCTTTCTTAGACAAATTCATGTCTGACATATAATATTTTATCCTTATCCCTAAAGACAAGATAAAATAGGAATCCTTCATTTTGCTTTCTTATACGAATTCATGCCTGCTATCTAATATTTTATCCTTATCCCAATGGACAAGACTTACAAAGGACAAGGTTGGGAACCTGTTTTAACATCTTCCAAACGTAATCAATCATTTTGTTTGTTTATACAAATTCATTGCCAGCAGCAACATTTTGGACACAAATTCAATGTTTTGAGCACTGAAGTTTCTCGAAAGCGGTCCGAAGTGGGTCCTTGTGTCCGAAGTCGGTCCTTGTGTCCGAAGTGGGCCGTTGTGTCCGACGCAGACTGACGTTTGTTGCGTTGCAGCCGCGGGCGAAGTGACAACGGCGGTCGTCCGACGGCAGAAGAACAACCACCACGCGCAGAGTGAGTTCCCCGTTCATCATACGTTCTCGCGTTCCGTAGTTGCTCGACCTAGAGTTTAACTGAATTCAACTAGGATCTCAACTAGGTGTTGAGAAACTTGGTAAAACCAGGGCATTAGTAGCTAACTAAACTCCATTTCACGTTGAGAAGGAGAGTTGATTAGCATCTTCCTCGAGGACCCACTGCTGCTAGACATAAGCCAAGAGTTTCAAAACTCACATGCCAAGTCTTGAGCCGGACAAAAGGCTCTGTGGGCAGATTTCAAACTCTTAATTTATTTTATTATTATGTACACATATTATTATGTACAATTTATTTGTTGCAACAGTGAGACCTCGAGGCACATCCTCTCCCCTTCTTAACGGGAAATGGAGCGTAGACACACTAGAGACTGCAAACTTGTGGCTTATGTTTTGCAACTGTAAATTCGAATTTTGAATACCTACCTACGGTCTACCAAAAATCAGATGCCTACAAAGTTAAATATCGTTATAGTGGCACATCACACATGGGATTTCGACCGCTGTCCACTGCCCGCTGTTAACTGACATCTATTAACTGACAACTGTTAACCGACCGATTACCCCGTGTTGCAGCGGACGAGGAGCGCCTCCGTCGGGCCTCGTACCTCAGGGCTACCAACAGCGAGCAGACGCAGCTCGAGCAGGAGATCGAACTGGAAGAGTCGGAGCAGAGGAGGTACCACCTGTCGTTGCCAACACTCGGATGTTTAATCGCGTCCACCGCTCATGTTCATTCCGTTTTCAGCCCAGTTTCAGCGCAGTCACCAATTATGTTTGTCAATGTGTTCGGCAGTCACTTTTGAATTCAGCGTTTGCTGGTTTTACTATATTTTCCACTGCTTGAGCTGTTATTGTGAAAATTTGCGATCGAATATGTTTCAATTTTGTTCACCCTTCGATCAAAGCCCAGGCTTTGATCGAAGGTTCACCTAGGAGTGGGAAATGTTGGTAAAACCAGTAATTTCTTCACTTTCTTCTTTTCGTAGCGGTTAGTGGTGAAAACGTTCACTTCTTGCCTGTCAAATGTTTCAAAGGTCTACAGATTTCGGTGCCTTTCTTCTTGATCGTGCCGTTCAGTTTTCTGGGTGCCTCCACTGCACACTGATTCATACCTTTGCTCTTATGCGATTTTTTACTAAACCGTAAGAGATAACCTAATAAAGCAAGCGAGGGAGTTGTAGACAAAGAACCAATCTGTGTCAGTAACGGAGCTGTTTTTCCGTTTGTTGGGTCGAAAAGGGCCGAAACCGCTTCTAAAAATGTTGTATTTTGCTCTTTCTTGCGCTTTTTCGTGAGTCGATTAAGAGACGAAGGAGTTTAAAATTGAGAAAAAGGCTCCGTTACCGACACAGATCGATTCTTTATCTACGACTCCCTCGCTTGCTTCAATAGTTTATCTCTTACGGTTTGGTCAAAAAACGCATAATAGCAAAGGTCCCGTCTGTGAAGGCAGTGGAAATACCCAGGAACCTTAAGTTGTCTAAATATTGCATTATATATTAAATACGGTACATTTTAAAGGGTCTTGTTGCAAAGTTTATAAAGTAAAAATAGTAATCACAACGCACAGTTGAAACTGAAATGGAATATTGCGTAAGGGATGAACTACCCATAGATTTGGAAACATTTGCAACTGTGAAGTACCTATGTGCCAGTAGGATTGCTTGCTTCGTTTGTCGCACCAATTGTTTGTACGCTTGCAATTGCCGAGCACGCTTGCAGGAATTTGTGAAGCACACGTACCCACTTTGTCCGATGAGGACTGTCCAAAACACGGCATGTTTGGCTGCCCTGGACCCCTATTCTCTAACTTTCTCAATTTTAGATTCGTTTTATTCATTCCGAATTTCATTCTGCTGTGAGATGAAATGAAATAAGCGTAAGAACCTTCATTTCTTCCACATGATAACACAGACGACTTTGGAGTTGTCATTCATTTCTTGTCATCTCACTTTGAAGAAGTTATAGAATAAGGGGTGCAGTGGCCTTACCTAAACTCAATTTCACGTCGAGAAGGAGAGTGGATTTGCATCTTCCTCGAGGACCCACTGCTGCTAGACACGAGCCAAGAGTTTCAAAACTGCCCACAGAGCCTTTTGTCCGACTCAAGACATGGCTTGTGAGTGTTGAAACTCTTGGCTCGTGTCTAGCAGCAGTGGGTCCTCGAGGAAGGTGCGAATCCACTCTCCTTCTCGACGTGAAATGGAGTTTAGGTTACGTAAGGGCATTTCGGCCTCTAGGAGGGAATCAAACCATGACGTGGTTTCCACCGATTTTCGCATGGATTTCACATTAAAACATACCTTTTACTGGCTACTGAAAGAAATAAAAGCATCGCAGAGTTGCTAGGTGGTAACTGTTACGGCTTTTGAAACTGTCAGGTTGTTGAATTTTCAAAATTCCCTCCGCCGTAAGTTTTCAAAATGCGACAACCTCACAAGGCATTCGCTGTCCCGCAACTCGTTAACACGGGAATTTTTTCCCTTGCTCTCACCTGCGAGATAGCGCGAATGCAGAGTCTCACGAGTCTGCGCTTTTTTACTAAACCGTGGGAGATAAACTATTGAAGCAAGCGAGGAAGTTGCAGATAAAGAACCAATCTGTGTCGGTAACGGAGCCTTTTTCTCAATTTTAAACTCCTTCGTCTCTTTATCGATTCACAAAAAAGCGCAAAAAAGATCAAAATACCACATTTTTAGAAGCGGTTTCGGCCCTTTTCGACCCAACAAATGGAAAAACAGCTCCGTTACTGACACAGATTGGTTCTCTATCTACAACTTCCTCGCTTACTTCAATAGTTTATCTCTTACTGTTAAGTAAAAAAGCGCAAACTCGTGAGACTCCGCATTCGCGCCATCTCGCAGCTGGCAACGAGGCAGTCTGGCCCCATAATACTTGTAGCCAGGAAAAGGTCCGTTTTGACGTTAAATCTATGCAAAATCGGCGAAAACCACAGCGTCGAGATCCCTCCAGGGGGCTTCAAAGTCCCGTGTGCTGGGTGCTGGCATAGTCGGGGAAGATCGTTTTGAAATTGATCTTTTAAAAAGATCAAGATCGTCGTCAAAAAAAGATCTTTTAAATAGATCGAAGTTCACGATCTTAGTTTTTTAAATTCAAATTCAAGATCGTTTTATTAAAAGATCTAATCCGTTCCGAAATCCCGAAGCAAACGGCCAAATTGGCAGTTTAATATTCTTGGCTTAAAATTAAATCCCATTTGAAATATCTCTACAAAACACACAGAATTCAATAAAAGTGCTTCTGAAGCTTCTGAAGTGCTTGGGGTGCGATTGTTTAACTTTATCTCGTTCGATTTGGCTCGAAATCACTCGATTTCAAATCACTGCCCCCCGTGTTAAACCAATAGGCAGTGATATTAAAAACGAATGGTTTTGAAACCACAAAGTTACACAATCGCCCACCTGAATAGGCATTGGGAAACAATCTTGATCTTTTAAAACAATCTTTTTAAAATTATCGTGGAAAAAGATCTTGATCAAACTAACAGATTGACGGAAGGGAGGCGAAGCTGGAAAAACGTGCACCCCAGCTGTGCTTCCCGTCCATCAATTTCATACTGGTAACTGCTTAAACCAGTAACAATTTCCTCTAAAAGATTGTTGTATAAAAAACGATCTCCATCAGTTTTAAGACGACTAAAACGGGATCTCGATGGCGATCTTTTTGAAAGATACTTCCCCCGACTATGGGTGCTGGTAGGCGCCGAGGTGGCCAACGTAGACTAGCGCGTAGACCACCGATCTCTAATAGCCTGGATCGTGCATCGTATCCAGCCAGCAGCTAAAATTTGAAGTCAGGTAACAGCAAATAGTCATTGTTAGCAACAGGGCCAAAAATATGAAGACTCCCTATGATTTCAATGCTAATTTGAGAGATTTTAGAACATGTTTCCAACAATATTATTACATCACAGTTGCAGCAACCGGCACTAAAATAATGCCTGGTTATATGAAATTTGATTTTGAGAGGCAGCAATTCTCCAAATTCACTACGTTGCGAATTTTTCTTTAGTTTATTGGATCCTGTATTTGGCATTGACTTTTCACAATATGTCACAGGGTGTACATTATGTGCTATTCACGCGCATATTTCGAGCCTCTAGCATCAGGCAGGGACCATAAATACATATAAAAAGCCTCTCTGAATGCTACAAACTTCAATTTGATGTCAATTATCTGATTAAAAGCTACGATAATGGTTACGCCTGGTTTTACCAAGTTTGCCAACTCCTAATTTAGTTCCCAACTAGAAGTTGCAACTGAATTTGCTGCATGTGATTGGCTGAATCCAGTTGTAACTTCTGGTTTGAAACTCGACTAAGAGTTACAACTGAAATCAGCCAATAATGTGCAGCGAATTCGGTTGTAACTCCTAGTTGAGATCCCAACTAAAAGTTGAAAGATGTGGTAAAACCAGGCATTACTAAAATCACAAAAATTAGCATGGGATCTTATGGGGAGACTCAAAATCAGGGACTCCAACTCGCTGCTTGTTGACTTGGAGACCGCACTACGGTCCGGGCTGTTAGAGATCGGTGGCGTAGACGGGTGCTCGGAGCCTTGCGGGCCTTTGGGTGACGGGTGGCGTTGCTTCCAGCGCCAACCGCAAGTGGCGGCCGCCAGTCTTCCCCGACGACATCCGCCAGCTGAGGGAGTTTTTCGAGGAGGGCGCTCGGCCACTCAGACACCGGTAGGCCCGCGCTGGATTGCGCTGGATTGCGCAGGAGTGTGCCTTATTGCGCTGGAAAAGGGGGCGGACATTAAGCTGTATTTACACGGTTCAATGTTTCGGTCAATGCATTGAATTCAAGGTTTAATTCAATGTATTTAAGCGTCTAAACAACAATTGAATTCAATGAATCATTGAATTCAATGTTTTCTCATTTAGGACGTTTTCTAAATATCGTTCAAGTTTCCTTTCATTAGAAGGAAGGGTATGTCACTGCCTTCTAGAAACAAAGATTTTGGAAGGCTGTGCCACCATTGTCAATGAATTGAGAACATTGAGTCGTGTAAACGGCTCTTCAAGAGCATTCAATGTTTCGTTCAATGCATTGAGTTCAATGCATTGAACGAAACATTGAACCGTGTAAACACAGCTTTAGAGGCGGTCTTTCTCCGTTCTGAAAGCCGTTTTTGCATTGGTTGCTCCAAGTGATTACGCTAAAATTGGTATTACAAGGTTCATTAACCTCCTAGTCGCGTTTGGAATTAAATAACTGGTTGGAACTGCTTTTGCGTGAGCTGTTACCAACCATTGCTCAGGTTCTGGAACAATTACATTGCACTGGAATTAATTACAGTTGGCCACTTTCTGGGGATCTCACATCATAGAGTACCATACCAAAGAGTCAAATGATCAAGTTTTTACCATTACCATTAAAAATGCTATTTATCATTACAATTATTTACCATTTTACACTTTACAAATGGTAAAGAGTCAAATGATACTTTTCTTCAAAGTCCACCAGGCTGTGGTTATCTTAGGCTAACATGACTGGAACAATCTAATTATATTAACTTATAGGAATACATAATAATTTCAAAAATCCAAACCTGAATAGATTATCAAGGTCTTAGAACAACTAACATCACATCATTAATAATGTAACGTTTAATAAAACCCTTAATATCATCATTATTTAAATAAGGAAATCGTCAATATGAAACTCATTCAATTTCAAACGGCCAAGTCTAAACAGAGCAGCGGCAGATTGAGACGAGCCCAGCCGATTCGTGCAAAGTCTAGACCCTTTGCACGAGCCAACGCACACCTTTCGCCATCCCTTGTCCTGGTTGAGTGACCTTGACTTCAAGGAAACGTATATATATATATACTACTTATACAAGGCTAGACCCGCAACTGGACCCCTATTCTGTAACTTTACAAATGTGAGATGAAATGAAATGAGAGTGAGAACCTTAATTTATTCCATATGAAAACAGGCGACCTTCGAGTTGTCACTCTCATTTCTTGTCATCTCACTTAGAAATGTTTTAGAATAGGTGTCCTGGGCACTGAAAAGCGTGTCAAATTGAACGCCATCTTGATTGGGACCATCAGCCATCTAGAAAATGTGTCACAGCTTGGCACGGTCCAACAGACGACTTGCACGACAGCTCTTCCAGAGGCAAAAGTACTCAGAAATAGTGTAGCAAGGTATTAATCGGATCTGGAATAGCAACAAGTGGTGCATCACAAGTGTTTTTTACCAAAACAAAAGGTTCCGGGCATACGTCGATTCCGGTATGAAATTTGCATCAAGGAATTCATGGGTTGTAACGACAAGTTTTAATCGTATCTGGAAATAGCGACAAGTGACATTACACAAGTGTTTTCCACCATCAACAGGTCTGGGCCACCTTGATTCTAATGTGAAATTTAGCACCAAGGAGGTTTTTGGTCCCAATCAAGATGGCATCCAATTTGACACGGTTTGTTATACAGGCAGGTTCTCAAGTAGCACAAAAACCGTTATTTCGAACGTTCAGTGGACGTCGAAAAGCTAACAGGGGATAACTTTCGTTCAACGTTCGGGTAGAACCAAATCGAAAGTTTGGCGAATGTGAACGTTGAACGCAAGTTATCCCCCTTTAGCTATTCGACGTCCACCGAACGTTCGAAATAACGTTCGCTGAACGTGTTTGTGCTACTTGGGTATAGGCGGTTGCGTGTCTAGGCTTATGTACGTAGTAAATACGCTTCCTTGAAGTCAACATTGAGTGAAGACTTCCTGTGCTGTCACCGTGCACGCTCGCTTCGGTGTCGGCTTCCTTTCCCGAGCTTCCGCTAGCGGTAATCGTGCCGACAGCTCGTGCCTTTGCGGTGGCGGACGCTTGACTATCTTGCCAAGTGGATTCACGTGCGTTGGTAATGGCGAACACAAGAATAATCCCGAGTAACTCAAAAACCGTTGTCACGAATGTTTGGCGGTTGTTGAAAAGCTAACGGGGGGGTAGCTTGCGTTAAACGTTTGATCAGGTTATACCCGAACGTTGAATGCAAGTTATCCTCCCTAAGCTTTTCAAAGTCTACCGAACTTTTGTAATAACGGTTTTTGTGCTGCTTGGGATTGTACCTACTAATTTGCTTGCTGTCGTGAAAATCCTGGCTCGCGTATTAATGCACTAATGTGTAGATGTACGTTATATCTCGATTATGTCGTGTCCGCTTATTTCAGTCCAAGTCTGTAAGGAGTTCTAGTCGATTGAACACGAATGCTGTGAAGTCCTCTTGGCTACAGTATGACCATGATCATGACGACTATGATCATTATGGCTCATGACGATTTTTGTCAACTGAGATTTTCATCTCTCATGGGAATCGAGATTTCCTTTCGGAAAATTCTTCGCGAGTCGGTTCTCTGACTGCTTTTGTTTAGCTCTTCGTGGATAGAGAAGTTTAACATATTAAAAAGAATTATAGTGCATAAAAAGAAGTTGATTTCTTTCGCTTAAGAGATCAAAACTTTCTAGTCTTTAAATTTAAAGGAAGTTCAAAATTGCTACCGTTAACTGGAATAAGAATTTAAATACCTTGAAGATTTAAAAATACTCACAAAAAACTTATTGTCCTTTTAATCATCATAGTTAGAAGTTAGTACACGTACTAAGAACACTTTAAAAATCAAGGTAAGCTTTTCTCTACTCCCCATGGCTGGCAGCCCTGAACGTGACTATTGCGTTTCGCAGTGAGAGCCAGCCGACAGTGTTGCCAACCTCGGAACCCGAGAAGGAGAACGTGACTGCTGTGCGCGAAGGTTGGCTCAACTGCAAGATCACAGTCATCGACGGAAAGGTACATTCCACGTCGATTGCATTTCTGCCCTAAACGGGACCTAACGGGACTCGAAGAAAATAGATTTCCGTCGAAAGCAGGTAAAATTCTTTGCATTAAATTGCCACCGGCAAGTTTTGAAAAGCCATGGAGCGAAGCAATGATATGGAAGTTTAGTAAATTTCGTTTGACGAATTAATTGAAATGGAATTTTCGCCAAAAAAAAGTCTACAAACTAATAAAAAACCTTTCGGCATACAGAAGCGTGATGTAATTTACGATTCATTACGCAATATGCACAAAATAAGTGTATTTTTGCTATCTGACGGCAAAATAGAAAAAAAAGAACAGTCACTGTCGTCGAAATTTAAGCGTGATTGAATTTTCGAGAAGGCACTGGTTGATTACTGGCTTGATTACGGCTCTACCGTGTTTGAAACTCGCTCCTTTTGTAACGTGATATCCAGCAATTGGCATGGCCCTAAACTCCATTTCACGTTGAGAAGCAGAGTGGATTTGCATCTTCCTCGAGGACCCACTGCTGCTAGACACGAGCCAAGAGTTTCAAAACTCACAAGCCATGTCTTGAGTCGGACAAAAGCCTCTACCCAAGTAGCACAAAAACCGTTATTTCGAACGTTCGGTGGACGTCGAAAAGCTAACGGGGGATAACTTGCGTTCAACGTTCGCATTCGCCAAACTTTCGATTTGGTTCTACCCGAACGTTGAACGCAAGTTATCCCCCGTTGGCTTTTCGACGTCCACCGAACGTTCGAAATAACGGTTTTTGTGCTACTTGGGTAGAGGCTTTTGTCCGACTCAAGACATGGCTTGTGAGTGTTGAAACTCTTGACTCGTGTCTAGCAGCAGTGGGTCCTCGAGGAAGACGCAAATCCACTCTGCTTCTCAACGTTCAATGGAGTTAAGTTAGTAGAAAGCTGTCAATTTGTGTAGAAAGTTGTGCAAGTTTGAAGGGCGCTCCTGATCCCTGGTTGCCCGTTTGTCCTCAGCGCTGCAGTGACCGGTCCTGGAAGCAAGTGTGGGCCGTGTTGCAGCCCAGCCGCACGCTGATGCTCTACAAGGAGCCGCCGACGCAGGTGAGCTCGTCTCCCCCGGGATTTCGGGGAGATCACTCGATTGAGCAACGATGAATCGAGTCTGGCATTGGATGGGTGACCGCCAATGACATGTTTGCTTGTAACATGCACAAGAGACGTTTTAGGGATTTAAGTGTATCCATTATACCATCCTTGAAGAACGGTAAGGTGGTGGCCGGCCCTTGGTGCTGTTGGACGGTAGCAGGCCTCAGTGCCGGCACCGGGTCCACCCTCGGCTCCCTTACATTGTAAACACTTGAATTTCGGAGAAAAAAATATGTGGAAAATTATGTACAACTAGGGCTTTGCGAACGCAATTTGTGTTGCGTTGAAGATGAGCGTAGGTAGCGGTTTGTGTATAGCGGATTAAAAGGTGCAGGCAGCAGTCACAAGAAAACCATGGAGCACCAAACCTGACCATTGCCTTCTCGAAAATTCTGATTACTTGAAAATGTATACGGATTCTGACGTTCCTTTGTTTCTCTTCGAGGTCAACAAAGCTGGTAACCAAGGAAACGTAGGAAACCGGACTCGTATTGAATCAGCCGTCAAATCACGAAAAAAACACCACAAAAATGCTAATAAAAACCAATTGGAAAAACCTACTGAACTAAGATTTGCAGGCATGATAAATAAGTATAAGGTCAACATGTTTAGAAGTTTTGGTGAAGTTATGTTCAGAACTTTGAAATTTACAGGGGTTCAAAATTCTGAAAAAATCGAAAAATTTAGTAAAAATTGATTTATAAAAAAATTTACTGAACCGATCTTTTTCAAAAACGCATGGGGTCTAAGTTGGGAACAAATGTAGATACTCAGAAATTTTCATCCATGTCGGTTCAGGCGTTTGGTCTGTAGAGCGCGCACAAAAAAAAAAAAAAAAAACATACACAAGTGACTTTTTTCTGGGGTAAGTGAAACTGAAGATTTTGCTCCGCTCACTTCGCTCGCTACGCTCATCAAATAGTGGGTCCCCTGAAATCTAGCCACAGAATAATTTCTTTGAAATTAAATAACATAACTCTCATTGGAAAAAAAAGGAAATTCATCCTTTTTTAACTGATTCGTTCTCTTAGCCAAGCGAAAATCCAGCCTCGCACGATTTCGGTTTATCTGTGTGCAAATAAAACGCGGATGTATATTGCTTTAAGGTAATCGGCGCTAAGAAAACAAGTGCTATTTGCAGTTGCACCCCCGAAAGATAAGAGATAAGCAATTGACTGATAAGCCGGCTTGTCTTGCGTCCTTTCACTCACTTCACATTGGCAAGAAACGCCCACACCACCTTTTTTTTATGAACCCAACGCTAAAAGTCTGCCATAACTCGAGTTCCAGCCTTGGTCGTGGTACGGTTGAAATCTCAGTGGAGGCTTCTGACCTTTGGTAAGCCTACTACTAGTGGCGACGTAGCTTTCGATGATAAGACCGACAGGAAGCGGCCTTATCAGCGGTGAACGCCGTGGTTTCGTTGCTCCGCCTTGAGGTTCCGGCGTTTGCCACACGGTTTCAGCGGCTCGCAATCTGCGTTCGAGGAATTCGCACGCGACGTCCGGGATTTCGTCTCAGTCAGGGCGTAGTTCTACGAATTTCGCTCGCGATTTCGCTTAGTGTTTGGAGTGTTGACATTACGGAAGGCTCCGTTTAAATCTGTGGTCTTTATAAATACCCTCGTCGATTGATATCTGCCCGTGCTCTTTATCTTCCTGTGAAAGATTTGCGTTAATCTTTGCGATACTGATAGCAGTGCGTTACCTTTGCGATTGCGATTCTTGCGCTGGGTTGAACATAGTTTTTGCCCACACGTTCATAATATGTTTGTAATTGTTTTTAAAATGTATTCTTCTGAATGATCTAAATGGTCATTTGGCTGGAATTTAAAGTGTTTTGCATTCATATTGGTTTTATGCATTGCTGGTTGACAGTGTACTTAGTTTGGTGAAGTGTTTTCGCTAGTTTTGTATATCGACTGCTACCGTAATCACAATTCACTCAAAAGTTGTCTCGTCCGAATACTGCTTCGGCCAACGAAACGAAATCTGGTCACTGTGTGGAATTCGAACATAACCAACGTCAAATGGAAATCCAACGACACCGTCATCTTCTAGCCTCTCGACGAACACCAGCAAATTCTCTAAAGTTTACTCGATAATTTGAAAGAGCTTCAATCGAAAATGCACGCTCACAAATTCCCGACTTGAAACAACTTCATTTGCATTTCTCGTACAAGTTTTTCCCAGACCGGGAGAAGACGTTGGATTCTCGAGTGAAGCGATTTGAAACATTTTCTGGCAATCGCTGGACTGCCGAAAGAGAGATCAGTGGCTGTGACTGACATCAAAGCTCTACACCGAGCTGTCTAACGGAAAGTTGGCAAAGCCTCGAAAATAGCACTCGCTAAAGACTGGAGGTTTCCTCGAAATACTGAAAGTGATTTCCGCGATTTCACCGATGCCACCGATTCGAAGCGCTTCCGATCGTTGACGTGATTTCTAACCTCGATTCGATTCCGCGAGTGTTTGCAATCGATTCCTAGCGATTTCTAACCTCGATTCGATTCCACAAGTGTTTGCAATCGATTCCTAGCGATTTCTAACCTCGATTCGATTCCGCGAGTGTTTGCAATCGATTCCTAGCGATTTCTAACCTCGATTCGATTCCACAAGTGTTTGCAATCGATTCCTAGCGATTTCTAACCTCGATTCGATTCCGCGAGTGTTTGCAATCGATTCCTAGCGATTTCTAACCTCGATTCGATTCCACAAGTGTTTGCAATCGATTCCTAGCGATTTCTAACCTCGATTCGCTTCCGCTAGTGTTTGCAATCGATTCCTAGCGATTTCTAACCTCGATTCGATTCCGCAAGTGTTTGCAATCGATTCCTAGCGATTTCTAACCTCGATTCGCTTCCGCTAGTGTTTGCAATCGATTCCTAGCGATTTCTAACCTCGATTCGATTCCGCAAGTGTTTGCAATCGATTCCTAGCGATTTCTAACCTCGATTCGATTCCGCGAGTGTTTGCAATCGATTCCGAGCGATTCCTGCGGCGAAATGCAGCCGAGCGATTTGAGGCCGGTGCCGAAGAAACTGCCCCTGCATCGAATCAAGCGGTGGACCTCCTGGGTGGGTCCAGCTTAGGCCTGATGCTTTCCAAGGCCAGCCAGCTGTCTTTAGCTCCTCATACCTAACTTAGGGTCTTTATTAAAGTGTTTTGTGTTGTGGGTAATGAATAATGATTAAAAGGTATGAGTATGAATATATATAGTGGTTGTTACCAATAGTTACCAATGGTTTTTTTTAAATCTAGGCTTCCTATCAAATGATCTTGTCAAAGTCCAATAATAAACCAAAAATTGAAATTTTACCTACCTACATTTCAAAAACCATCCAATATCCCAATGAAAGACGACCTCAAAAACTTATTTTTCTCAAAATCAATATTTAATCAAATGAAAAATGTAATTATTAGTTGACATAGAATTTAATACAGTTAATCTTGTCTATTATCGAATTAAATCACAGCTTCTAGAACAACAGCTAACAACTTCTAATGATTTGTTTCTTTGACAATTTATTTTAAGTGTATTTCATAAGGTCACACATCTTTTATATATAAGGCTTTTTTTTTTTTAACATTATCGTTTTTTATGAAATGCGTTGCCGGAAATACATTTCACCCGCACGAAGTAGGGTTATCATAACCCAGGGGGCCAATTCACGTACATTTCACTGTACCCCCTTAGCCCGGGTATAACTTGCAAAGCCTTCTTTAGTCCCATGTTATTCTGCCATAAGGCAGGACTAGTGAGGACTGGCGAGGTTTAGCGAATTGGGCAAGGTTTTAGTGTAATGGAAATAACGCAAAATGGTTTGAAGGGAAACTTCCTGCGTGCATTTAAACAGATAAATGAAATAGTGCATAAAATCAAGCAAAAACAATGATGAAGATGTGACAAATGATTCAAATTTGGCAGTTAAAATAAAACTCGTCCAATACCTAGCCCTACCTGTACCCACCCTGAGGCGGGTATCACTGTGGCAGTGTTTATATTTTCTTCTGTCAGTTTTATGTAAATTATCTTCTCATGTCAACTTATTTAATAGGTTTTAAGTCATCTTTCAATCCTTTTCGGCAACACAAACATTACAGTGTGCTTTACTAAATGGTTTTTTACGCTTTGGTGATGGCAAGTTATACCCGTGCTAAGGAGGTACAGTGAGATGTAAGTGAATCGGCCCGCCAGGGGTAAATTAGTTATTTATCCGCGATGGCCTCTCAATGCTTCCGCGCCGTGACCGTAGTTCCACCGTCTGCCCGCAGGGCGGCGCCGACGCTGAGGCTTCGTCGCTGGACCTCCGAGGCTGCGCGGTCGAAGCCGGCGCCGCCGTGGCCACGCGAAAGAAGCACGCGCTGCGCGTCAACACGCTGAGCGGCTCCGAGCTGCTGGCGCAGGCGCAGGACACGACGGAGGCAGAGGCCTGGGCCAGCGCGCTACTGGCGGTAAGACCTCAGCCTGTCACGCTCCATGTGTTGGGAGCTGTCCCTGTGGTTTATTTGTTAAATGTACATATAATAATATTATATGGTCCGTTTGCGAATTGCTGGTCGAATCCACTTCAGGGCTTCGGACAATGTCATGTTACGGTCGTTCATTGATGGTTGAGTTAAATTAAATTAAACTTTTTATGGTTTTTCCAAGAGATAAGGCCTGGGCCAGCGCGCTACTGGCGGTAAGACCTCAGCCTGTCACGCTTCACGATTATTTACGAGTTAATATCGTACTCTTTGCGCTGCACATGTCGGGAGAGCTGTCCCTGTAACTCTCTAGAACTAGAAACTCTCTGGATTTCTCAGATATAGATTAAATGCTGATGCAAACAAAAATGCAAATAAAGCAGTATATATATGGTACATGGTTTATACGAAAAACATTGTTTTTACGGGGTTAATTTTTTACAACTTTGTTCTGTGAGCTGGGTTGGTAACATGGGCAACCTAACTGGGGCACGAACTTGCTCTGCTTCGAAACGCCATCAATTAGTTAAAGTCTCTCACTCATTACTCAAAGTTCATTTTAATATCTCAAATTATGTCGTTAGTAGTTGGAAATGTGACTGCGCATCCAACGGTGCAATAATATTGGGGGTCACCGGCCCAATTACAGAGGTATTAGGGTTTGAAAACTAGAAATTTGACATGGGCGGCATAGGAAATCAGGTCAAAACCGGCATATAACCCAGGATAGCTCCAAATATAACCATAACATTTAAACAAATTTCTATTTACTTTAAAGATAATTCTCTGCTAAACACTCTCAGCAAAAGAAAAACTGGGGTCAACAAACTCACTTTAAAGATAAAGGCATATCAAAATTCAGAGAGTGACGTTTTTGGCGCTTTTTTGCAAATTTTTTTTCACGAAATTGTTACATCATTGCCATGGTTACAGAGACCAAAGGAAAGAGAGAGACATTAACCAATAAGTGACCTCTAACGCAATCAGACGAACCATCCCTAACCCCATGCCTCGTTTCGTCTTCAGGAGCCCAAGTCCTGGGTTTTGTGGGTCCTGGGTTATTTTTCCTGGGTTATATGCCGGTTTTGACCTGATTTCCTACACTGCCCATGCTAAATACCGTGTTTTCAAACCCGCATATCTCCGTTATGGGTCCGGTGACCCCCCAATATTATTACTCCGTTGGATGCGGCGTTAGTTCTTCCATTTGTCATACAAATTTGGTACTTATGACTTATATTGAAAGTTTCGTTCGAACCACTTTAATCGATAAGAGACCTCTTGCTAACCCCATGCCTTGTGTCGTCTTCAGGAGCCCAAGTCCGGGGTTATTTTTCCTGTGTTTAATGCCGGTTTTGACCCGATTTCCTACACTGCCCATGCTAAATACCGTGTTTTCAAACCCGCATATCTCCGTTATGGGTCCGGTGACCCCCCAATATTATTACTCCGTTGGATGCGGCGTTAGTTCTTCCATTTGTCATACAAATTTGGTACTTATGACTTATATTGAAAGTTTCGTTCGAACCACTTTAATCGATAAGAGACCTCTTGCTAACCCCATGCCTCGTTTCGTCATCAGGAGCCCTCGTCCCCGTCGTCCTGCCTCTCCCCCGCCTCCAAGTCGCGCAAGCTGCCCGCCTTCCGATCGCGGTCCCCCTCGGGCCAGAGCCCCGCCTCCAAGACGGCCCCGGCCCCGGGCAGCCCCGCCTCCAAGACGGCCAAGGGCCAATCGGACGGCGGCATCTCGGCGGGGGGCGGGGCCAAGGGCAAGGCGGACAAGACGGCGACGGCGGTCGGCTCCGATGCGGGTGAGTCTCCTCGTTGTTGACTGCGTCGTGGAGCCCGGAGCGGCCGGGTTTTTGTTCACCGTTTTCAGCGACTCCGGCTTTCGTTACGAGCCGTGCGATTGGTTGGCTTGATCGCAGTGCACAATGATGTGTTTTTATGGCCGTTCATTGATGGTTGTTGAGGTAAATTGAATTTAACATTTTTTGGATTTCCAGGAGATATTTCGAGACTCTGAGATATGCAATTGGTTGTCAAAAGTGTGAGGATTCCGTAGATATTTGTTTCGTTGCGATCGGATAACGGGTGTGACCTGGAAAGTGTATCCAGTAAGGGGTAAATTCTTAGCTGGAATTGACATCTTTCATTGTACCGGCAAAACAGGGTTGTCTTAAAACGCTTGTAAGTAATTGACTGGTGAATTTTTCGAAATGAAAATGGTTCAATTGGTTGCCGGAAGTGTGAAGATTCCGAAAATATAGATTTAATCGCGATCCGACCAAAGGTGTGGCCTGGAAAGTGTGTCCCGTACGAGGTGAAGTAAACGGCCCGAGTTCACAGCTCGATGAACAGACCTAAAGGGTCAAACCCCGCGCCGTGACTCCAGGCCCGGGCAAGCCGCGGCCGGACCCGACCGCCTCGCCAAAGACCAGCACGTGGAAGGGCCGCGTGGCGCGACAGCTGCGTCGGATGCAGGGCGCCGGGCCCTCGTCGCCCAACGGAGTCAACGCGGCCGCGCACGGTCCCGGCCACACCATCGGCGCCGCCTTGCAGGACTGCGCGCCCAGCGACGGCAACCTCCTCGTGCCGATGCTGGTCACCAAGTGCGCCGCTTTCGTCGAGGACAGGGGGCTGGACATTGTCGGTGAGTGGGGCTGGACATTGTCGGTGAGTGGGGCTGGACATTGTCGGCGAGTGGGGCTGGACATTGTCGGTGAGAGTGGGGCTGGACATTGTCGGTGAGAGTGGGGCTGGACATTGTCGGTGAGTGGGGCTGGACATTGTCGGTGAGTGGGGCTGGACATTGTCGGTGAGAGTGGGGCTGGACATTGTCGGTGAGTGGGGCTGGACATTGTCGGCGAGTGGGGCTGGACATTGTCGGCGAGTGGGGCTGGACATTGTCGGTGAGAGTGGGGCTGGACATTGTCGGCGAGTGGGGCTGGACATTGTCGGTGAGTTGGGCTGGACTTTGTCGGTGAGAGTGGGGCTGGACATTGTCGGTGAGAGTGGGGCTGGACATTGTCGGCGAGTGGGGCTGGACATTGTCGGCGAGAGTGGGGCTGGACATTGTCGGTGAGAGTGGGGCTGGACATTGTCGGTGAGAGTGGGGCTGGACATTGTCGGCGAGTGGGGCTGGACATTGTCGGTGAGAGTGGGGCTGGACATTGTCGGCGAGTGGGGCTGGACATTGTCGGTGAGAGTGGGGCTGGACATTGTCGGCGAGTGGGGCTGGACATTGTCGGCGAGAGTGGGGCTGGACATTGTCGGTGAGAGTGGGGCTGGACATTGTCGGCGAGTGGGGCTGGACATTGTCGGTGAGAGTGGGGCTGGACATTGTCGGCGAGTGGGGCTGGACGTTGTCGGTGAGAGTGGGGCTGGACGTTGTCGGTGAGTGGGGCTGGACATTGTCGGTGAGAGTGGGGCTGGACATTGTCGGCGAGTGGGGCTGGACATTGTCGGCGAGAGTGGGGCTGGACATTGTCGGTGAGAGTGGGGCTGGACATTGTCGGTGAGAGTGGGGCTGGACATTGTCGGCGAGTGGGGCTGGACATTGTCGGTGAGAGTGGGGCTGGACATTGTCGGCGAGTGGGGCTGGACGTTGTCGGTGAGAGTGGGGCTGGACGTTGTCGGTGAGTGGGGCTGGACATTGTCGGTGAGTGGGGCTGGACATTGTCGGTGAGAGTGGGGCTGGACATTGTCGGTGAGTGGGGCTGGACATTGTCGGTGAGTGGGGCTGGACATTGTCGGTGAGTGGGGCTGGACATTGTCGGCGAGTGGGGCTGGACATTGTCGGTGAGTGGGGCTGGACATTGTCGGCGAGTGGGGCTGGACATTGTCGGTGAGTGGTGTGGCATTAGTCTCTAGAAATTGGTTAAAGCCTTTTGCTGTTGGTAGGTACGCGATTGAACGTTAATACCATCTGCCTTACGGGCAATCCCGTTAGCCATGACTCGTATATGGCCCTAAGACCCGGGGATTTATAAATTAATTTGATTTGCTGAAGAAAAAAAACGTGAACAGACGCCACTCCCTTGGAACACCTCGCCGTGGCCAGGCGGACGAAAGCTTGTCGTTCTCAACTCGCGGACATTGTCGGCGAGTGGGACTTTGAAATGCTGAGGGAAATTTGGGGATTTTTTGAAAACTGCCCACAGAGTCTTTTGTCCGACTCAAGACATGGCTTGTGAGTGTTGAAACTCTTGGCTCGTGTCTAGCAGCAGTGGGTCCTCGTGGAAGATGCGAAACCACTCTTCTTCTTTATGTGAAATGGAGTTTACATGTTGTATCTTACCTTTATCACCGATGAATGCTTGGGGGTAGGAATCTGTGGGTGTTTTGTAGCCTCTGATTTCTACAAAGTGTCGTGCTTGTAAGTCAGACAGTTAGTAGCGTAATGTAGTGACGTGCTTTTTGGGTACTTCTGTGGGAACTTTCTGGCTTGGGGGTGCTCTGGACTTGACCTGGCAGGGAGCCGGGGTTGAACCCGGTGCCGACATGCAGGGTCAAGGCACATTGTACCCAACATGGTTTTTGGGAGGGCTGCTTAGGGTGTTTATGCAGGTAATTAGGGATCAGGGACCAGGAAATCGTGTCTGGATAGCTTTTTACTGGTTTGGTTGTTATCTAGATGCCTGCATTATATATGATGGACTATTTCAAGATGGGTTTTGAATGCTAAGCAATGTCCAACATTGTTTGCAGTGTTTGTTATCTGTACTTGTTGGCATTTTATGTTTTAAAGTTTGAGAAAGTGGCTAGAACAGGCTTTGTTGGGAGACCCCGATTTGAAACGATATCTGTTTGAAAGCCGGTGGTAATCTGGTGGTACAGTGTGCCACGCGTGGGAATGTCTGGTGACGTTGTCTGTGTCGTGTTGGCAGGGATCTACCGCGTGCCTGGCAACACTGCGGCCGTGCATTCGCTCACCGAGGCCGTCAACAAGGGTTTCATGTTCGCCAACTGTCAGGTAATAACTTGGACGGGCAACGTTATTCTCGTTTTGGAAGAACTTTGCTTGTTTTCGATAACTTGCCATCATTAAAATAGTAGAAAATGCATGATCAATTCTGTTTAATCCTAATATTTGATCATTTAAAAAATGCAATGTCTTTTTTTGAATCAATGATGTTAATATTATTTTACATTCCTAGTAAAACCACCAGAGCCAGACTGAAATAGACAATTTGTTAGTAATAATTACCAAATAGCATGCGTCTTTCTAGCAATTCCATTCTTAGCAAAGTGAAACAGCACATCAGCCTAACAGCGTAAAGCACTGAGTCTAAATCCCCAATGTTTACGTGGTAACATTTTGGGCAAAATTCTGCCACAGCATTTTAATGTCCTCAAAATAAAATGGCAATATTTCTTATATTATTGGTGTATTATCAATAGGGATGGGCATCGATATTAAAAGTCGAATCGATTATCGATTCGATTATTAGGCTTAAAATCGATTAATAATCGATTATTTTTAAATATACATTAACCAGGAAAAAAAATTTTTTTCAATTAAATTAAATTAAAATTTACTAGTCAAATGGCTAGGTTAGATTAATTCTAAAATTATATGCTTGGAATATCTGTAGGGGGGAGAAAAAGCAAAAGCTAAAATTCTCCAAACTCCACTTTTTAAGTTTGTTGGAGTGTGTAATCTGCTTTTCACCACCTCTTACAGCAGCCATTTTGCTGCAAATAAACAAATACCCCCCAGAGAAGAGCCACCAGAGTGGGCCAAAGAACCAACAGCTGTCAAAACTCAAGGACGTTTGCAAACTTCGGCGGGATTTTGAAAATTTTAAATAATCGATTATTTAAAATTGAATCAATTAATCGTTTATTTTGTGATAATCGATTAATCGAATCGATTACCTAATCGATTATGTGCCCACCCCTAATTATCAATATTCAATGTCATATTTATATTATAAATATATAAGTAGGTACAACATTAGATAGTGGAAAACTGTACAATTTGCCAATGCAATATAAATTAGAGCCGTGTTAATTTCACGGCATAAAACTTGTATGGTAGACTTTTGTCAAAAATGCTGGCATGTTATCACGTCATCATGTTGCTAACAATATCATCTAGTGATTGTCCAGTGATTGCGCCATCGCCGTCCCGGGGCCGAGTCCGTTTACCCGTCCCATGTACGGGTCGCTCGGCCTCTCGTCTCCCCGGAGATCCCCCTTGTCCCACCCGGCGAAGCAGGGAGAATGTGTGACCGAATAGCTCGGTTGGTAGAGCACCTGCCCGGCAAGCAGGGAGAATGTGTGACCGAATAGCTCGGTTGGTAGAGCACCTGCCCGGCAAGCAGGGAGAATGTGTGACCGAATAGCTCGGTTGGTAGAGCACCTGCCCGGCAAGCAGGGAGAATGTGTGACCGAATAGCTCGGTTGGTAGAGCACCTGCCCGGCAAGCAGGGAGAATGTGTGACCGAATAGCTCGGTTGGTAGAGCACCTGCCCGGCAAGCAGGGAGAATGTGTGACCGAATAGCTCGGTTGGTAGAGCACCTGCCCGGCAAGCAGGGAGAATGTGTGACCGAATAGCTCGGTTGGTAGAGCACCTGCCCGGCAAGCAGGGAGAATGTGTGACCGAATAGCTCGGTTGGTAGAGCACCTGCCCGGCAAGCAGGGAGAATGTGTGACCGAATAGCTCGGTTGGTAGAGCACCTGCCCGGCAAGCAGGGAGAATGTGTGACCGAATAGCTCGGTTGGTAGAGCACCTGCCCGGCAAGCAGGGAGAATGTGTGACCGAATAGCTCGGTTGGTAGAGCACCTGCCCGGCAAGCAGGGAGAATGTGTGACCGAATAGCTCGGTTGGTAGAGCACCTGCCCGGCAAGCAGGGAGAATGTGTGACCGAATAGCTCGGTTCGTAGAGCACCTGCCCGGCAAGCAGGGAGAATGTGTGACCGAATAGCTCGGTTGGTAGAGCACCTGCCCGGCAAGCAGGGAGAATGTGTGACCGAATAGCTCGGTTGGTAGAGCACCTGCCCGGCAAGCAGGGAGAATGTGTGACCGAATAGCTCGGTTGGTAGAGCACCTGCCCGGCAAGCAGGGAGAATGTGTGACCGAATAGCTCGGTTGGTAGAGCACCTGCCCGGCAAGCAGGGAGAATGTGTGACCGAATAGCTCAGTAGGTAGAGCACCTGCCCGGCAAGCAGGGAGAATGTGTGACCGAATAGCTCGGTTGGTAGAGCACCTGCCCGGCAAGCAGGGAGAATGTGTGACCGAATAGCTCAGTTGGCAGAGCACCTGCCCGGCAAGCAGGGAGAATGTGTGACCGAATAGCTCGGTTGGTAGAGCACCTGCCCGGCAAGCAGGGAGAATGTGTGACCGAATAGCTCAGTTGGCAGAGCACCTGCCCGGCAAGCAGGGAGAATGTGTGACCGAATAGCTCAGTAGGTAGAGCACCTGCCCGGCAAGCAGGGAGAATGTGCGACCGAATAGCTCGGTTGGTAGAGCACCTGCCCGGCAAGCAGGAGGTCCCAGGCTCGTATCCCGGTTCGGGTGCACACTTTTCCAGCTTCGCCTCCCTTCCAATATCATCACGTTATCCTTTTGTTATACTTAAACTTGGATTGAGTTACCTTACCACCGCCACTTAATGGTGCACTTGTAAGAGAAATTGAGATAACTAGGGCTTCGCGAACGCAATTTGTGTTGCGTTGAAGATGAGCGTAGGTAGCGGTTTGTGTATAGCGGATTAAAAGGTGCAGGCAGCAGTCACAAGAAAACCATGGAGCACCAAACCTGACCATTGCCTTCTCGAAAATTCTAATCACTTGAAAATGTATGCGGATTCTGACGTTCCTTTGTTTCTCTTCGAGGTCAGCAAAGCTGGTAACCAAGGAAACGAAGGAAACCGGACTCGTATTGAATCAGCCGTCAAATCACGAGAAAAACACCACAAAAATGCTAATAAAAACCAATTGGAAAAACCTACCGAACTAAGATTTGCAGGCATGATAAATATGTATAAGGTCAACATGTTTACAAGTTTTGGTGAAGTTATGTTCAGAACTTTGAAATTTACAGGGGTTCAAAATTCTGAAAAAATCGAAAAATTTCGTAAAAATTGATTTATACAAAATTTACTGAACCGATCTTTTTCAAAAACGCAGGGGGTCTAAGTTGAGAACAGAGGTAGATACTCAGAAATTTTCATCCATATCGGTTCAGGCGTTTGGTCTGTAGAGCGCGCACAAACACACAAAAAAAAAAAAAAAAAAAAAAAAACATACACAAGTGACTTTTTTTCGGGGTAAGTGAAATTGAAGATTTCGCTCCGCTCATCAACTAATAAACCCCGATGCGACGCACGTCACAGGATCCGAGATGGACCGACGTCAACGTCATCTCCAGCCTGCTCAAGCTGTTCTTCCGCAAGCTGCCCGACGCGTTGCTCACCTCGGAGCTCTACCCGCTGTTCATCGACGCCGACAAGATGGAGGACCCCAACCTGAGGTAGGGACCCGAGCGGCAACGGGAAGGATGTGATGGGTACGTACCGCATTTCATCCGGTTTGGTTCGCACCGCGCTGTTAGCTTTGCGATGGACAATCTGGGTGCGTCGGACAAAGTCGGGGAAGGATCTTTTAAAATGATCGAGATCCTTGTTTAGTGATTTTAGAGCCGATCGCGATCGTTTTTTTATAAAATTATCTTTTTAATTTGATCGAGATCTTCTTTCCACGATCTTTTTAAAAATATCGTTTTAAAAGATCAAGATCGTTTCCCGATGCCTGTATAGAGATGTGTTTCAGAAGCACGTGTATTCAATTCTGTGTGATTTTAATATGGGATTACTGCCAACAACATTACTTCCCAATTTTACCGTTTATTCCGGGCCAAGCCGAAACAGAGGCGATGAATCTTCGATTAGTGGTCCATTGACGGACAAAAATGGACAATTTTCCCAGTTATTTTTCCTGAAAACGATCTTTTGAACGAATTCGATTTTTTTATAAAACGATCTTGAATTTATAAATAATGATCGCAAACTTGGACTATTTTAAATGATTATTTTTCTATAGCGATCTTGATCTTTTTAACCCTTTCGCTGCCACGCCCGTGTATACGCGTTTAACACCACGTCATGCATTTGAATTTTTCCTGAGCACCAGATGTGAGCTAGAGACTTGAAATTGCGCGCACTCTATTAGCAAATGTTGGCACTAACGTAACTAAAAATATCGACCGTATCGACCGCCACCTGTTGGCCGCTTTGGTACTGTAAAGTGAAAGAATGATTGTGGACTACTGGCACGTCTTGCCTTCTTTGGGAGGTGGGCCCGAGGGGGTTGTTCAATTGGATGTGTGAGGTGTGGGGGTTGGGGGGCAATCAAATATTGCTGGGTGCAAAGATTTATTGTTTTCCAAAATTTTACAAAAAAAGTTGCAACATTTTTCAATGTTTTTTTACCCCCCACTCCCTTTTTTTTTCGGGGTGGGAAGGCCAAGAGTGTTTAGTTTTTCTGGAAGTATATATCCAATACCCACTTGTAAAAAAAAAGTCAAACATCATAGCCCAACGGTTCGTGCTCTGCAATTTATTTAGTAAAACAGTGTATTTTGCTAAATATACCCAGCACAGCCACTCTTTCACTCTAGGAGAAACCCAGCACTTAAAGGGTTAAAACATCGATTTCAAAATCATCTGCAATGCATCACAGAGATAGATTAATCTTTGCCACTTGAAATGATTTCATCAAAACGATTTCTTGAAATCGATTTCATCCTCCCGGACTACGATGTCCGTGTGTGCTGACGCCGTGGGTTTTCCGGTCCGCGCAGGATCGTGACGATGCGCAGACTGGTCCACGAGCTGCCCGACCACCACTACGAGACGCTCAAGTTCTTGTGTCTGCACCTGAAGCGCGTGGTCGCCCACTCGGCCGCCAACAAGATGGAGGCGCGGAACCTGGCCATTGTGTTCGGCCCCACGCTCGTGAGGACCGCCGAGAACGACATGGTGAGCAACGAGACCCCAGTACAACGAGACCTCAGTACAACGAGACCTCAGTACAACGAGACCTCAGGACACCGCTACAGTCAATACAGTTGCACGGTTCAATGTTTCGTTCAATGCATTGAACTCAATGCATTGAACGAAACATTGAATTCAAAGCATTGATCGGAACATTGAATGCTCTTGAAGAGCCGTTTACACGACTCAATGTTTTAAATTCATTGACAATGGTGGCACTGCCTTCCAAAATCTTTGTTTCTAGAAGGCAGTAACATACCCTTCCTTCTATTGAAAGGAAAATTGAACGATATTTAGAACACGTCCTAAATGAGAAAACATTGAATTCAACCTTGAATTCAAGCTTTCGTTCAATGATTCATTGAATTCTATTGTTGTTTACACGGTTAAATGCATTGAATTCAACCTTGAATTCAATGCATTGAACGAAACTTTGAACTGTGTAAACACAGCTTAAGATTACCACGGCCTGGTGGAATTTAAAGTAAAGTATTGTTTGACTCTTTACCATTAAAAGAGTCAAATGGTTAATAATAATAATAATAATAATGTGTTTATTTGTCATGTTATCATTACAAAACGACATCGACAATTTCAGTTGTACAGGTATAATGTTCCAATCATAATAAAAACTCATTCGTCGAGTAAAAGCACTTTTCTATAAAGAATATCTTTAGTTTATCTTTAAAATTGCTTTTGTCTCTCATGCGTTTAATTTAATTTGGTAGTTTGTTAAAAAGTCTCCTGCCTGCATACAATGGTTCTTTCTTATAGATAGAGCTCATATAGGTGGTGGGCTGTTTCTTTCAGGATGTCATTATATCTGGTGTTATGATACGGGATACCTAATGATAATAATGGTAATAATGATAAATACCTTTTTTAATGGTAATGATAAAAACTTATTTGATTCCATGGTAGGGTACTCTATCATACGAGATCCCCAAAAAGGGGCAAACTCAAACTAACATGCCGGGATTTGTCGTTAGTCAGGATAGTGCCAAAAAAAAACTTTTTAGTGATCAAGAGATAGAACACTATCACATCGACGGTAATAGGGAACCTAACTCCATTTCACGTCGCGAAGGTGAGCGGATTTGCATCTTCCTCGAGGACCCACTGCTGCTAGACACGAGCCAAGAGTTACTAAACTGCCCATGGAGCTTCTTGTACCGCTTAAGACCCCTACTGTATGCCGTGCAGGGGCAATGCTTTGAACACTAATCACAAATGGTTCCATCATTTCAAGTTGCAAAGAATCGGCTATCTCTGTGATTCATTGCAGAACTAGATATAAATCCAAGACACCATCTTAATCTGTCAGGTGTTTATATATTTTGGGTGAATATAGACTGTTTACTAACAACTTGGCAATGTTGAAACATTTGGTAATCTCCAATATATGTATTGCGAACAAAAACATGTTTACTATCATTTTTCATCACAGTTTAGAAGAAAAAAATCAATATAATCTAAATCAATTTCCATTTTTTAGAAATTTTGTCTAATCAATGTGCCAAAAATGAATAGTTAGACATCCGTAGCAGGAATTGCTACGAAGAATTTTGTCTAATCGATGTGCCAAAAATAAACAGATATACATCTGTAGCTAGTATTGCTACGAAGCCCACTTAGTGAAGTGAATGTGTAATGGAAGGCCGAGCTCGAAGTCAACCCCGACCGCTCTGTGAAGAGCTTTGTGGTTGAAGCACATGTTGGATGTTTGTCGGCAGCTTATTAAAAATTTGGATGCCCATGCAATCTGAGGAGAGTTGCTGCGGCCTCTTTTCACAACCAAATACCATAACGTTATTTCCATTTCTAGTAAAATGTTGGTGTTGGTCTTTCACTTTTGGCAAATGAATGTGTAATGGAAGGCATTCCGCCGAGCTCGAAGTCAACCCCGACCTCTTTTCACAACCAAATACCATAACATTTACATTCCTAGTAAAATGTTGGTGTTGGTCTTTCACTTTTGGCAAATGAATGTGTAATGGAAGGCATTCCGCCGAGCTCGAAGTCAACCCCGACCTCTTTTCACAACCAAATACCATAACATTTTTTTCCATTACTAGTAAAATGTTGGTGTTGGTCTTTCACTTTTGGCAAATGAATATATAATGGAAGGCGTTCCGCCGAGCTCGAAGTAAACTCCGACCCGTTGTTGCAGATCACCATGGTGACGGACATGTCCCACCAATGCCGCATCGTCGAGTCCCTGCTGCTGCACGTCGACTGGTTCTTCTCGCCGGACTCGAGCGAGACGTTGGAGCTGCCGGCGCCGGGAGCTGCCGAGCTGGAGCCGTCCGCGATGAGTCACGACCTGCTCATCGGCAACATACAGAAGGTGGAAGGTGGGTTCGCTTGTTCATTCGTTTTTCGTCTCCAGACCGGCTAGCAATTGATGAAAAAATTTACAAAAACGACAAGAAAGTCAAAAAATCTAGCCGTAAATAGCGCATGGCTATTAAATGAAGGAGGGTTTCTGCTATAACAACATGGGGATCGAGGTACCTAAGTCAAGGTAGACAGATATATTCCGTAAACCCAATGATATCTAGAAGCCCAATTGACAACGCCATTGCAATGCACCAGTGTTGGGTAGGTGCTGCGACATTGTAGGAAACCGGTTTGCTACCTGACCTCTCCACTTGAGACGTACTATACACTAGAATTAATTTGAGTTTGCCACTTTTTGGGGATCTCACATCATAGAGTATCATACCATAGAATCATAGTGTATCAACCATGTACCATAGAATTTTATTATAACTTTTATTATTATCATTGCTATAATAATTTTAAGTATTTTTTAATACTATTATTGCTATTATTTTTATTATTATTATATAAGAATGTAAATATTCAGTTTCATTGTGATTAGAATACCTATTTAGTTTTTATGTTTCAAAGAGTCTGTACGCTCTACTGTCCCCAAACAGTATGAGAATTTTTAGACGTAGCCACCGAGGCAGCAAACCAAAGTGTCCGTTTCTCTCGCCAGACAGCGCCAGCAGCTCTTCCGGGCGCTGGTTTTCCGAACATGACTTGAAAGCGGCAATTGCTACGATGCTGTAGGGTTATATAGGGGCAATCTTGTACATGGGGGGCACCGCCAAGGCAAGATCTCCCCTATTTAATCCCACAGCGCCAATGATAATACATAGTAAAACCGCCTGTATTACCTGACTGCTCCAAGGGCTATCAATCGTAATCGATTCACACCCCTAATGATAACCATCAACAAATAAATAGTTGAGAGATAAAAATATCGTTTCAGTCACATCCCGAAACTTGTATTTACTCTTTTACCAGATAGTGTTTTAACCCATTCACTGCTACGCCCGTGTATACGCGTTTTGACACCCCTAATGATAACCATCAACAAATAAATAGTTGAGAGATAAAAATATCGTTTCAGTCACATCCCGAAACTTGTATTTACTTTTTTACCAGATAGTGTTTTAACCCTTTCACTGCTACGCCCGTGTATACGCGTTTTGACACCCCTAATGATAACCATCAACAAATAAATAGTTGAGAGATAAAAATATCGTTTCAGTCACATCCCGAAACTTGTATTTACTTTTTTACCAGATAGTGTTTTAACCCTTTCACTGCTACGCCCGTGTATACGCGTTTTGACACCCCTAATGATAACCATCAACAAATAAATAGTTGAGAGATAAAAATATCGTTTCAGTCACATCCCGAAACTTGTATTTACTTTTTTACCAGATAGTGTTTTAACCCATTCACTGCTACGCCCGTGTATACGCGTTTTGACACCCCTAATGATAACCATCAACAAATAAATAGTTGAGAGATAAAAATATCGTTTCAGTCACATCCCGAAACTTGTATTTACTTTTTTACCAGATAGTGTTTTAACCCTTTCACTGCTACGCCCGTGTATACGCGTTTTGACACCCCTAATGATAACCATCAACAAATAAATAGTTGAGAGATAAAAATATCGTTTCAGTCACATCCCGAAACTTGTATTTACTCTTTTACCAGATAGTGTTTTAACCCTTTCACTGCTACGCCCGTGTATACACGTTTTGACACCCCTAATGATAACCATCAACAAATAAATAGTTGAGAGATAAAAATATCGTTTCAGTCACATCCCGAAACTTGTATTTCCTTTTTTACCAGATAGTGTTTTAACCCTTTCGCTGCTACGCCCGTGTATACGCGTTTTGACACTCCTAATGATAACCATCAACAAATAAATAGTTGAGAGATAAAAATATCGTTTCAGTCACATCCCGAAACTTGTATTTACTTTTTTACCAGATAGTGTTTTAACCCTTTCACTGCTACGCCCGTGTATACGCGTTTTGACACCCCTAATGATAACCATCAACAAATAAATAGTTGAGAGATAAAAATATCGTTTCAGTCACATCCCGAAACTTGTATTTCCTTTTTTACCAGATAGTGTTTTAACCCTTTCACTGCTACGCCCGTGTATACGCGTTTTGACACCCCTAATGATAACCATCAACAAATAAATAGTTGAGAGATAAAAATATCGTTTCAGTCACATCCCGAAACTTGTATTTACTTTTTTACCAGATAGTGTTTTAACCCTTTCACTGCTACGCCCGTGTATACGCGTTTTGACACCCCTAATGATAACCATCAACAAATAAATAGTTGAGAGATAAAAATATCGTTTCAGTCACATCCCGAAACTTGTATTTACTTTTTTACCAGATAGTGTTTTAACCCTTTCACTGCTACGCCCGTGTATACGCGTTTTGACACCCCGTCATGCATTTGAATTTTTCCTGAGCACCAGATGTGAGCTAGAGACTTGAAATTGCGCGCACTCTATTAGCAAATGTTGGCACTAACGTAACTAAAAATATCGACCGTATCGACCGCCACCTTGTAGCCGCTTTGGTACTGTAAGTGAAAGAATGATTGTGGACTACTGGCACGTCACGCACTCTTTGGGAGGGGGGCCCGAGGGGGTTGTTCAATTGGATGTTTGAGGTGTTGGGGTTGGGGGGCAGTCTAATATTGCTGGGTGCATAGGTTTATTGTTTTCCAAAAATTTTCCAAAAAAAAGTTGCAACGTTTTTCAAAGTTTTTTTATCCCCCCTTCCAAATTTTTTTGGGGTGGGAAGGCCAAAAGTTTTTAATTTTTCTGGAAGTATATATTCAACACCCACTTGTAAAAAATTTTCAAACAGCACAGCCCAACGGTTCGTGCTCTGCAATTTATTTAGTAAAACAGTGTATTTTGCTAAATATCCCCAGCACAGCCACTCTTTCACTCCAATAGAACCCCAGCAGTTAAAGGGTTAATAATAGGTACATAGTAAAACCGCCTGTATTACGTGACCCGCTCGAAGTGTTAACCCGTTGCCCGTGGTCCAGGGATGCTGGGCGGGGAGTCCTCGCTGGCCAAGGCGATCGGCTCGTCCATAATCTCTGCCGCCAACCGCAAGATGCAACGCAAGACTCGCAAGTCCACGACGACGGCGGCTGGAGGCGGAGTCGCGGACCACGAGGGCCGCGAGGTGTCCATCGACTCTGCCGTACGCAGACATCAGATGGAGACGGACGCCCTCAGACAGGTGAGGGGCAACGGACAGGTGAGGGGCAACGGACTGGTGAGGGGCAGCAAGGTGAGGGGCTAAGCGATGGCGTAGAAATTAAGCTGTGTTAAACATTGAATCAAACCTTGAATTCAAGCATCTGCAACATACTGAAATATTGCAATAATAACTTCAACGATGTGGCCTTGAGATGTCGGCAACTTTTGGTCTGAAAGCCACTTTCTGGCGAACTGATCTGTTCTCGTAAACTATAATCCGTTTCACGTTAAGAAGGAGAGTGAATTTAGCATCTGCCTCGAGGACCCACTGCTGCTAGACACAAGCCAAGAGTTTCAACACTGCCCACAGCACAGAGTTTTGTCTGGCTCATTTGACATGGCTTGTGAGTTTTGAAACTCTTGGCTCGTGTCTAGCAGCAGTGGGTCCTCGAGGAAGATTCAAATCCACTCTCCTTCTCGACGTGAAACGGAGTTTAGCAAGTTCCATACGCCGACTGAACCTTTGTCCACCGTCCACGCAGGCGACGTCTCCGACACGAGAGCAGCCCGCCGACGAGCCGGCCAATGAGCAGGCGGCGTTGCCGGACCCGGGAGAGAGGCTGTCGGCGCCGGCGACGGATGCGGCCGCCTCGAAGGCCGGGGACGCCCTCGGCTGGACGTACGCGGGGCTGTCGGCGACCACGCAGGAGCGAATCAGGAGGTAGGACGGCCACCCAGGAGCCAATCAGGAGGTAGGACGGCCACCCAGGAGCCAATCAGGAGGTAGGACGACCACCCAGGAGCCAATCAGGAGGTAGGACGGCCACGCAGGAGCCAATCAGGAGGTAGGACGACCACGCAGGAGCCAATCAGGAGGTAGGACGGCCACCCATGAGCCAATCAGGAGGTAGGACGGCCACGCAGGAGCCAATCAGGAGGTAGGACGGCCACCCAGGAGCCAATCAGGAGGTAGGACGGCCACGCAGGAGCCAATCAGGAGGTAGGACGACCACGCAGGAGCCAATCAGGAGGTAGGACGGCCACCCATGAGCCAATCAGGAGGTAGGACGGCCACGCAGGAGCCAATCAGGAGGTAGGACGGCCACCCAGGAGCCAATCAGGAGGTAGGACGGCCACGCAGGAGCCAATCAGGAGGTAGGGCGACCACCCAGGAGCCAATCAGGAGGTAGGACGACTGCCCAGGAGCCAATCAGGAGGTAGGACGACCACGCAGGAGCCAATCAGGAGGTAGGACGACCACGCAGGAGCCAATCAGGAGGTAGGACGGCCACCCAGGAGCCAATCAGGAGGTAGGACGGCCACGCAGGAGCCAATCAGGAGGTAGGACGGCCACCCAGGAGCCAATCAGGAGGTAGGACGACCACGCAGGAGCCAATCAGGAGGTAGGACGGCCACGATGCACGCGGCAGTCTGCAACAAAGTTGTCCGAGACGTTTCAGCCCGCTTTGTTTTCCTGACGTTTTCAAAAGTTGACCCGAGAACGTTTCGATTGATCCTCGAATACCCAGTTCTGGGCTGCGTTGCTTTGATATCTGAAATGCACGTTATTTTTGGTGAAATCTTCAATTACACTGCCCCTGAAGAAAAGCTCTTGTGTTTGTTTGTTTGTTTGTGTGTTTGCACGCGCTCTACAGACCAAACGCCTGGACCGATTTCGATGGCATTTCCAGAGGACCGTTCTTCTCAACTTGGACCCCCTGCAAATCTCTGAAGCTCTGTTAATTTGAATGATGTTGACAGCGAAGGCCTAGCCGCTGCGGCTGAAGTCTGTCTACACGTTTGTCTTGTGGCATTGCAGGTTCGAGCAGGAGACCAAGGCCATGCTGCAACGAGACCCGACCTGGGCTACCAGGAGGGAGATCGAGCCCCAGAATGGAGCCAACGGAGGTGAGTCCTTCCCTTCCGTATGGTCCTTCCCTAACATGTTGTCCTTCCCTTCCGTGTTGTACCTTCCCTTCCGTATGGTCCTTCCCTTACATGTGGTCCTTCCGTGTGGTCCTTCCCTTCCATGTGGTCCTTCCCTTCCGTATGGTCCTTCCCTTCCATGTGATAATTCCCTTCCGTGTTGTTTTTCCCTCCCGTGTGGCCATTCCCTTCCGTGTTGTTCTTCCCTTCCGTGTGGCCCTTCCCTTCCACGTGGTCCTTCTCTTCTGTGTGGTCCTTCTCTTCCGTTCGGTCCTTTCCGTCCATGTGGTCCTTCCCTCCCGTGTTGTCCTTCCCTTCCACGTGGTCCTTCCCTTCCGTATGGTCCTTCTCTTCCGTGTGATGATTCCCTTCCGTATGGTCCTTCCCTTCCATGTGATCATTCCCTACCGTGTGGTCCTTCCCGTACATGTGGTCCTTCCCTAACATGTGGTCCTTCCCTTCCGTTTGACCGTTTGACGGTCACGGAGAGACCGTTTCGAGTCCTCGCAAAACCAAAAGCGACCCACGTCCGTTCTTGGTTTCTCAAGACTCGCATCCTTATTACCTAATGTTGTCGTAAATCCCAGTTTGAAATAGTTTTGTTTCAAATCCGGTGCTAAAGATAGGACATCTTAGTCGACACAAATATTAGAAATTTAATGCCAAACGTTTGTTCTCAAGCTTTGAAACTAAGCTTTGTTTCTCAAGGTTGATTTCTCTTGTATCGGTGCAAATGTTTGAATTTGTATTTTAAAACGGTGGTGCAAGCCCCTTTTTGATTATTTACTACTAGAAAGAACAGTAGCTACAAGTTATTGAGACTTTATTTAGCATTCAATACCCAGTTAGAACTACTGGCATTTGACCGCTGTTGCTAGAGATAGGACAAGCAGATGTGGATGTAAGGAATGTATTAACGTACCGATCAATGTTAAAAATTGTGTAAATAATGTAAATAAGTTAAAAACAACCATCAAGACCTTTTTAATTGAGAATGCGTTTTATTCTATTAATGAATTTTTAGTTTTTAAGTGACTTACATGTCTAATACATAATAATTGTATGGTCAATTGTGATAACTAAAATTATTATTATTATTATTATTATTTACGTCTAATCTGTGAACCTCTCGTGTTTCCCCATGCAGTGACCACAGTCAGCCGGAGTTCAACGAGCCATTCGTCTGAGAGCCGCGTCAGTGTGACCAACATCCACGTGAACCCGCTGGCTTCGGTGGAAAACACCGAGTCGGTGACAAAGAGGCACCAACACGAGGAGACGTCGGTCCGGGGGGAACCCGGGGAAGTCACCGGAATCGCGTTGGCTGACACGGACAACGGGAATCTCAAACGCTTCAAGACGGGCAACGAACAGGTTGGTAGCACTGCACGGGAATTTGCTAGCGAAACCTAAGGACTTCGCCCTAAGATTCGGGCACCGGGTCCACCCTCGGCTGCCTTCCAAATCTCGGTCATGGTTCCTGAAGTGAATGCATCATTTAGGAAGCAAACTTTGGCAGGATTGTTAGAATCTTGCATGTCTAAACTCCATTTCTTGTCGAGGTGGAGAGTGGATTTGCATCTTCCTCGAGGACCCACTGCTGCTAGACACGAGCCAAGAGTTTCAAAACTCACAAGCCATGTCTTGAGTCGGACAAAAGGCTCTGTGGGCAGTTTTGAAACTCTTGGCTCGTGTCTAGCAGCAGTGGGTCCTCGAGGAAGACGCAAATCCACTCTCCTTCTCGATGTGAAATGGGAGTTGAGGTTAAAAACCATTGATTCAAGAACCATTCTATCCAAAGTACTAAACATAATTTTTTTCTAAACTAATCCCACATTGCAAGTGAGCAGCCAAACTCGTGCCATGAATCGAATGACGCCGTCACGTTCTGTCGTGTTGGCAGCCCTGCGAGCCGCTGCGTCTGATGTCTTCGCTGCGCTGCGCCTCCCTGGACTCGTTGCATGACGCCTTCGACCGGCCGCCCAGCGAACTCTCCGACGACGGTAAGCACTGGCCTCGAAGTTTTGCCTTTAGTGTGAGGTCCTGGCCTTGGGTCTGAGGTCCTTGGCTTTGGTCTGAGGTCCTGGCCTTGGCACAAGGTCCTTGCCTTGGGTCTGAGATCCTTGCCTTGGGTCTGAGGTCCTGGTCTTGGGTCTGAGGTCCTTGGCTTTGGTCTGAGGTCCTTGGCTTTGGTCTGAGATCCTTGCCTTGGGTCTGAGGTCCTGGTCTTGGGTCTGAGGTCCTTGGCTTTGGTCTGAGGTCCTTGGCTTTGGTCTGAGGTACTTGCCTTTAGTGTGAGGTCCTTGCCTTTGGGCTGAGGTACTTGCCTTTAGTGTGAGGTCCTTGCCTTTGGTCTGAGGTACTTGCCTTTAGTGTGAGGTCCTTGCCTTTGGTCTGAGGTACTTGCCTTTAGTGTGAGGTCCTTGCCTTTGGGCTGAGGTACTTGCCTTTAGTGTGAGGTCCTTGCCTTTGGTCTGAGGTACTTGCCTTTAGTGTGAGGTCCTTGTCTTTGGTCTGAGGTACTTGCCTTTAGTGTGAGGTCCTTGCCTTTGGTCTGAGGTACTTGCCTTTGGTGTGAGGTCCTTGTCTTTGGGCTGTCGAGGCCTCTCATAGCCCTAGGACCCTGTCATCCCACACCCAAGCAGCACAAAAACAGGTATCACGAACGTTCGGCGGAAGTCGAAAAGCCAACGGGGGACAACTTGCGTTCAACGTTCGCATTCGCCTAACGTTCGATCAGGTTCTACCCGAACGTCGTACGCAAGTTTTCCCCCGTCGGCTTTTCGACGTCCACCGAACGTTCGAAATAACGTTCGCTTTTTACAGGGGAGCGTTTTTGACAAAGGTTGCCACTAAAGTTTTTGTCTTTCAAATAACATGGCTCTTATTCGTGTTGTGTTGACCAATTATGTACAGTTTATCACTATTTTATGTTATAGGTACTTAAATATATTATTTATGATATAAATATGATATAATAGCACTTCAATATAACATTAAATTAAATAAATGCAAGTTATTTTGATGGCTTACAACCGCTGTGGCAGGCTTTTGCCGAAATTGCAACCGTGAAAATGCAGTTCTAGAAGTGACCCTAGCCCCTTGTCGAGCTCCGTTGGGACTGTGCCGGCCCTGAAAGGCCATCACCCCCTTGAGTTAGGCTGCCAACGGTGGAAGACTGCTGTGGTGACTGAGTCCCAGTGTGATTGACCTTCACCCTGACTCTTGCCTCCCCGACCTAGTAAGTCTATATTGGGTTTGAGAGTGGCCATCTCTGCGTATGGGCGCCATGTTTTTACCAACGTCAACTATCAACAGCCCTTTCAGCAGTAGTTGATACGTTACGAACTTACCTCACCATTGTGTACATTACGTAGATATGCAAAGGAATGTGAGAAACTCATAAAGACAACTGCCACGTGCTTCGTGATCAACTTGGTAAAAACATGACGTCCGTTTAGCATGGGATTCGAACAGCCAATGGAAAAGTGTCATCATGTTGGCCACTCTCTAACCCTATATAGGCTCACGACCCCGACCTACCTAGGTAGCCTAAGCACCCCTCGGCCCATGTCCCTTGGAGGTCATGTGCTATGTTCGACAATGAAGCCAGGCATCTGTCCATCTAGCAGGTTCTGTCTTCCGAGTATTCCATTCACTTTGAACGTCGAACCTTTCAAAAAAGTGGATCCATACAATCTTGACCAAATTGCCCATTTAAGGTATGTCTGGATCTGCCGAAGCTTAAGAGAGAAGTAAACGGTGGTAGTTTTGTTCGATTCTCGCACCGATTTCACATTCAAACGGACGTCTCCTGGCTACAAATTATTTACAAAAATTTTGAAAATAAAATACACGTGTTGTTAAAGAGCTGCTGAATGGCAGATACTATTTTTTTCGTCAATTTTTTTAAACTTGCCACTGGGGGAATTTTCTACAAGTGCCGTTTGTGAAATTTATGCGAAAATCTTCCAAAACGACAACCGATTACTTCTCTCTTAAATTACTGCTGGGCATCCATTTCCACGGCAGCATTTCCGACAAAAGTCGTCTTTTCTTGTTGAGTGATTGTTCACCCTGATTGTTCAAAGCGGGTCAAGGAACTAACAGTCCGTTAGCTGGCGGTGAAAGCATCCGCTTGGCTGTGTAACGATATAACGAACTGTTTATCTTTAACCAGCGATTTAAAAACCCGGCCTAGAGGCATTACGTAAAGTAGCAATATCGCACATAATTTGTCCAAACAATGTGATTTTGCTGTGACAGACTTTTGTCAAAAATGTTTCCGACCGTGTGAATTGGGTTTCAGTAGCAGGCCAAAGTCCACTTCCGAGCCCCCCCTCCCCCCCTAGTGAGTTGTGCCGCTGTAAACGGTTGTAAAAAGCCAAAATCTTTTGTCCGGGCACAACTCAAGTCTAGAACAGAAAATCCCTGATACCTCGTTCACTCTACACGAGTTGATCGTGATCAAGTCCTCGACGCGATCAAATATGGCGTTGATTGGGTTTCAAAAATCAGTTGGTGTTCACACACTTGTTTCCTTACTTGATCGTGATCAAGTCATTCGGACAAGTTCGGAATATGTTCGGGAAACGAACACAACCGGAAATCGCGACGAATCTAACCTCACTTTATCACCGAGCTCATAGCACACGGAACACGCTCCCAGGTTAATGTTGCAACGTTTCCGATGGCGGATTTCGAAATAATCACGAACCCTTCCGAGCGTTCACGACGATTCCCGAATGATTTCATCACGATCAAATAGATAACTGAGTTGTGGAAACCCAATCAACGCCATCTTTGACGGCGTAGAGAGTCGATATCTCGATCAAGTCTGTAGTGTGAACGAGGTATACGCTGGCAACCCGTAGTTCCCTTTGTACCCCTTTGTCCCGCGCCTTTCTGAGCCCCCTCTGCTCGAAACGTGTGTCTGTGGTCTGAACCGGTCTCTCTTCTTCCCGTGCTGCGTTGTGTTGTGTGCTTGTGCGGCGGTGGTGAGTACAGGCGGTTGCTTCGTGGCGTGGACCCGGAGGCTGCTGGCCGTCAACCACAAGCTGGCACGGTAACGGGCCGCCCCCCCCCCCCCCCAAACCCCCCCAAACCCCCCAAACCCCCCCCAACCCCCAACAATTGGCTAGGTGATGCGTCGCCTTTGCGAATTCCACAGTTGGGGAAGGATCTTTTAACAAGATCGAGATCCTTTTTTAGTGATCTTATTACTGATCGTGATTGTTTTCTATGCAATGAGCTTTTAGTTTGATCGAGATTGTTTTTCCATAATCTTTTTTAAAATATCGTTTTAAAAGATCAAGATCGTTTCCCATTGCCTATATACAGATGTGTTTCTGAAGTACTTTTATTCAATTCTGTGTGTTTTGTAGAGATTCTTAATATGGGACTTCAGCCAACAACATGAAACTTCCAATCTGACCGTTTATTTCGGGACAAGAGGAAACATCTTCTAATTAGTGGACCATTGTCGCAAAACAATAGACCATTTTTCCACAACAAAAATCCTAAAAAAAAATCTTTTAAACGAATATGATCTTTTTATAAAACAATCTTGAATTTAAATTTATAAAAATAAGTTCGTGAACTTGCCTATAGATCTTTTTGAAAGATTTTTTTTGATGACGATCTTGATATTTTTAAAAGATCAATTTAAAAACGACCATCCCCAACTATGGCAAACGCTTTCACACTGGCTGTTAGATGCTAAATAATTAATGTCGCACTGGTTTCCCTGAAATTTCCCTGCCATCTGTGAGACTTTATTTAACATTCTACGCTTATCCGTGTTGAAATGGTTGTGTTTGAAAACCAGTGCTAAAGACAGGACAAGCAGACACGAGTCTTGGGAATCAGTGATACTTTATTTAGCATTCAAAACCCAGTGTTGAAATGGTTGTGTTTGAAAACCAGTGCTAAAGACAGGACAAGCAGACACGAGTCTTGGGAATCAGTGAGACTTTATTTAGCATTCAAAACCCAGTGTTGAAATGGTTGTGTTTGAAAACCAGTGCTAAAGACAGGACAAGCAGACACGAGTCTTGGGAATCAGTGAGACTTTATTTAGCATTCAAAACCCAGTGTTGAAATGGTTGTGTTTGAAAACCAGTGCTAAAGACAGGACAAGCAGACATGAGTCTTGGGAATCAGTGAGACTTTATTTAGCATTCAAAACCCAGTGTTGAAATGGTTGTGTTTGCAAACCAGTGCTAAAGACAGGACAAGCAGACACGAGTCTTGGGAATCAGTGAGACTTTATTTAGCATTCAAAACCCAGTGTTGAAATGGTTGTGTTTGCAAACCAGTGCTAAAGACAGGACAAGCAGACATGGGTCTAAGAAAATTAATAACTCTCAGGTCCTGTTTGAAACCCGTATGGTCGTGCAAATAATCGTGGTCACTGGAAAGGATCCTTTCGAAATGGTCGGCCAGGTAGACAAGTTTCATTCCGGCCAGGCCACCGCTTTGGCAAACCAGCTGGGTCGAGTCCGGCATTCCTCTGCTCTTGTGTCGAACAAGCCTTTCCGCGGAAATGGGGGAATCGATTTCCTATTTGATATTTTAGGTACCTAGATGATGTTTGCAAATTTTGCACAATTTTTCTCCTATAGTAATAATTTATACGGAGAAACGTCCTTAAAAAGTATGTGAGGCCAAAACCAAGACCTAGAACAACAAGAGAATTCAAACACGGGCTCAAAGCCAATACAAATTGCGCTTTGGAGCCCTCAGGGCTGGGCCCGTCGGCTCCCAAAGCGCAGTGTTTTTTTGCGAATCCGTCTCGTTCTCGGCCTCTCAGAGCGTTTCGGGCTCCGACGGGCCCAGCCCTGAGGGCTCGAAAGCGTGCTACTAGCGTGATATATATTGACTCACAGTTTCTGGGCCCCCCCCCCCCCCCTCCCCCGGCCCCTCCACCCCCACGCCTTTCGGTCGTGACGTCCGATAACGTTTTGTCCGCGTGCCGTCGGGTTCGCGCAGGGAGTCGCGCGACGGCGACGGCTTCTGGGCGACGCTGGCTCGTCTCGGGGGGCAGCCGCAAGCGCCGTCCCCCCGGCCCCCCCACCCCCGAGGGGGGCGGCAGCGGGGGGCGGGCGGCGCCGGGCCGGCCGTAGACCCCGTCAGAGGTAGCACTGTCCCGTCGCACCCCCGACCCACCCCCCCATCCACCCCCCTATCCACCCCCCACTCCACCCCCCAATCCACCCCAACCCACTCCCCACCCATCCCCAACCCATCCCCTAATCCACCCCCAATTCACCCCCAATTCACCCCCAATCCACCCCCCCCCCCCCCCCCAATCCACCCCCCAACCCCCCAATCCACCCCCCATCACCACCCTGCGTGTGCTGGCAACCCTGCGATCGTTCGTTCATTGTCCTGCACTCTGGCTTGCGTTTTTTGACTCCGTAACCAATGGAATACCTGTGAATAACTCCGTTTATAGGTTTGCTTCTGAAATCACTTATGAATTCTTTCAATGCACTCTCATACTTCACCCGATATCCTCCGAAATCACTTCACTACGCCTTGAAAAACCCAGTGCACCAGTCTCCAAAACCGCTACGAACTTCATCAATCTGCCTCGAATAATTCCTTGCGAATTCCGATAAAGCACTCCGAAACTTGACTCAAAATCCACCATACCACTTCAACAATCCGTTATAAACCTTTACACAGTCTCTGAAACCTCCAAGTTCTCCAAAAATACAAATCTTAAACACCCTTACTAATGCCCCATTATCAATGCTCCCCAAAACCCCTCCATACCAATTCAAATTCTCTGTTACCTTGCCAAAACCCCTCCATACCAATTCAAATTCTCTGGTACCTCTACAAAACCCCTCATTACCTCTGAAACTAACCTTGGCCTTGACACTCCCTAAGATGTGGTTGCTGTCAACTGTTTTCCTAAGTGTTTTTTGTCAACGCATGCAAAGTGACTCCAGCGCTGCAGCGAACAGTATACATTCTCTCACGGGACAGAGTTTTGCTGCTTGCTGATAAAATTCAATTTCATGCATTTAACCTCACCATATCAGTATGTGTTCACGTCAAGAAGGAAAGTGTTGTCGTCGTGACTCCAGACATTGCGCTGTCAATCGTTCGATGCTCAGACCGTTCAACCCTTAAGGGCCGAAATTACTATGTCTGTTCTAGAAGTTATCTGCAGGATAAGGTAAAATTGAGATATCGGCACTGCGATTTCGTAACTCTGACCTTGCCGTTCTCGGTTACAAAGTTAAAAAATTAACATGGACAACAATAGGGATTTTATCCATCAGAAGGAGTTATTATTAGGAGTTGGAAGACTTAGAGAACGATGGGTCGATCAAGTGAGGAGAAATCTGGGAATAATACAGAAAAATGGTGGAAATGTAAGGAAAGGTGGATGGAGTTGGCAAATAGAGAAGAAATTTATGAAGAAATAAGTACAAAGAATATTAGGTAAAAATGTAAAAAATTGTGTATGTTAGCTCGATTACACAAATTGCAAGGAAAAGAGCTTGTATGTTGGTGTTGTACACCTCTCTACATGTTTATTTAAATGGAAAAGAGAAATAAAGATGTTTAAAAAAATATATTTTTATTTAAAAAAACCGATAACGGCACCACGTAAAAGATACAAAATCGCTGGGCTGATTGGCTGTGACTATGGAGATAACACGTTATCTGGTGGTTAACTTCTGGTCCAGACATTGTGATTTCGGTCCTCAGCGGAACAATGGGCCGGCCTGCGAATGTTGACACCTATGGCTCTTCTAACAGCAGGCAAGTCTCTTTGAGATGAAAACACCACTAGCTCCTTCTTATCTCCATCAAATACTATGGACTTAACATTGACAGCTGCCCCCCTCACCCCCCCTCACCCTCCCACCTCCATGCACCTGCTCGTGTGTTTGCGTGCGCTTCGTTTTTGTCCGCGGCCGCCATTCCGTTTGTTGGTTTCCGTCGTTTTTCTCACCGCACGGCGAACGCTTCCGTCTCGACGACTTTCGTTTGCGGACGGAGACGAGTTGCACAGACGGTCCGTTTCGTGGGGCAACGGCCAGACGTTTTTTGAGATTCTTTTGGAAATTACAGTTTTTGAGACTGCATACATTATGCACTAGACAGTTACTATTTCTCATGTCAGTGTAGCGATCATGTGACTTTTTGTCATTCGATTTGGCTCGAAATCATTCGATTTCAAATCATTGCCCCGTGTGTTAAACCGCAGGCAGTTGTATTGAAAACGAATCGTTTTGAAATCACAAAGTTACATGATCGGTCTCCAGATTGAATAAGATTAGTTAGTTTAAAAAGACAATCACGAATAATTGCCTTTTTCATAAAATTAAATACTGATTTTGGAAAAAATCAACTTTTCGAGGTCGTTTTTCATTGGGATTTTGGATGGTTTTTGAAATTTAGGTAGGTAAAATGTCAATTTTGGTTTATTATTTGACTTTAACCGGATTGTTAGTAAATTTAGGAAGCCTGGATCAAAAAACTACTATTGGTGTATTTGTTCACGTTTTTTACGTCAGTCGAGCCATCACCCTCGATAAAGTAACTAGTATATGTTACGAAACGTTGGGAAACAAGTGAGACTTTTGATACAGCATTCAAATCCCAGTTTCAAATAGTCTTTTTCAACGAAACTTGCGTTGGCTTCGAATGGAGTGAAGATTCAGAGAACTGTGCAGCTGCGATCGACTGTGCACGTGAAAAATGTGTTTTGGCGTCACAGTTTTGAGTTTCTCACTCCAATTTGTTGCCAATTCATGTGTTTCCTGCCGTAAGATTAACGCAGACTGCCTCTTTTATCCCTGTGACCACAAGAATCCCCTTATCTCTCAGAACTGTGGTTCCCTGCATCAAGTCATCAAATGTGACTTGGGATATATTTATTAAAAACTCGGCGTTGATTGCTAGTGAAGGCTAACTGGTATCCCGAACGTTTCTCGTACCTACTTTCCTTTCGTTTACTGTTTCACGTTTCAACGTGCCTTGATAAAATAACTAAACTCCATTTCACGTCGAGAAGCAGAGTGGATTTGCATCTTCCTCGAGGACCCACTGCTGCTAGACACGAGCCAAGAGTTGCAAAACTGCCCATAGAGCCTTTTGTGTGGCTCATTTGACATGGCTTGTGAGTTTTGAAACTCTTGGCTCGTGTCTAGCAGCAGTGGGTCCTCGAGGAAGACGCGAATCCACTCTCCTTCTCGACGTGAAATGGAGTTTAGTACAGCTTACAAAACGTTGGGAAAACAGTCGTACTTGGCAAACAAACTCAGTTTAAAAAAGCCTTGTCCCCCGCGATTTCGCCCGGACCGTCTGTGTAACCGAATCCACGTTCCGTTCGCTGACTTCCGTTGTATTTCCGTCGCCGCCGCTTCGCGCCGACCGTTTCCGCCCGTCCGTCCGCAGGCAGCGACCTCCTCTCGAGTCTCACCTCGACGTTCGACCGCAAGCTCAAGTCGCTGCTCGGATCGACGTCGCAGGCGGCCACCTCGACGACCCTGACCTCGACTTCGGTGACCCTGCCGGCGCCGATCCGGCTCAGTCCGGTCAACCTGGCGTCGCTCGAGACGCTGGCCTCGCATTTGGTGACTCTGACCGCCGGCTCGGTGACCCTGCCCGCGAAAGCGGCCCACGACGAACGTACGGGCGAATCGGATTCGGCGCCGACTTCGACGACTCCGACTTCGACGACTCTGCCCTCGGAGACTCAGACTTCGACGACTCTGACTTCGACGACTCTGACTTTGGAGACTCTGACTTCGACGACTCTGACTTCGACGACTCTGCCCTCGGAGACTCTGACTTCGAAGTCTCTGCCATCGGGGACTCTGACTTCGACGACTCTGACTTCAACGACTCTGGCTCCGACGGCTCCGGCGACCCTGACAAGTCCCGTCGCCGCGGCAACGAAGCTGCGATCTAAGATTCCGACGTACCGCGATCCGAGCCTGCACAGACAAACGGTGAGTGAGAGCCAATAGGCATTCGGTAATATCGAGAGCAGTGGTCCTCAAACTCATTGCATCCATGGCTCCCTTAACAAGGGGACGAATTTTCGCGGCTCCCTTGTGCTAACATCACGAGTTTTACAACGCTACCGGGGTGCTATCATGTAACTTTGTGATTTCAAAACCATTCGTTTTCAATATCACTGCCCATGGCTTAACTCGGGGGCAGTGATTTGAAATGGAATGATTTCGAGCCAAATGGAATGAGAAAATGTTACATGATCGCTACCCTGTACTTATCCTCACGTTTTCGCAAGATGCCTGTGCAATTGCTGCATCTCATGTGGCCGACTCAAAGTGTGTGAAAATACATTTCTAGATATCTGTCTTTTGACAAGACCAGGATTTTTGTCAATCGTAATCATGTCAATTGTATCGGGAATAAATATTATTTCCACACAGAAAAATAGCCATGTAAATAGCTAATTTTCAAAATATTCCATGAAATATTTTGAAAATTCGGCAATAGTATCTTCGGCCGCGACGTACGGTTTGAGAAGTTTGAGACATATATCAGGTGACGGGTCATACTTGTAATTTTAAACTTGTCCGTATGTCCTATTATGTTACGATATGTTTTTTTAGTCCATTTTTTATAAATTGAAACAATTTAATCGCCAATCGTTTTGATAACAACCCCTGAGATTTTCAAAACATTCTACCAAATAGATACTATATCAGACAGACGTACATCTATTGCATGCGTGTCCAAAACGTGACGTCGCTCTCTCCTCTCGTCCGCAGCCGGAGAAAGACAAGGAGGCGATCCGTCGGCGCTGGCTCGGCGAGGGGGGCGACCCCGACCCCGCCCCCCGCCCGGAGACGGCACCGGACTGCCCCCCCGCCCCCCAGCAAGCACCCAGCCCCTCCCAAGGCACCTCCATCCCCGCATACACCCACAGCACTGGCCCAATCAACACAAACCCCTCCCCAAACCACTTAAGCCCCTCCCCAAACCACTTGAGCCCCTCCCCAAATCACTTAAGCTCCTCCCCAAACCACTTAAGCCCCTCCCAAAACCACATAAGCCCCTCTCCAAACCACTTAAGCCCCTCCCCAAATCACGTTAGCTCCTCCCCAAACCACGTTAGCCCCTCCCAGATGATCTCAAGCCCCGCCTCCAACACCTCCCTCCTCGGTTCCGTGCCGTCCGCGAACAACGCGGGCTCAGCCGACGCCGTCCTCCGATCAAACCTCCGTCCGCCCACGAAAGTCCGCCGCTCGGATTCGCTCAGCAAGACGGAGAAGACGGAGAGCAACCGTCGCCGCCAGGAGAAGGAGAACGTCAAGCTGAAGCGGAGGCACGGCGCAAAAGACGGCGCGATAAAGCGGAGGCACACGGTGGGCGGCACGAAGGATTTGGCGACGTTGCCGTGGCTGGACAATCGGTGGGCGCCCGGGGAGGAGACGAAGGAGGGGGGGCGTGGTCTTCGGACGAGTTCGCCCGACCTTGGACGAGTGGACTGGCGGGAGTGGGGGGTGTCGGGGGCGGAGGGCAAACGGCCCATCGGGGTTCTGGAGTCGCACGTCTAGCGTTGGCCCGGCCACTAGTTTTTAGGCGGGGCACCGGGCGGATTTGGGTTTCGATACTTACTATTATAATATATATATATAAATATCTGTTATCATATCATGCGTTCTGGTGATGTAATTTGCTATTTAAATAAAATATCGAGTGCGTTTTGAATGCGGAGGTTTTTATTTATTTCTATTGTATCGACAATTTTCCTGCTTGCGTCTTGGTCGTGTTCGAGGAGTCGGCGAAGCGTGCTTCGAAGTTTGCATCGACGTCACAGATGACGTCGGCGATTGCATGTAGTTTCACTTATGGCGGGCGGAACTCCTTGGTATACGAATAACTACAAAAAATCTGTTTATAGACAAACTATCAGTGACAGCCCAAAACAAAATAGCTAGTGCACTAGGCAATTTGTAAGGCTTTCAAACTGTGTAAGAATCAATTTTGTGTTATGATCAGGCTTGCTGAAAATTTGTAAAAACCTTCAACATTTTTTAAAATTACTTCTAATAATAGTTATTCAGAATTTTCGACAAATCTAATCCTAACATAAAATTGACTCAAACTTTGTTTGATAGCCCGAAGAGGTACTTAGAGCACTAGCGATTTTGTTTTGGGCTGTCACTATATAGTGTGTCTGTAAAAAAACATTTTGTGCCTATACCTCACTTAAGGTGGTCAAATATTCGCCATTTACGATCCGACCAAAGTTGTGGCCTCGAAAGTGTAAATAGTCCGTCTCAGGTTCTTTTATCAGTGCCTTGGGTCGTTGGGCCTGTACTATAACATTGTAGAATACTGGTTTTCTGCGGACAAAATAACCTGAGACGTCCTCTAGTAGGTACCGTACGAGGCAAAGGCCCGAGTTCACCGCTCGATGAACAGGAGTCTGTAGTCGTCCGAATTGTCTCTCCTCTCTTTCTAAATACAGGCTGGCTCGGCAGGGAAGTCGATGTAAAATTCCAAAGTTGTACCCCTGGAAACTTTGGACACTACGCAATCAGGTTGATCAGGATTTGCGGAATCTTTACCAGCAACATCCATGGAAGTATGCAGCGTTTGACCGCTTTGTTCAAGAGCACAACTTGGGCAACTTGCTGCAGAAATGTGTGCCAGCAAGGATAAAGTAGGTGAGTTGTTCAAGACTTTCGCAGCCTTCATCAGAAAATTTTCAAATATCCTGTATCCTTTTCAAAACAATTTTAAGACTTGGTGTTTGTTTTTTTAAATTTATAGATTGGATGTTAAATATCTATTGTGATCAAGCCAGATTGATAAATGTAATAGTGAATACTTACTTGTTTTCATCCTATTTTGGAAGGGAATCAAAGCTGGAAAAATGTGCTACAAAACCGCAGATGCAAACCTTGTACCTACCACCTTGCTATACTGAATTGTATTGTTTATTTCTTGTTTGTGTTTTGTGCATGCATGAACAACATCAGTACTTATTAGTTTAAGAAAGCTAGTAACTCTTAATCTAATGTATATTTAAATAACAGTACCCAATGCTAACATAGTGTAATGTAAGCAATGTAATTATGGTGATGATTTAGCATATTGTGTTGATGTTGTTGAAGAGATATACTATTTATGTACAGGTTTAGCTAAGGGAGAATTGTGCTTTGTGAGGGTGGAGCAGCTGCCTTGCTAGGAGACAGGTTGGAGCTGCTGTGGTCCAAGTCTGGCTGTGAGTGGGTGAGTCATTGATGTATGGCTTGTGTTGTGCTGCCTTGTATAGTACCTACAGTAAAATTAAACAAACTAATTTTTACAGTTAATGAAAACAAAATTCTGACTGTACATTTTTATTCAGCGTCTTTGTATGTCAATTAGTATTCACATCTATTTCTTTAGAAGATGATGTGTTTCCACACACTTATGCAAATGCAAAAGGTAAGGTTTCCACCGGGGATCGAACCAGGGACCCCTCGCACCGCAGCCACAAGTCTCTCCTCAGAGCCACGGCGAACTTGCAGATACTCAGGTACGAAATACCCATAGGTCGAACCTTCACATAAACCTTGCCACTTGCAACTCAAGTAGGACATTTACCCAAAGGCTGCCATACATCGCTGCGTAGCAAGTACGTAGCGAGCTGGCCTCGTATTGCAGAGGTCCCAGGATCGAATCCGCCCATGATTTATATTTTTGCCATTGTAAAGTCTTATTAAATATGACAAAAACATCTCCTCGAATGGCTCTCGTGTCTGGGTCGTCCTCATGGCACCGAAGCCCCCGAAGGGGCACGGTGAAGTCAGGCTGCGTCCGTCACCACCCACCGGCCACCGTAGGGCCTCAGTGGAATTAGGGTGAGCGAGACAGCAAGCGCTGAGGGACTGGACTCTCATGAGTCTGTCAAAAATCTTCGCCTGTGCCGGGAATCGAACCCCAGGCACCTCGGTCGCGCTACCAATTCGCTTCCGAGATGCACACTTTCCTCAGAGCCATCCGAGCAGATGGGATTTATAAAAAAAAATCTTCCCTATGTAATATAGAAGCCAGGAAGTTCAAAGCTTGGCTTGGTAGGTTCATCTCTGGGCAACGGAGGTTCATCGCGTGGCTAATAGAGTGCGCTACGAGCGGTGTACGTTCATCGCATAGCTGATAGAGTGCGCTGAAGGCAGTGTCGAGACTTGGAGTCGAGATTCAAACCCTGGCCGTGTGTGGTGGGTGGAGGTGCCGGGTCGGTGGAGGTGCCGACCTCGAAGTGGTCTTCGGTCTCGTCTCGCTACGCTGGAGGCAGCGAAGGTGTCCGTTGTACTCAACTGCTGGAGTCTCGGTTCCCTCAACACTAATAGCCATTCCCTGAACACGAGGAGATATACGATACTATAAGCTTTAAGAGCTTTAAGACTATATAAGCTATAAGATCGATAAGACTATATAAGAGCTATAGGGACAATAGGATAAAGGGATATAGGGGAGCTATAGGGGTATAAGATGCTGACTGCTCTAAGATTTTGCTATAAGACTTTTCGCCATGCGAAGGGTGTACAAAGAGGTAGGATTTCCGAAGTGACGACTTTGAGAGTTATTTGCATCTTAAAAAAACTCAGTCTAGCGGCTAAACTCTTAAAGCCGTATAAAATCTGAGTTGCCCATCGTGTTCAGGGTGTACACCTACCCCTTAGGTCAAAATGTGGGCGAATATTCATGAATCATGAAATACCCAAAGGGGTTACACTACGGATTTTTTCGATTTGGAGCCCGAAAATTCGGGCAACTCTTTTCGACGCGCAAAGGGTGTTTTTAGGGGTGGAATTTCATGGGGAGTCCAATGCATATTGTTATCTTCATCTTATTGCAAAATTGTGTGAGTTATTTTCGATTTTAAGTTAGAAATCAATCTAGCGGCCAAAGTATTAAAGTTGCGTCAAATCTGAGTTGCCCATCGTGTTCAGGGTGGTCAACTACCCCTTAGGCCAAAGTATGGGCGAATCTTCAAAAATCGCAAAAAACCGTGATGTATACATCACGATTTTTTTCGATTTTTCAAGGCCAAAATTCTCGACTGTTTAGTTTAAACCCACGAGGGGTGTTTTTAGGGGTAGAATTTCACGGGGAGTCCAATGCACCCATCCGTTTCCTTGTAAAGCCAAAACTTTGGGAGATATTCACGATTTAAAGTAAAAAAAGTTGGAATTTAGACCGACTATTTTTGGCCAACAAGGGATGAAAATAGGGGTAGAATTTCATGGGGAGTCCAATGAACACATCGGTTATTTTCTAAGCGCAAAACTGTGAAAGTTATTCACAATTTAAAGTTAAAAATCGACCTGGCAGCTCAAATATTTAAGTTGCGTGAAATCTGATTTGCCCATTGGATTGAGGGTTGTCAACTACCCCTTAGAGAAAACTTTGATCCGTTTTTACGAAGGTCAGGTCAAAATTTTCTACAAAGTCATTTTGCAAAAAAAAATGTTTTTCAGGTGAGTAGTAGTTAATGAGAAGTCCAAAACACACCCCTGTTTCTTTGTGAATTCAAAACTAAGAGGGTTAAAGCACCCCTAAGCAATCCTTAGCAACGCACAGCACATAGGCAACCCATGCTACGTAGCTGCACTGCGGGACAGTCTATCTTACAGGGATGAGGCCTAGATTTACGAAGTGGGGTCACAATTACCCCGGGGGTAGTCTCGGAAATAACTGCAAGGAATCTGACTGGTTAACAAATATTTATTTAAGAATTTAGCCCCCTTTTTATAACCCCCTTCGTGAATCTTGGCCCTGGTCACCTAAAAAAAAGTTTATAATCTATGATTTTTAAGTTTTAAGTTTATTTAGATCTAATGACAAAACATTTTACAGTTTAACATCAGCGCAGATAGGTTAAAAAATAGGAACGATCCCTTGGAATGAACACCAATCGAGTCAAAGCAAATCACAGCACCAATATCCTCACGTCATGGCAACGTAATGCCCCGCAGTTTTCCGCTGGCCAAAGAACCAGAAAATCGCTTCGGAAATCTTATCCAATCGGAACCAAACAAATCCATCTGGCCTTTGATAGCCGACAGGGTATTGTATTGGCAACTCTCAAATAATTTAAGAATCAACTAACAAACAGCTTAGGTACCTCGTAGATTTTACCAGCATTCTAGTACGAGATATTGGCTCATATTCAGTTGCTTCTCAATATTCAGTTGCATATCGGTAATGTACTCCTATTGCGATCAAACAAGTCCATTGTAACGCTGTTAGAGTCGGCAGTGGATTAGCAACTTCTCAAGTAATTCAAGAATCAATTAGCAAACAGCTTCCTACCTCGTAGCAGACACAGACTCGCTTTCATTTGCTTCTCAACGCAAACCAGTTCACTCTTGGATCTACACTTCTGTCGTACAGTTTTACTCTGTTTATTTACATTAATATTAAAAATAGTCCATTACTTCATTTGATAACGCTAGTTTGTTTCTTGTCTGTGGAATTTCTGCACGAGAGATCTACAAAAATGCAGACAGCGATCGCTAACCGAAACCCACCTGAAGCACAAGGAGTTGTTGCCAATCCACTAGCGACTAGAGCACCGAGCAAAGTCCCTTCACGATGCAGAATTCGGAACCAAGATCCACAAAATATAGCTGAGACGTTGTTGTGCCGAAACCGCCACCGGGTTCCGATAGCCGGCTAGAATCGGGCAAGAAATCGACTGGAATCGAAGCCCTGATCACCAAACCTCAGTCTCGTTTTGCCGACGCAGCGCAGTTTCATACACGGCTTCGACATCGAGTAACCCAAACGCGGAGAACATGTTTTGCCGCTCGTCGAAACGTAGCGCGGAGGCGATTCCGTCGTTTATTCTTTCGTCATGGCGGCAGAGCTCGGTCTGGCGCGATGTCGTTTGCTGCAAGGACCTGGGGGCAGAAAAGACGGCCATTGAGCATGCGGGGCTTCACCGTTTTTGATTAATGGTTAAGGGTTAACAATGAATAAGTCAATCAGGTACCTAGTTCCGCTTACCGAGCTCCCCATGTTGATGAGAGTGTCAGCAGCTTTCATTGGCCGCGTAGACTTGGCGATGCCGCTCCGATTGCCCATCGCCTACGAGGGAGCCGAGAGTTAGGAAGGTGCCGTCACGTTTCGAGGCAGCCGAGAACGAAGCCGGTGCCGACAAAATGTGGATGCATTAAACTCCAATAACGCATTCGGGTACGATGCGATTGAACCACCGTTTCCGCGGTGCACAGGCCAAAGCCATTTGCAGCCGATACGAGCCGGTTCCGCAAGCGTTGTTGCCACTGCTACGCTAATGTCGTGTCTCCGGGTGAGTTCACGGAAAGTAAACGACCCTCTTTCCCACACATACCACGACGAGGTTGAAGTGCGAGACCGCGTTGAGCGAGACGTTCAACCAGAACACGAGTCCCGCAAAGCTGACGACGATCATCAACACGATGCCGGCCGAGACGAAGTCGAAGCCATCGACAGGAACGTCACGATGAAGACGGAGAGCAGGCAGGCTCAGCGACTGGAGGGTTTACTCCAGATGGTCCTGGTAATGCTCTAAGATCATGTAGAAGACTGCACTGCGGGATAAAACAGAAAGGTAGTATTAATTAACATGCCATTATCCAGTTATTCAAAAAAAAATTATGTTTACTATCAGTGTCTTAATAGCAGAGCTCTGAGAGCCCACCAAGGCTGAATGGGCTGCAAAGAGCCCTGAATTCCCATTGCCCATTGGCCAAAAAATGGCCTGAAATTCCTGAAATTCCTGAACACAAACAAGTTGGCAAATGTCTGAACTGCAAGTACCATGCATGAAATACTCTGGGGCCATTTGTAGCATGGTGCTATGAACTCTAGCACCGTGCTATAATACCACCATAGCACCAAGCAGTAACCCCGACCTAGAGCGGCAGTATTACGGCCGGGTTATATAGCCGGGGCACATCGACTCTGACTTTAGTAAAGAGACATGAGATTGGATCAACCAATGATGATCGTTTAAAAAGCAGTACGCCTTCTAGATAATGCTATCATCGTAGCACCACCGTAATACTGGTTGCTAGCGGTGCTACGAAATCAACAAACTGCCCATTGTTGAAATGGCCGCTCTAGGTCCGGGTTATATAACACCGCCAGCCCGGCTTATTAGCCGCATGGTAGCCGCTCCAAATGGTCGAGCTAGGTAAGGCCCCAGAGTGCTAAAAGCACTCGGCTATAATTCAGAGATTGGGAAAGTACTTAGTGAGCAAATTTAGCTGTGGCATTGCCACTTCACATGCGCTACCTGAATTGATGAGTTCGACAATCTTGAAGACCGCGATGTCGAGCGCTTTGACGAAGCGGTCTTCGATCGCGTGCGACCTCAGCTCACGTGTTCCACGACTGCATCGCAGTGCTGGCACCAAGGCAAAGCACGTTGGGTTAGGTTACAGCGAAGGCCTTTTCAAGCTGGGGATTCAACGCCACAGGCAAGTCGAAGTTTTCAAGGTTTTTGCTCAACGAGAGTGCTAATTTAGGAGTAGGAACCTATTATTCTATTTCCAGGGCACTTGGCCACTTGCACACACAAGGGGGCTTTCAATTGCCCCTGGAGAGGGCTGGGTAGTTGAGCCTGAGCGTCTAAAAGGGACGTATAATACGTTCGTATAAAATACATAAAAAAACCATCAGTATACCTATCTATCTTAATCACAGAGCCCTGAGAGCCCGGCCTGGGGCAAATCTTGAAGACCGCGATGCCGAGTGCTTTGACGACGCGGTGTTCAATCGTGTGCTACTAGTGCAGGCAGAGGTCGGTGAAGACCGTCTTCCCCGGCGAGTGGCCTTCCAGCCACGAAACAAAGCACGACAGTGTCGCGTAGACGACGCCGATCTGTCCGGCGGCACTGATGTCTTTCAGCTTCGGCGACCCGGCCGCCTCTGCAGCTGCCAAGCGATAATTTTGTGATGTGAGCTTGATATATGTTTCAGCGTGTGATAAAATTCTATGAAAATTATTATATCACTGCAGTAACAGTCGGACAGGCCTGGCTGGATGCAACGTTGAGGTGAAGAAGGGATGCTATTATACCCAATCAAAGCCGAGAGCATTTTTGTTACACAGCATCCTGACATCCATCTTCGGGTCAATCATCTCGATGGCCGACATGGCCTCGAAAAGGCCGAGTGGATCGTCATGAAGTAGCTCGCCCAACTACAGACCTAGAGATTGAATTAAATGTCAGGCAATTGAATAGGTAGGTAGTTGAGGGAGACAAAGGTAGGTAGGTACCTAGGTACAGGGGGTTTCTACCCACCTTTTACAGCATTATTGGAATCATTTGTGATGTCCACTCAGTTGTAGGTGGCAGTTGTTGGTGGTGTGCTTGCCATGTCTTCCAGTTCTCCTCCATATTGCCTGTGAATACATGATAATAGTGATGACAATGGTTTACGTCCACTTATCTAAATTGTAGTTTCGTTCCTATAAGTTTGGTGGGTAACTATTAATTTCAGTAACATTTTTTGGAATGACAGCCTTCTGTGTTACTACGAGGCTGTAGCCTCTGTCTCGTGATCCCTTTGTCAGTTGCCAAATACCTTATTTCGTTCTGATAAAAAAAAAAAAAAAAATTGAATATTGAGAAATTGAAATGATAAATTTGAGGTTAGAATGAAATAGCAGATCTAATTTATGCTTCTTGCCTTTAACAAACGGATGCTATGTGCGACATAACCCAGCGCGAAGCATTAAATGAAGACAAAAAATAAGGTATAATTCACAAATGAACGAGAAACGAAAACTTACAGTTCTTTTCGTGGATCCGCAGAACATTTTGGCACATCTTTCGTGACAGCGGCCACGCTATAAAGTTTGGCTAGGTTCACACTTCTCTCCACTCCACTGTTGCCAGCCTGGAAAGGGCGATTTTTCCTTGGCTTTTCCTACTTTGTCTTCAAAAGAAAGTCCCTACGCGTGTTGAAATCACCAAAACTGACTGGAAAAGCAAAGAAATCAGCGCACATTGTTTGTTTTAGGCCATACACTCATTTTCGGGCTTTTTCAAGTGCGGCGTTTAATTTTAGCGGAACTTTTTAAAGGCAAATTTGTGTGCTTTCCATGGCACGAAAATGGGGTTACAATAAATAATCGTTACAATCGTGCAATATATCGGGGAGTTTGAAAAATCTCTGAAAACCCGTACACATAGACTGGGCTGACCAGTATTGCGAGGGACAACCTGACCATGGTTCGAGAAAAATAAAATGTAATCCCTCACTAATGAACTAATCATGATACATCATGATGATAAATTGGTCCATTTTGCAAGACTTACTCTTACGGGTTACTAAAACGAGTTCACAAACTTCAATAAAAATATGCTTGTTCATAACAAAAATGCCCTGATGACTTCAAATAGAAATTGTTTACAGGTAAAATAGGCATAACACTAAGAACTCAACTAGACTTGCATAATCCCGTGGAAGGTCTCTCCCCGTCGCCAACAGGCCACCTACAAACACGGTCTGCGGTTTCGCATTCAGGGAAAGGGCAAAGGATCAAACATAAACATACTTTATTAATTCTCCTGAAACCCCAGGCCATGAACATGCTAAAAATCGCAATTTAACGGCAATATCTACTCTTCTGGTATTCTAAATTCTAAAAATATAATTTCTCATTCAATTTGTGGATGTGCATTTGGTTAGACAATTACAATGCTAGGTAAAACTGCGCTAAAAAAAATACATGTAGGGGAATTGGCAAGCGACCCTTGGCAAATTTGCCATGGTCTAATTTCCAAATTATTTTGTATTTTTTTGTGATTTCTGAAGATATGCCGATACTTCAGCCTAATCGGGGAACAGTCACAACGCTGAGTGCAATCAAGTCGGTACGCACTTTCATACTTTAGCCGCTAACCATCAGGAATTAATTTAAAATGTAACTCACCCAGTTTTGACTGATTGCGACGGCAGGGAAAAGACGCGTGCATCGCTGACACCTCGTACGTAGGTACCTACGCAGTACTCTAGGTGTTTGTTGTAGACTTGATTTATTGGAACATAACATTCATCACAGACATTTTACACCACAGTAATTTATCTCTCAATTATAGCAATAATATGTAATTAGACAAGCTCTCGTACTTAGTACAGCCTTGGTTCTCGTGAAGATGACTGTGATATACCTATTTATTAATACAATTTCTTATGATGGCTACGAATTATTGTGATATTAATAATTTACTTTGGTATGATTGTTTGACGGAGGTTTTCAGAGCCGCATGATGATGGTGTGAAGTGTTTAACGGTTATGCTCTGTTTGGATGAGTTTCTTATTTGGTATGATTATTAAAAATTAAATGGTACATTCATAACATAGTATGTAGACTGCAGCATAACATTGATATAATATAAAACAAATATAAAAAAGATATTTATGGTTGTTGCCAAGTTTCAGAATTCACCCTGTCTTCCACATTTCCTACCCTAAAATTATATTTCATGGCAGAGTTTTCCGCTCGATTCCTGACTAGCGTAATAATACTCGTTCCATAATAATTCCCTATCCTTCAGCATAATATTTATGTTTCACAAAATCTTCCTGCTTTTCTGCCATATTAAAATTTTGGCTCAATATATCAAAAACTAACGCCCAAATTACAATAGATATAAAATCCTCTTTACTATACAAAATTGTATTAATTATGAACAAGTGACTTTAATTTTTACTTGAAAATGTGAGCAATTTGGCACTTCATCTCAGAAGACAAAAACATGACTTCTAGTCTGATTTATAAGACAGAAGATCCTTTCCTCATGAACACACACACAGCAGAGGATTCCACATTGAGCATACCAGGATCACAACGTTGGAGACACCAAAAACGAACAAAACAATCCCAGCTGGCAATGTTCGTGAATCAAGACCAGACCCATTGGCATGGGCCGTTTCACCTTCACAGGCCGGCAAATTATTCTAGCATAAGACAACATCACAAAGGTTGTGTCGATACCTATTTCGGGATAGCAAATTCGGTTCATGTAAATTCCGTAGGTACATTAAAAAAAGACACACCACACAGCCTGCTTTACAATACTTTTGGCAGTGACGAGGTAACGTCTGAAAACAATATACATCGTATTTATATACAATATACATCGTATTTATATACAATATACGGCTTCGGTTCTTTGGCGGCGTCAAGATACGTTCACCAAATGCAGCAAATTCATGCCGACCGCAATCAACACAATTAGACAATGTTCAACGTTTGTGCTTGCTTATGGTTGGGCCGTTCTTGCCTCAAGCTTTACTTTCGCTCGGCTTAAGAGGCCTCCATGCCTCTAATCCGCTTATCGCAGCTTAAGATAACAATCACAACAATCTTGGCAAGTGCCGACACATAAATAATTAACAATCTCCGAGATTAATGCAATTAAAATGTTCCGAGAATCGAGATTAGCACAAACACATATCATCAAATGTAAAAAAACATGTTAATTTCTTGTATATTGAGTTGTAATTAACAACGATAGGGTTCGATTTTGATATCTGATTACAATCGATGTTGAATCAAAGTTTTCGTGCTCCAAATGGCCATTCTACAAGACTTTCAAGACTTTCTGAAATTCCTGTGGAGTCATAAAAATTAATACGCGCTCCGAACGTCGAGCTCGGCTATAATCCGCTGCACCCGCTTTGCCCGACGCAACTAACAAAAATTTCAACAGAATGATTTTTGTTGACAATTCCGTAGAGGGTGATCGCTAAAAGTTTGTGGCGCAGACCCTTACGTGTGGCATCGAAAGAGGGTCTAAATGTGCTCGAAAATCGCTGAAAAAAAAACTGTGCATAGCGAAAAAGTGCACGCTGTTTCGGGACTAAGCCTTTTTACAAAAAAGAGCGAATGGGTATCGTTTCACAATCGATGTCTACAGCTCATTTAGAGCTCATTTAGGCGATTTTTCAGAAATTGCTCCATACACATTTTTGAAAATATCAAATTGTGATGATGTCCTGAAACTAAATATACTCTTCCTTCATCTACTGGTATTGTCAAATTAAAGATTGGAATACTTTGAGGGGTTTATTTCATGGATCGAGTGGACCTCTGCATTCAACGTTTAACTGGGGGTGGGGGTGAAAGGATTATCTGAGTGCAGGACTCTTAAGAGGACACTGAACGATCGTGCTAGGGCCTTACAAAGATGGTTTACACGAGAACCTCTCCGTGCCACAAATGTTATCACGTAAAAGAAAAAAAACCTGCGTTCGCTTAAAGTTCTTTGACGTTGGATGATTTAGGTTGTTGCACTGAAGGATTACAGAGGTGAGAACTTTTAAAAAATGAATCAAATTCGTTTTTGCTGTATATTTACTCAGTAAGTGTGAATAAAGCATGCTTTACTTTTCATTGGAACCTCGCATACGACATCAATTGATTCCTTTTTCACCTACGGTTTATTTTAAAGATTTTAACAAGAAATTTAGTGACTGTCGGAAGTTCCCACGTGAACCTCAGCATCGACCCTAGCCACGATTTAGCACGGAAAACGAAAACGTGGCTCGGACTCGCACCAAAAGCTTGCGACGGACTCAACTTCACTCGAATCCCGAGAATTTGTTGCAGACCGCGCAGTGAAACGTGGCCCCCGCGTGGACCGTCGTCAGATGCGCCCTCAGCCGGCCGAGTCCGGAATACCGCTCGTCGCACTCCGTCAAACGTCCGTCGCAAATGTCGCAGCGAAACGAGACCGGCGCATGCGCCGCAAGCAAGATGCGTCTTCGGCCGCCGCAAGCGAAAAGCGAACCGCACTCGGCGCACGTAAACTCGTTGGTGCCGCTCCCTTTCGGGCCGTGGTGTTGGCAAAGGTGCGCTTTGAGCGCCTCGACGTCGATGCATCGAGTGCCGCACTCGGCGCACGTAAACTCGTTGGTGCCGCTCCCTTTCGGGCCGTGGTGTTGGCAGAGGTGCGCTTTCAGCGCCTCGACGTCGATGCATCGAGTGCCGCACTCGGCGCACGTAAACTCGTTGGTGCCGCTCCCTTTCGGGCCGTGGTGTTGGCAAAGGTGCGCTTTCAGCGCCTCGACGTCGATGCATCGAGTGCCGCACTCGGCGCATGTAAACTCGTTGGTGCCGCTCCCTTTTGGGCCGTGGTGTTGGCAAAGGTGCGCTTTCAGCGCCTCGACGTCGATGCATCGAGTGCCGCACTCGGCGCACGTAAACTCGTTGGTGCCGCTCCCTTTCGGGCCGTGGTGTTGGCAAAGGTGCGCTTTCAGCGCCTCGACGTCGATGCATCGAGTGCCGCACTCGGCGCACGTAAACTCGTTGGTGCCGCTCCCTTTCGGGCCGTAGTGTTGGCAAAGGTGCGCTTTCAGCGCCTCGACGTCGATGCATCGAGTGCCGCACTCGGCGCACGTAAACTTTCAGCGCCTCGACGTCGATGCATCGAGTGCCGCACTCGGCGCACGTAAACTCGTTGGTGCCGCTCCCTTTCGGGCCGTGGTGTTGGCAGAGGTGCGCTTTCAGCGCCTCGACGTCGATGCATCGAGTGCCGCACTCGGCGCACGCAAACTCGTTGGTGTCGCTCCCTTTCGGGCCGTGGTGTTGGCAAAGGTGCGCTTTCAGCGCCTCGACGTCGATGCATCGAGTGCCGCACTCGGCGCACGTAAACCTCTTCGGTGTCGGCTCGACGAAACGCGAGATGCCGTGCACGAGGAGATGACGTCGGAGCTGCGGAGAGCCGCCGCATTTCTTGCCGCACTCGACGCAGTCGAAGGCGTCGCGCTGCCAGCAGTGAGTCACCGCGTGCCGGATCGTCGGGCTGCGGTGGACGAACGGACGGAGGCAGACGCGGCAGCGGAAACGGGCGGGTTTCGACGACGTCTTGCGATTGGTTGCCGGGGTTTTCGCGGTTATGTTCGGCGTGCGGTTCGGACGCGGTTCGAGATGGTCGACGCTGGAGGATTCGGAACAGGTGGAAAATGCCGGTGGGCTCGAAGGCATGTCGAAAGAAGGCGGCATTTGATATGTAGATGGTGTTTGGTGTGTAGATGGTGTTTGGTGTGTAGATGGTGTTTGGTGTGTAGATGGTGTTTGGTGTGTAGATGGTGTTTGGTGTGTAGATGGTGTTTGGTTGAGTTTCCGTTGAATCACATTTGCCACTTCAGATGACCTCGCGGTTGGGGCTTGGCTCGAAGTCGCCATTTGGCTCCAAGTCGCCATTTGGCTGGCGTTCGCTAACCAACTTGCAGTTGGAATTTCGCTTGTACTTGCGGAATTCCAACTTGCCGAATCGCTGGAACATGGCAAACTTGAACTTGCCAAACTTGAACTTGCCAAACTTGAACTTGCCAAACTTGAACTTGCCAAACTTGAATTCGTCAAACTTGAACTTGGCAAACTTGAACTTGGCAAACTTGAACTTGCCAAACTTGAACTTGCCAAATTTGAACTTGGCAAACTTGAATTCGTCAAACTTGAACTTGGCAAACTTGAACATGGCAAACTTGAACCGCGTGGCAAAATTAAACTCGCCAAACTTGAACTTGGCAAACTTGAACTTGGCAAACTTGAACTTGGCAAACTTGAACCGCGTGGCAAAATTGAACTCGCCAAACTTGAACTTGGCAAACTTGAACCGCGTGGCAAAATTGAACTCGCCAAACTTGAACTTGGCAAACTTGAACTTGGCAAACTTGAACCGCGTGGCAAAATTGAACTCGCCAAACTTGAACTTGGCAAACTTGAACTTGGCAAACTTGAACTGCGTGGCAAAATTGAACTCGCCAAACTTGAACTTGGCAAACTTGAACTTGGCAAACTTGAACCGCGTGGCAAAATTGAACTCGCCAAACTTGAACTTGGCAAACTTGAACTTGGCAAACTTGAACCACGTGGAAAAATTGAACTCGCCAAACTTGAACTTGGCAAACTTGAACTTGGCAAACTTGAACTCGCCAAACTTGAACTTGGCAAACTTGAACTTGGCAAACTTGAACCGCGTGGCAAAATTGAACTCGCCAAACTTGAACTTGGCAAACTTGAACTTGGCAAACTTGAACTTGGCAAACTTGAACTTGGCAAACTTGAACTTGGCAAACTTGAACTTGGCAAACTTGAACTTGGCAAACTTGAACTTGGCAAACTTGAACTTGGCAAACTTGAACTGGCCAAACCAAACGACGCCATCGCCCTCGCAGTAACCGACCTCGCACCCCCATTCACCGGCCGCACATTCCCCCACCGGGCGTTCCTCCCCCTGACGCCTCCCCCTCGCCACAACACCCGCCTGCGCCTCCTCTCATTGGAGCAGCGCTTGGTCGAGCGCATGTGCCTCTCCAGCACGCGTCGCTCCAGGAACACACGCCCGCACGTGACGCACTCGAAGGTCGGCCCGACCGGCTCGTCGCGCCACGACCGCAACGTCGCCGCCAACGACGGCGTCGCCGGGCGGTCGACGCGCGGTACAGGTAGTCGAAGCACGTGGATTTGAGGTGCGCGAGAAGTTGGCGTTTGGTCGGGAAGATCTCCAGGCAGAGCGAGCAGGCGAAGGAGTTCTCGACGACGGACTTGGCGACCAGGCTGGTCATGTTGCAGCCTGTCGGCAGGGAAAGTTTGATGCACGTCTGCGATCTGTGTGTCGGTGAAATGTCGGTGAAATGTCGGTGAAATATAAGTGAAATTTCGGTGAAATTTCAATGAAATACCAGTGAAATATTGGTGAAATATAAGTGAAATATCGGTGAAATTTCAATGAAATACCAGTGAAATATCGGGGAAATTTCAATGAAATACCAGTGAAATATTGGTGAAATATAGGTGGAATATCGGGGAAATTTCAATGAAATATCGGTGAAATATCGGTGAAATATCGGTGAAATTTCAATGAAATACCAGTGAAATATTGGTGAAATATAGGTGAAATATCGGGGAAATTTCAATGAAATACCAGTGAAATATTGGTGATATCGACCTTCACTGGATCAACCTTCAATGGAGTGACCTTCAATGCATCAATCTTCACTGGATCAACCTTCAATTGGGTGACCTTCAACGGATCGACCTTCACTGGATCAACCTTCACTGGATCAACCTTCAATGGGGTGATCTTCAACGGATCGACCTTCCATGGAGCTATCTTCAATGGGATGACCTTCACTGGATCGACCTTCAACGGGGCGACCTTCAACGGAGACTCCGAATCGTCCGGCTCGCGAGCGACCCAGCTGGCAGTGGCCTTCTTCAGCACGACCCACTGGGCGACGGCACTGCGCGAGACGGCGTTCTCAAGGTCGACCAAGTCGGGCACGAACGACGCGTTGTCCGCCAGGGCCGCTAGGGGCGCCACCGTCGACGCGGCGACGCGCTGCGGGACGACCCGCACGGGCGCGACCTTGGCCGAGTTTTGCGGGGCGGCCGAGTTTTGCGGGGCGGCCGAGTTTTGCGGGGCGGAAGAGTTTTGCGGGGCGGCCGAGTTTTGCGGGGCGGCCGAGTTTTGCGGGGCGGCCGAGTTTTGCGGGGCGGCCGAGTTTTGCGGGGCGGACGAGTTTTGCGGGGCGGCCGAGTTTTGCGGGGCGGACGAGTTTTGCGGGGCGGCCGAGTTTTGCGGGGCGGCCGAGTTTTGCGGGGCGGACCAGACGTGAGTTTGCTCGCGTTGTGCGGCCCATCGTGCGGTGGGTTTTTGTGGAGCGACAAAATGTGGACTGCCCATTGGTCGGGCGTTCCAATCTGGTGAAGACTTTCGCGGAACTGCCCAGTCTGAATTGGGACTTTGTGGACCGACCCTATTTAAAGTGGGACTTTGTGGAGCAGCCCAGTCTGAATTGGGACTTTGTGGACCGACCCTATTTAAAGTGGGACTTTGTGGAGCAGCCCAGTCTGAATTGGGACTTTGTGGACCGACCCTATTTAAAGTGGGACTTTGTGGAGCAGCCCAGTCTGAATTGGGACTTTGTGGACCGACCCTATTTAAAGTGGGACTTTGTGGAGCAGCCCAGTCTGAATTGGGACTTTGTGGACCGACCCTATTTAAAGTGGGACTTTGTGGAGCAGCCCAGTCTGAATTGGGACTTTGTGGACCGACCCTATTTAAAGTGGGACTTTGTGGAGCAGCCCAGTCTGAATTCGGACTTTGTGGACCGACCCTATTTAAAGTGGGACTTTGTGGAGCAGCCCAGTCTGAATTGGGACTTTGTGGACCGACCCTATTTAAAGTGGGACTTTGTGGAGCAGCCCAGTCTGAATTGGGACTTTGTGGACCGACCCTATTTAAAGTAGGACTTTGTGGAACGACCCTATTTAAAGTGGGACTTTGTGGAACGACCCTATTTAAAGTGGGACTTTGTGGAGCAGCCCAGTCTGAAGTGGGACTTTGTGGAACGACCCTATTTAAAGTAGGACTTTGTGGAACGACCCTATTTAAAGTGGGACTTTGTGGAACGACCCTATTTAAAGTGGGACTTTGTGGAGCAGCCCAGTCTGAATTGGGACTTTGTGGACCGACCCTATTTAAAGTAGGACTTTGTGGAACGACCCTATTTAAAGTGGGACTTTGTGGAACGACCCTTTTTAAAGTGGGACTTTGTGGAGCAGCCCAGTCTGAAGTGGGACTTTGTGGAACGACCCTATTTAAAGTAGGACTTTGTGGAACGACCCTATTTAAAGTGGGACTTTGTGGAACGACCCTATTTAAAGTGGGACTTTGTGGAACGACCCTATTTAAAGTGGGACTTTGTGGAGCAGCCCAGTCTGAAGTGGGACTTTGTGGAACGACCCTATTTAAAGTAGGACTTTGTGGAACGACCCTATTTAAAGTGAAACTTTGTGGAACGACCCTATTTAAAGTGGGACTTTGTGGAGCAGCCCAGTCTGAAGTGGGACTTTGTGGAACGACCCTATTTAAAGTAGGACTTTGTGGAACGACCCTATTTAAAGTGGGACTTTGTGGAGCAGCCCAGTCTGAAATGGGACTTTGTGGACCGACCCTATTTAAAGTGGGACTTTGTGGAGCAGCCCAGTCTGAATTGGGACTTTGTGGACCGACCCTATTTAAAGTAGGACTTTGTGGAACGACCCTATTTAAAGTGGGACTTTGTGGAACGACCCTATTTAAAGTGGGACTTTGTGGAACGACCCTATTTAAAGTGGGACTTTGTGGAGCAGCCCAGTCTGAATTGGGACTTTGTGGACCGACCCTATTTAAAGTGGGACTTTGTGGAACGACCCTATTTAAAGTGGGACTTTGTGGAACGACCCTATTTAAAGTGGGACTTTGTGGAACGACCCTATTTAAAGTGGGACTTTGTGGAGCAGCCCAGTCTGAATTGGGACTTTGTGGACCGACCCTATTTAAAGTGGGACTTTGTGGAACGACCCTATTTAAAGTGGGACTTTGTGGAACGACCCTATTTAAAGTAGGACTTTGTGGAACGACCCTATTTAAAGTGGGACTTTGTGGAACGACCCTATTTAAAGTGGGACTTTGTGGAGCAGCCCAGTCTGAATTGGGACTTTGTGGACCGACCCTATTTAAAGTGGGACTTTGTGGAACGACCCTATTTAAAGTGGGACTTTGTGGAGCAGCCCAGTCTGAATTGGGACTTTGTGGAACGACCCTATATAAAGTGGGACTTTGTGGAACGACCCTATTTAAAGTGGGACTTTGTGGAGCAGCCCAGTCTGAATTGGGACTTTGTGGACCGACCCTATTTAAAGTGGGACTTTGTGGAACGACCCTATTTAAAGTGGGACTTTGTGGAGCAGCCCAGTCTGAATTGGGACTTTGTGGACCGACCCTATTTAAAGTGGGACTTTGTGGACCGACCCTATTTAAAGTGGGACTTTGTGGAGCAGCCCAGTCTGAATTGGGACTTTGTGGACCGACCCTATTTAAAGTGGGACTTTGTGGAGCAGCCCAGTCTGAATTGGGACTTTGTGGACCGACCCTATTTAAAGTGGGACTTTGTGGAACGACCCTATTTAATGTGGGACTTTGTGGAGCAGCCCAGTCTGAAGTGGCACTTTGTGGAACGACCCTATTTAAAGTGGCCTTCGGGAGAGTGACCAACTTCAAGCGCGGATTTTGAGGAGCGCCTCCTTCAGAACCGATGTCCGGTGTGAAAACTTGATCGGGATAGTCTTGTGAAACAACGCTTTGTGGACGAGCCATTACCGGCGTGACACAGTGTGCAGTGGAAGGTGCCGGCGTGACACAGTGTGCAGTGGAAGGTGCCGGCGTGTCACAGTGTGCAGTGGAAGGTGCCGGCGTGACACAGTGTGCAGTGGAAGGTGCCGGCGTGACACAGTGTGCAGTGGAAGGTCCCGGCGTGACACAGTGTGCAGTGGAAGGTGCCGGCGTGACACAGTGTGCAGTGGAAGGTGCCGGCGTGACACAGTGTGCAGTGGAAGGTGCCGGCGTGACACAGTGTGCAGTGGAAGGTGCCGGCGTGACACAGTGTGCAGTGGAAGGTGCCGGCGTGACACAGTGTGCAGTGGAAGGTGCCGGCGTGACACAGTGTGCAGTGGAAGGTGCCGGCGTGACACAGTGTGCAGAGGAAGGTGCCGGCGTGACATAGTGTGCAGTGGAAGGTGCCGGCGTGACAATCCGCGTGGTCACCCAAGTTAAGGGCTGATGGCGAGGTGCCGTCCCGGCCAATGCGATGTCCGGGGTGAGCATTTGGTGGGGGTAGTTTCCGGGGATGACGCGGTTGGCGCTGGCTGCGTCCGGTGGGACGCGATGGGCGGGGGTCGTTTCCGGTTTCATAGTGTCCGGGGTGTGAGTTTCCGGAATGAGCATTTGCGGAGCAGTATTTTCTGGGACATAGTTTTGGGGAGCGTTATTTTCAGACAGATAGTTTTGGGGATCAACCGTTTTAGAGACATAGTTTTGTGGAACAACCTTTTCAGGGATATAGTTTTGGGGAGCGACCTTTCCAAGGTCATAGTTTTGGGGAGCGATCTTTCTGAGGTCATAGTTTTGGGGAGCGACCTTTCCAAGGTCGTAGCTTTGGGGAGCGACCTTTCCAAGGTCATAGTTTTGGGGAGCGACCTTTCCAAGGTCGTAGTTTTAGGGAGAGACCTTTCCAAGGTCATAGTTTTGGGGAGCGACCTTTCCAAGGTCACAGTTTTGGGGAGCAATACCTTCGGAAGCTGCATTTTGGGAAGAAACGTGACGAGGAGCAAACTTTTTGTGTCGCGGCTTTTCGGGAACAGAGTTTTGCGGAGCGACCTTATGAGAAATAACGTTTCGAAGCTGGACCTTTTCGGTGATACCGTTTTCACTAGTGATTTGCTCAGGAACAACGTTATCAATCGTGCCGGTGCCAGGAATACTGTTTCGGGATTTTACCTTGTCGTGGATAATAACATCACGTTCGATCTTTTCAAGGACGCTAATCTTCGGTTCGACCATTTCAGGGATACTGATTTCAAGTTCGACCACCTCAGAACCACTTCTCCGTGCGGCAGCTCTCCCTCTCCCTCGACCTCTCTTCCGACGCGAAGACTTCCCGGGAGCAGCGTCCCTTTCGACGGCCGCCTTCTTCGCCGCGACCTCCGACTGCGGACCTTTCTGCGTCGGAGGCTTCCGCCAGAAGTCCGGGCTGGACAGCCACACGTACCGCTGCGAGGCGAATTGTCTCGGCGTGCAGCTCTGTACCGTCGTCGTCGTCGTCTTCGCCGCGACCAACTTCCTGTAGGCCACCTTTTTCTGCACGAACTGTAGACTTGGCGAGGCCGAATCACGGACAAAATTCCCGTGTTCGAGCCTTTCCGGGGCATCGCTTTGAGTTGGGACCCGTTCAGTTGGTGCCCTTTCGCTGGGGGCCCTTTCGCTGGGGGCCCTTTCTCTGGGGGCCCTTTCGTTGGGGGCCCTTTCGCTGGGGGCCCTTTCGCTGGGGGCCCTTTCGTTGGGGGCCCTTTCGTTGGGGGCCCTTTCGCTGGGGGCCCTTTCGCTGGGGGCCCTTTCGTTGGGGGCCCTTTCGCTGGGGGCCCTTTCGCTGGGGGCCCTTTCTCTGGGGGCCCTATCGGTGGGGGCCCTTTCGGAGGGGGCCCTATCGCTGGGGGCCCTATCGGTGGCAGCCCTTAGGGTAGTCGGGGCCCCTTGGTACGCTACGCCCGCCCATCCCGAGGTAACTGGCCAGCTGTTTGCAGGTCGATGGGCGGCGGCTCGCTGGAAATTCGAAAGAAGCTGAAAATTCTTACCTCGATATTGCAAGATAAGAGGTGTTTTCGTCTGAGTTGCCCGAACCAGTCCCGGACTTATTCGGTTGAGTTTGGGCAGCATCCGACACTTATTCTCCTGAGTCGTCCGAACTTGTACGGGACAGCTTCGGACAAGCCATCCTGCCCGGCCTCGAAGCGCGCTGTAGCTTCGGGCTGGCTACTGGCAGGTTCAAAATAGCGCGAGTTTGCAACTGACACTTGAAGATTTGAATACAATTAATGATAAGTTACCACAAACTGTTGACTTAAATACTTATGGGAGTTCTATATCACGAAAAATATATTTCAGTTAAGTACAGGTGCAGTTAAACTAATTTGCAAAGGCATTTGTATAATTTATTCGTCAGTTTAATCGTACATAACCTCTATAAGCCATCTTTAAATGACCTGCCCGACCCCGGCAGTCCAGGACAAGCCTGTCCGGGACTGACCTGTATAGGACAAGTGTCCCGAGCAGCTTTGGGCAACTCAGGCGAAAACACCTATTGTCACAATATCTTACCCGATGTCACGTTTAGAAGGAGAGCACACAAGTTGAAATTACTAGTATAGGATCAAATGTTTGCCGTAGCCATAGCTGGGTAGGGTAGAATATCTGGGAAGCCTTGCTGGCTGTGGTGCTACCTGGCAATGATTTCAGTGCAGCGTTACCTTTTTGGGCGGCAGGAAGGCGAAAGGTGCCGGTGCGATCGGGTTCGGCGGCCCCGTGTTTTGCTTCTTGGCGAGGGTCAGCACTTTGTTCCCAATGCGGACTTCCACCTGGCGGGACGACAAACGCAAGTGTCAGCGTAGCGTAGGTTACCTAGCGGATTCTAGGGGATTTGCATTCTAGAGGATTTGCAGATATAGTCGAAGGCCAAGGGGTTCTCCTCATCTTGAAGGACTTTCTCGTCACTAGTTGGCTATCAGAAGAAAGATTCTCGCTTTTTAAAACCAATACCTACAGCTAAGCAAAAAAATTAAAATATTTGATTTAGTCCACCAAAAGGCATTTTTTCAGCTAGTGACTGCAATTTCACGAAAATCGAACTAATCGTTTGATTTGCAAGGACAGGAAATATTTACAGATGTGAATAAAATAAAAAAATAATGAAAAATGTCAGATATTCAGTTAAAATAACGAGGTGGGCTTAAAACTAGCTCATCAATAATTTGCTAAATGTTGGTACAACTGGCCCTTTGTCCTGTGTTGCCCCCGGCTCGAGCACAGTTCCGATTGTTAATTTTTTGACGAATTGATTCAAACTTGGTATACCCCTAAGTAGATGGAATCAGTGTAAAATCTTCGATCACTGCTCCGGTACGGGATAGGCAACTAGTATGCCGTGCCAGCTCTCACTGCTCCGGTACGGGATAGGCAACTAGTGTGCCGTGCCAGCTCTTACTGCTCCGGTACGGGATAGGCAACTAGTATGCCGTGCCAGCTCTTACTGCGTTCAACATGTATGTTGCCGTTTTTACGTTTTCTTAAAACTGAATAAACATTACAACAAACAAACAAGGGGATTATTTAGCTACTTCTAAAATTCAATTTACTTATTTAGATTGGACTAGTAAATGTTTAATCTTTTAAATAGCAATACATAACGACATAATGATGGTTATAGAGTTGATCTGGCCGAAGATGACAGCTGGTAAGGACTATACTTTAACGTTGCATGGGAAACCACAGCGTTGAGCTAGTTGCGTATCCCGGCTAGCAATGGTCGAAGGTTGCATGGGAAACACACAGCGTTGAGCTAGTTGCGTATCCCGGCTAGCAATGGTCGAAGGTTGCATGGGAAACACACAGCGTTGAGCTAGTTGCGTATCCCGGCCAGCAATGGTCGAAGGTTGCATGGGATACATACAGCGTTGAGCTAGTTGCGTATCCCGGCTAGCAATGGTCGAAGGTTGCATGGGATACATACAGCGTTGAGCTAGTTGCGTATCCCGGCTAGCAATGGTCGAAGGTTGCATGGGAAACACACAGCGTTGAGCTAGTTGCGTATCCCGGCTAGCAATGGTCCAAGGTAAAATGATCACAGTCCTCGTGTCTTATTTCTTTCACATGGGGTGACCAAAGTCGAAAATTGATAATGGAAAATTTTGAATCAGACCAAAAGTTGCCGAGTTCTCACGTCCACACCGTTAAAGTTATCATTCCGAAATTCGAGTGTGTTGTTAGTAAAATACATACAAATGGGCGCCAATTGCCCTTTTCCCCAATTTTTCTTTGCACTTTCGTATATTTACATAGCTCTAAAAATGGTAAAAAAGAAGAGTTTTGGGGTATGTTCTAGCATTGCAGGGGAAATTTTTCTAAAAAAAGGTCCAGTGCACCAAATTAAACGTCTTTTGTCTTCAACATACTAAAATATTGAAATGAGAACTCCAGCGATGTGGCCTTGAGAACTCAGCAGCTTTTGGTCTGAAAGCCACTTTCTAGCGAACCGATCTGTCCCGGCTGAGACTGATGAAATGCCAACTATTCTATTCCCTTAGGGGTCTCTCCCTCTTAGGTTTCATCTCCCATAGGTTCTTTCCCTCTTAGGTTTTTTATAGGTTAGGTTAGGTTAGGTTACTTTATAGGTCACTAATATTGTACAATATTAGTATAATATATTAATCAAAGGGTTAATTTAATAAAGGATTTGTCCCGGCTGAGACTGATGAAAAGCCGACTCACAGTGACTCCGGCTTGGCTGGCCAGGATCGACCTCGCGTCTTCGAGGCTGACCTGCTGCACGTCCTGCACGATCCTGACTCCACCCACGTCCTGTATGGGCGAAACGAGATTCCGTTACGCTTTGCAAACCTCATCTATGCAGCGTTGATGGTGAATGCAGGAGCCGAGCCTTGTAAGTAGCAGGCAGGGCGTGACCTAATTATTTCTTTATTAAATGACTTGGGAAATCTGAAATCAACACGATTGTGTTTGAATATCCTATGAAATGTGCTAAATTTTACTTTTTGAATAGATTAAAAACCAATTTGCCAAATTGGTAGATGAAAATACCACAGGGTCGTCTGCAAATTTCATCAAAATCGAAGCAGCCATTTGGCCAGTATCACGAATAAACACAACAAAGGGACAAAAAAATAATAACCACACACACTGGCTACTTATTTTTGGGGCAAATGAAAGATTTAATCTGGCAAAGCTGAGAAGCTGAGAAGCTGAGAAGCTGAGGAAGCTTCAGGAGTCAACAAACACACCCACACACACATATTATACAAATAAGAAACTTTAACAAATCACACACACAGCGCAAGTGGTCGCCACTCTACGGTCAAACCCGCTCAGATGTGGCGACATTGTCATCAGGTCCAATGTGTTACAACGAGTTACAAACAGTTACACTGAAATCCATTGAGTAGCGATGAAATACGTTCAGCAATGATCTCTTTCCTGCCAGAACTCTTTGGTAAGGGATGAGACTTTGTTCGGGGTCCGGTGAAATTGCAAGAACAACCACCGATGTGGAATTGTTATTATTATTATTACTACTATTATTACTTACCATTTTATTACTTACATGTTACCACTTAATATTGTTACATTATTACATTAATAATATTATTACATTATTACATTTTACCACTTCATATTATTTATTACCATTACCTCCTTTTGTTAGGTAGGTACTGTTATTCTTAGTTTTCCACCAGTAATGTGGCTGTTATTATTACTATTTTTACCTACCATTTTATTACTATAACAAATCTCCCAACTTAGTTTTTTACCAATTACATTTTTAAAATGCTCATACAGATATTATGTATCGGTCCGTAGCACAATAAATACAATACAATACAATTTCCAATACGCTCGTCAACCGAGACAAAGAACACGAGCAGCCAACGTTACCTGCGCCGACGAAACGCAGCCGCCTTCGTCTTCGCCTTCGCCTTCGTCTTCGCCTTCGTCTTCTGGACACCGAGCCGCCACGTGTACAGCGCGGAGCGCCAGCGCCACTGCGTCCAACTGCGCAAACAGATTCATCGACAAATCAATGAGCTTGTCCGAAACCAATTAGATGAGACATCCTGCGCGAGGAGCTAGCAATCACTACGTATTCTCTTACGCTTGCCAATTGACAATTACAGTTCCAGTGTCAATCATTTTGTGGGCAAATCATTGCTATAGGTATAAGAAAAGCAAATTGCATTTATATGGTCTACTGAGTCTTTGACTCTGGAACTGTAGTCGTCCATTAAATGATTGATCTTCTGTTCTGACAGCGCTGATCAAGCTGGAATCGCACGTAGCGTACCTCATTTGTGAGAAGCCCACCGACGTTGGTTTGCACCCACCGAGCCGTTCGGTTTGCACGCTCACTGTCGGTATCGGCTGGCGTCGGCTGGATTTGAGACCTGCGACGGAAAAGTAACCGGCTGTAAGCTTTGAAACGTTTGGCAAGCCTTGCTTTGCGCTGGACAACAGCATGGGCAGCTTTGAAACGTTTGACATGCCTTGCCTTGGGCTGGAAAACAGCATGGGCAGCTTTGAAACGTTTGGCAAGCCTTGCCTTGCGCTGGACAACAGCATGGGCAGCTTTGAAACGTTTGGCAAGCCATGCCTTGGGCTGGACAACAGCATGGGCAGCTTTGAAACGTTTGGCAAGCCTTGCCTTGGGCTGGACAACAGCATGGGCAGCTTTGAAACGTTTGGCAAGCCTTGCCTTGGGCTGGACAACAGCATGGGCAGCTTTGAAACGTTTGGCAAGCCATGCCTTGGGCTGGACAATATCATGGGCAGCTTTTAAACGTTTGGCATGCCTTGCCTTGGGCTGGACAACAGCATGAGCAGCTTTTAAACGTTTGGCAAGCCTTGCTTTGGGCTGGACAACAGCATGGGCAGCTTTGAAACGTTTGGCAAGCCTTGCTTTGGGCTGGACAATATCATGGGCAGCTTTGAAACGTTTGGCAAGCCTTGCTTTGGGCTGGACAATATCATGGGCAGCTTTGAAACGTTTGGCATGCCTTGCTTTAGGCTCGACAATATCATGGGCAGCTTTTAAACGTTTGGCAAGCTTTGCTTTGGGCTGGACAACAGCACAGGCTTTGCAATTTCAGGCAACCTATGCATTGAGCTGGACAACATAATGGTTAAATGAGTTTTTTAAGGTCCTGCACGAAATGGGCTGTAATGTTTAGTTACGTACGCTGTCTGTGAAGCGATTGGCTGCAGGCCGCGGCACACAGAAGAGTCCCGGGACATGGACCACCAAGTCCTTCCAGAGTTGGACTTTGGGTTAGGGGTGTCAGCCCGTTGAATGGATGACTGTTCGTCATCGTTGGCTTCAGATTCGGAGGGGTCGACACGAGAACTAGCCATGTTTTTGGCTGCGATGGAAGCGAATTGCTTCTCTGTGACTGTGACCACTACTCCATATCAGCAAGAGTTGGGTACCTAGGTAGGTAGAAACACTCCTCTCGAACACTGGTCAAAAACAGAAAATAAAGCACTGAAGACCACAACTACGCTGTTGCATGTTCTGTCCGCAAGCTGTACCAGATTTGCTTCGAATTGCTTCTTCTCTTTCAAAGTTTCTGGATTTAATTCGCCAAATCGCATATCCCAGACATGATTTAGATCTTTTATGGCCATATTGGAATGATCCAAACTAAGAGACAGGAGGCAGGTATGACAGATTCGTACAAAGGTGCAGAAAATCAATATTGATTTGACACAACGATCGTACATAACCTAGTTTTAACCGATTGCAATT